>JAPVLO010000674.1:600000-1039390 GCA_027257055.1 Cephalopachus bancanus | reverse complement strand
GCTTTCACATATAACCTTAAGTTTAACATGACCAAAGTAAAAACAATTTTTCTATGGAAATCAGTTTTTCCTCCTGTGTTTTTTCCTGTCTGTGATACCACTTAATTTTTTTTTTTTTTTTTTTGAGTTGGAGTCTCACTCTGTCGCCCAGACTGGAGTGCAGTGGCCGCTCCTGGCCACCGCAGCCTCGACCTGCTGGGCTCCAGCGATCCTGCCTCAGCCTTCTGAATGGCCGGAATTACAGGCACGCGCTACCACGCCCGGCTAATTTTTTGATTTATTGTAGAGATGAGGTCTCGCCTGCCCAGGCGGGTCTCGACTCGCGGGCTCAGGCAGTCCACTCACCTCAGCCTCAGGCACGGGATTACTGGCTGAGCCACCGAGCCTGGTCGATACCACCTAATTTTATACACCAGAAACCTGGGTGTTTCATTTCTTTTTTTTTTTTGGTTTTGAATCAGCGTCTCACTCTGTTGCCCAGGCTGGAGTGCAGTAGTACGTTCATGGCCACTACAGCCTCGGCTGCTTGACTTAGGTGATCCTTCCACCTTGGCCTTCCAAGTAGCTGGAACTACAGGCGCGCACCAACATGTTCAGCCAATTTTTTGATTTATTGTAGAGACAGGCCTTGCCACATTGCCCAGGCTGGTCTCAAACCCCTGGACTCGTGTAATCTCCTTGCCTCGGCCTCCAGAGTGCTGGGATTACAGGCATGAACCACCATACCCGGCTCCCTCCAACTTTCATTTAGTTTTGTACTCTTCTGCCAAAGAAAAAAACATCTGTTATTTTGTCCTACTTAAAGCCTTTTAGTGTCTTTTTATTGCTTTGGTACAAAAGACTTGGGTTTTCTTTTAATCTGGCCGCTGTACCTCACCTGCCTTATATTTTGGGTTTTTTTCCCTTTGTTGTCAGGGTTAGGCTTCAGCTACCTATGAGTTACTTGTTCTTTCACCATCCCTGTTCTCTTACTTTGCTTCCTTTGCATACACCATTGTTTCTCCCTGATCACCTCTCTACCTCAAAACCACCATCACCACAACAAAATCATCACTGGTTTAGGTGTCATGTCCTAGAGCCCTTTCTGGGCATCCAGAACCTCTCATTTAGCCTCTTTTGAACCAACTTCCACAAAGCTGATTTCCTCTTTGTTTTCACCTTATGTTTCCCTCTGTACATTCCATTCTGAGTTTCTGCTCACAGTGAAGTTAAATTTGCTAGGAGTGTGATCTCTCCAGTGCCAAAAGAGCTCTCCAGCGCATGTGATGTTTGTCTTATTCCTCTACCAGCTGTTAGGAAAAAAAGAAACTAAATGATTTAAGACACATGTTCTAGAGGTATATATGGTCTGGATTGTAATTTTGCCAGTTGTTTTGCTCTTCTTAGCTGACACTGTATCCAGGAGAGATCATTGTTCTTGAGTTTTGATTTGAGTCAGAGCTATACTAAGGCTGATAACTGAAGCCCTGAATTAAGTTTTTGCCCATGCGTTCTTACCATTAGAGTTATTGCCTTGCCCATAATGATGGTATCTTTAGCCTTATGTTTATTACCCCTGTTCCAATTCTCCTTTTCACTTCATAGTTACCTAGTTTAAATTTCTTTGTGTTTTATTCTTTGTACTAGCAGTATTTTTGACTAGGAAGAAGTGGAAAACTAAGAGGGTTTGCTCTTGAAATATTTTCCCTGAATGATAGTTTTTTTCCTTTTCTTATTCGAATGAGTATGATGACTGAACTATTAAGCAGATTTGACCAGTACTATAGGAGTGCTGTTGAAAGAATACACACCTGATTGGTTTTTGCATAGGGTTTGTAAGAGTAAAATCAAAGCCCAGTGATTAAAACTCTGAATTCTTAACCCTGTTGGAAGTTCTCTGAGGCTTTGCTGAGTTATCCACACTCATTAATAATCTGCTGAAGCCAGGCACGGTGGCTCAAGTCTATAATCCCAGTACTTTGGGAGGCCGAGGTGAGAAGATTGCCTGAGCTCAGAGGTTTGAGAGCAACCTGGGCCAACTTGGTGAGACCTCATCTCTACAATAATTTAGAAAATTAGCTGGGCATGGTGGCTTGCGCCTGTAGTTCCAGCTACTTGGAAGGCTGAGGTGGAAGGATCGCCAGAGTCCAGCAGGTCGAGGCTGCGGTGCTTGTAAGCGTGCCACTGTACTCCAGCCTGGGCGACCGAGTGAGATGCCAACTCAAAAAGAAATAAAATAACTCTGCTGAGTCAGTGTCTTCATATGTAAAATGGGGTCCAAGGTCTGTTTCTTTTTAGGGTAGAGGAAAACTGATTTTTGGTGGTATTCCTTTGGAGTCACTCCTTAGAGTTAAGTACAGTAATATTTCTTATTTTTTAATTTATATTTTTATTTTATTTTTTTTGAGTTGGAGTCTCACTGTCGCCCAGACTGGAGTGCAGTGGCCGCTCCCGGCCACCACAGCCTCGACCTGCTGGGCTCTGGCGATCCTTCCACCTCAGCCTTTCAAGTAGCTGGAACTACAGGTGCGCGCTACCATGCCCGGCTAATTTTTTGATTTATTGTAGAGATGAGGTCTCGCCAAGTTGCCCAGGTGGGTCTCGAACCCGCAGGCTCAGGCAATTCACTCACCTCAGCCTCCCAAGGCACGGAATTACAGGTTGAGCCACCAAGCCCGGCAATATTTCTTAATGTATCTATTGATTTAGGGACTCATGCCTCTAATTCCAGCGCTTTGGGAGGCTGAGGTGGAAGGATTGCTTGAGCCCAGGAGTTTGAGACCAGCCTAGGCAACATAATGAGACCCTGTCTCTACAAAAAGTAAAAAAAATTAGCTGGGCGTGGTGGTGCATGCCTGTAGTTCCAGCTACTTGGGAGGTTGAGGCAGAAGGATCACCTGAGCCCAGGAGGTTGAGACTGTGATCCTGCCACTTCACTCCAGCCTGGACAACAGAGTGAGATCCTGACTGGGGAAAAAAAAGAAAAAACAGTATCAGAAGATATTAGGGCACATACTTTCCAAGTAACTGGAGTATACTGTTTTGTGGTCACAGTCAGCAAGTGTAACCTATCTCACAGAACAGTGGCTATTAAACATCAAGTTACTAGTCTCTGAATAAAGTTCTCCAGTGTTGTTAAAACTGGGAACTATTGAAGTGAATATTGTCAGAGACAAAATGGTCCTTTATTTCTCTATGTGCTCTTTTCCTTTCTACCCTCTTCTTTTTCGAGTTAATGTTGCTTTCAAAACTGTATTTCTGTTTCTTTCTTTCCCATAGATTGGGAAATGATAATTGTGTCTTTCAGTTGGGTAGACTGGCTGGGTTCAGCCATAGCATCTATTCAGGTCTGTAATATGTTATAGACCGTGAGAGTCCTTTCTCTATTCTGTCCTGCCTTTTATCAGCTGTCTGTCTTGCATTTTGCTCATTGTGTACAATAAGGCATACAAATTCAGCCTTACTTATATGCATATGATTGGTCACATGAGACTTTCTGGATGGATGGAAGATTATCAATTAAGAATTGTAGGCCGGGCTCGGTGGCTCAGTCTGTAATCCTGTGCTTTGGGAGGCCAGGGTGAGTGAATTGCCTGAGCCCGCGGGTTCGAGACCCACCTGGGCAACTTGGCGAGACCTCATCTCTACAATAAATCAAAAAATGATCTGGATGTGGTAGCGCGCACCTGTAGTTCCAGCTCCTTGGAAGGCTGAGGTGGAAGGATCGCCGGATCCCAGCAGGTCGAGGCTGCAATGGCTGTGAGCGTGCCACTGCACTCCAGCCTGGGTGACAGGGTGAGACTCTGACTCAAAAAAAAGAAAGAATAAACATCACCAATGTGTTTTCAGGACAGTTCTCTGTTAGAAGATTCTCTCTGGTCCTTCTGTATTTTTATAATACTAAGAGGGATCTTCAAGTCAGGTTTACAGAGCTGCTTCCAGAATAAGACCTAACATCAAGAAAATTCACGAAAAGAGCGGTTTTATTAATTCATTCAGACATCAGATGCTGACTATTTGTTAGATATTGTGTTACATGCTAAGGATGCCAGGATAAATGAGACATTGTCCTCTTAAGGAGCTCATAAGTGTTACAGTGAGGTGATAAAAGGTAATGTTAGAGTACAGAGAAGCCCTCGTTATCTCTAAATGGCACAATTATATTCAGCTCTTCAGAGGATATAAAGTTTGAATTGATTTATTAATTCAGCCAGCATTTGAATGGCTATAATTTTTTTTTTTTTTTGAGTTGAAGTCTCACTCTGTCACCCAGACTGGAGTGCAGTGGCATGTTCCCAGCTATGGCAGCCTCGACCTGCTGGGCTCTGGTGATCTTTCTGCCTCAGCCTTCCAAGTAGCTGGAACTACAGGTGTACACTATCATGTCCGGTTAATTTTTTTTATTATTGTAGAGATGAGGTCTCGCCAAGTTGCCCAGGTGGGTCTCGAACTTGTGGGCTCAGGCAGTTCACTCACCTCGGCCTCCCAAATCGTGGGATTACAGGCTGAGTCATCGAACCCAGTCGAATAGCTATAATTTTAACTGCTGGTGGTATAAAAAAAAAAAGTCTACTCCTTGTTTTCCTTTTTTTTTTTTTTAATTGGAGTCTCATTCTGTTGTCCAGGCTGGAATGCAGTGGCACACTCATGGCCACCACAGCCTCAACCTGCTGGGCTCATATGAACCTTCTGCCCTGGCCTTCCAAGTATCTGGAACTACAGACGCACGCCACCATGCCTGGCTAGTTTTTGTGATTTATTTAATGTAGAGACAAAGTCTCACCAAGTTGCTGCCCATGCTGGTCTCGAATCTCTAGGCTCAGGCAATCCTCTCACCTCAACCTCACAAAGTGCTGGGATTACAGGCTGAACCACTGCGCCTGGCCAGCATTTTTTTTTAAGTTTTTGTGGAGATGAGGTCTTGCCATGTTCCCCAAGCTGGTCTTAAACTCCTAGCCTTAGCTTTAAGTGACCCTCCCACCTTGACCTCACAAATGCTAGGATTATGGGCATGAGCCATTGCGTCCTGCCAAGGAAGTTTTTCAAGATGAGATACTAGAGCATACGTATATGTTCAGTGGAATGAGCAAGACCGTAGACAGTGGTGATAACAGAGTAAAGTTCTTGAGCATATAGAAATGAAATCCAAAGTAGAGGTAGAAAAATTATTATCCCTTTCATTAAGATAAGGAAAAGGTCAGGAAAAGAGTGAGGAGAAATGTTTGGTATCTGAACCAAGGAATTTGAGGGAGTTCCTGCCTTCTGACTTTTATATTCCTTGTGATGTGGGGGACTTACACTTTTGGGACAGGAGGCTAGTGTGTTTGTTAGAGTGAGGTGGATTGGTAGAATAGGGACCCTGAGAAGAGAGACAAGTTTGAATAGCTGTTGAGAGAATAGGAGGGATGGACGCATAGGGGTCTTGTATGACTTGGCAGACAAAGTATGGTGGGGAAGTATACGGGTAGGAAGGCATTCGAAGTAGACAGAGGGGTGTATTGAAGACTATGGTATATAGGGAGCAGTATTTTGAATGACTGGAGGGAAGTATATATGCAAGGCCAATTTTTTTTTTTTTTTGAGTTGGAGTCTCTGTCGCCCAGGCTGGAGTGCAATGGCACGCTCATGGCTACTCCAGTGTCAACCTGCTGGGCTCCGGTGATCCTACAGTCTCAGCCTTCCAAGTAGCTGGAACTACAGGCATGTGCCACCATGCCCTGCTAACTTTTTGATTTAATGTAGAGATGAGGTCTCGCCATGTTACCCAGGCCGGTCTCAAACCCATGGGCTCAGGCAGTCCTCTCGCCTTGGCCTTCCAAAGTGTTGGGATTACAGGTGTGAGCCACCACTTCTGGCTATGACTTTTGCCAGTTAATAATATTTTGCCACATTTGCGTGCTTCCTTTTTTTCTCCCTCTTTTTCTCTTCCTCCTTCCCTCTCACTCCCCCCCCACACATGTACAGTTTTTTTTTTTTTTTTTTTTGAGTTGGAGTCTCACTCTGTCACCTAGACTGGAGTGCAGTGGCCACTCCCGGCCACCGCAGCCTCCACCTGCTGGGCTCCGGCTATCCTTCCGCTTCAGCCTTCCAAGTAGCTGGAACTACAGGCGCGTGCTACCACACCTGGCTAGTTTTTTGATTTGTAGAGATGAGGTCTCGCCTGCCCAGGCGGGTCTCGAACCCGCAGGCTCAGGCAGTTCACTCACCTCAGCCTCCCAAAGGCGGGGGATTACAGGCTGAGCCACCAAGCCTGGCTCATGTACAGTTTTTTATTGTGTGACTGTGTATTAGAACTTTTTATTAGTATATTAGGAAATAAATTACAGACTAGAATGCGTCACCCAACATTTCTTAAGCATATAGCACCTAAGAACAAGAGTGTTTTCCACAATACTGTTATCAAACTCATAATCACATTCAAAATATTTTACAATGATATTATAAATAGTTCATATTCAAATTTATTTGGTTATCTCAATGTACTTTATAGCTTTCCCCTCTATCCCAGATTCATTCAAGGATCATATATTGCATTTATTTGGCATATGTTTGTAATCTCTTTTTTTTTTTGAGTTGGAGTCTCACTCTGTCACCCAGACTGGAGTGCAGTGGTCGCTCCCAGCCACTGCAACCTCGACCTGCTGGGCTCCGGCAGTCCTTCCACCTCAGCCTTCCAAGTAGCTGGAACTACAGGCGCGCACTACCACACCTGGCTAATTTTTTTTATTTATTGTAGAAATGAGGTCTCGCCAAGTTGCCCAGGCGGGTCTCGAACCTGCAGGCTCGGGCAATCCACTCACCTCAGCCTCCCAAAGCGTGGGATTACAGGCTGAGCCACCAAGCCTGGCTGTTTGTAGTCTCTTATGCAGAACAGTTCTCTTGCCTTTTTTCCTTTTTTTAAAAAAAATTTAATTTTTTTTCTTTTCTTTCTTTTTTTTTTTTTGAGTCGGAGTCTCGCTCTGTGGCCCAGACTGGAGTGCAGTGGTTGCTCCCGGCCACTGCAGCCTCGACCTGCTGGGCTCCAGCGATCCTTCTGCCTCAGCCTTCCGAGTAGTTGGAATTACAGGCACGTGCTACCACGCCTGGCTGATTTTTTGATTTATTGTAGAGATGGGGTTTCGCCAAGTTGCCCAGGCAGTCTCGAACCCGCAGGCTCAGGCAATTCACTCACCTCGGCCTCCCAAAGCGCAGGATTACAGGCTGAGCCACCAAGCCCGGCAAAAAATATTTAATTTTATTGGAGTCTTACTGTCGCCCAGGCTAGAATACTATGGCATGCTCACGGCCACTGCAGTCTGGACCTGCTGGGTTCAGCTTCAGCATTCCAAGTAGCTGGAAGTACAGGTCTGCACCACCACACCCAGCTAATTTTTTTATTTATTGTAGAGACAAGGTCTCGCTAAGTTGCCCAGGCTGGTTTTAAACTCTGAGTTTATGCAGTCCTCCCTCATTGGCCTCCTAAAGTGCTGGGATTACAGATGTGAGCCACCACACCTGGCTGTTTCTCTTTTTCTTTTTTTTTTTTGAGTTGGAGTCTCACTCTGTTGCCCAGACTGGAGTGCAGTGGCCACTCCCGGCCACTGCAGCCTCAACCTGCTGGGCTCCAGCGATCCTTCCGCCTCAGCCTTCCGAGTAGCTGGAAATACAGAGGCGCACTACCACGCCCAGCTAATTTTTTATTTATTGTAGAGATGAGGTCTCGCCAAGTTGCCCAGGCAGGTCTCGAATCCGCGGGCTCAGGCAATCCACTCACCTCAGCCTCCCAAAGGCGCGGAATTACAGGGTGAGCCACCGAGCCTGGCTTTTTTCTCCTTTTCTTTTTTTTTGTTTGAGCTGGAGTTTCACTCTGTCGCCCAGCCTGGAGTGCCTTGACACACTCAAGGCCATCCCAGCGTCAACCTGCTGGGCTCCGGCGATCCTTTCACCTCAGCCTTCCAAGTAGCTAGAACTACAGGCGCATGCTACCACACCCAGCTAATTTTTTTTATTTATTGTAGAGACAAGGTCTTGCCAAGTTGCCTGGGCTGGTCTTGCCAAGTTGCCTGGGCTGGTCTTGAATCTGTGGACTCAGGCAATCCACTCGTCTCAGCCTCCCAAAGTGCTGGGATTACAGGCTGAGCCACTGAGCCCTGCCTCTTTTATTTTTTATAGAGACAAGGTCCCACTATGTTGCCTAGGTTGGTTTTGAACTTTTGGCCTCAAGTGATGCTGCCCCCTCAGCCTCCCAAAGTGCTGGGATTACTGGCATTAACCACTGTACCTGGCCCCCTTTTTTGTTTTTCATGTCATTAGTATTTTTGAAGTGTCCGTACTAGTTGTTTTGAAGAATGCTATACAATTTGGATGTGTCATGATTACATTTAGGTTAAATATACTTGGGAAGAAAACTACCTAGGTGATGTGTGCACATGTCACTTTGTCTCATTATTAGTGATATTAAGTTTGATCACTTAGTTAATTTGATATCTCCTAGATTTCTTCATTATAAAAGGTATTGTTTTCCTTTTGTAATTAAGGAACAGTCTGTGGGATGTTTCTTTTTTTTTTTTTGAGTTGGAGTCTCACTGTCGCCCAGACTGGAGTGCAGTTGCCGCTCCCGGCCACTGCAGCCTCGACCTGCTGGGCTCCGGCGATCCTTCTGCCTCAGCCTTCCAAGTAGCTGGAACTACAGGCGTGCGCTACCACACCCAGCTCATTTTTTGATTTATTGTAGAGATGAGGTCTCATCAAGTTGCCCAGGCTGGTCTCGAACCTGTGGGCTCAGGCAATCCACTCACCTCAGCCTCCCAAAGCACAGGGTTACAGGCTGAGCCACCGAGCCCAGCTTGTGGGATGATTCTTTTAAGATTTTGTACTTTTCTATTCCTTAACCTTTTACCCAGTGGTGTTAGCGTGCATTGATGATCCTTGTCTGTATCTGTTATTACCCTGATGGTTTCTTTTTTCTTTTTCCTTCCTCCCTTCCTCCCTCCCTCCCTTCCTTCCTTCCTTCCTTCCTTTCTGATGCTTGGCTCACTGCAATCTCAACCTCCTGGCTGAGACGATCCTTCTGCCTCAGCCTCTTGAGTAGCTGGGACTACAGGTGCAAGCCATCACACTTGGCTAATTTTTAAAAATTTTTCTTAGAGATGAGGTCTCAGTATGTTGCCCAGGCTGGTCTTGAACTCCTGAGCTCAAGTGGTCCTCTCTTCTCTGCCTCCCAAAATGCTGGGATCACAGGCATGAGCCACTGTTCCAGGCCTTTTTTTCGTTTATGGAACACTTCATAAATTTGTATGTCATCCTTGTGTAGGGGCCATGGTAATCTTCTCTGTATCATTTTCATTTTAGTATGTGTGCTATTATTGATGCAAGCACCATTGGTAGTTACTGATTTTCACATTCTCTCAGTCCTTCTATATTTACTATTTTATTTTTGTTTATTTATTTTTTGAGTTAGAATCTTACTCTGTTGCCTAGGCTGGAGTGCAGTCCCACACTTGGTCACCGCAGCCTCCACCTGCTGGGCTCAGGCGATCCTTCTGCCTCATCCTTCCAAGTTGCTGGAACTACAGGCATGTGCCACCATGCCCAGATAATTTTTTTTTAAAGATGTGGGGTACAATTCAGGGTTAAGTATACAAATGTTCATTATGTAGGTATTCTTGTTGATGAGGTGTGCCCCGCCCCTGGCAGAATCTACTGCTGCCAGTTCTGACTGCTCTCCCCCCCCCCCCGGCAATTTCCCACTACTTACAGTCCTTTTCTTTTTTTCTTTTTTTTGAGTTGGAGAGTCTCACTCTCACTCTGTCCCCCAGGCTGGAGTGCAGTGGCAGTGGCACAGTCACAGCCACCACAGCCTTGACCTGTTGGACTCAGGGGATCCTTCCTCCTCAACCTTCCAAGTAACTGGAACTACTGAACGCATGCCATCACACCCCCCTAGTTTTTGTGTGTGTGTGTGTGTGATTTATTGTAGAGACGAGGTCTCACCATGTTGCCCAGACTGGTCTGAAACCTCCGGGCTCAGGCAATCCTCTTGCCTCGGCCTACCAAAGTGCTGGGTTTACAGGCAGAGCCACCGTGCCCAGTCTTGTTTCTGTTTTAAAGAGAAGAGCTTTTCTCCTTTTTGTTTTTGAGGATCACTATAGATTTGATATTACAAAAAAAAAAAAAAATTCACCAAGTTACAATCCATTGCTGTCAGTATTAAAATGTCAATAATATTTACTATTAAAAATAATAAAATTGGCCCGGGCATGGTGGCTCACACCTGTAATCCCAGCACTTTGGGAGACCGAGGCGAAAGGATTGCTCGAGCCCAGGAGTTCAAGACCACCCTAGGCAACCTAGCGAGACCTCATCTCTATGAAAATAAGCAAATAATAAATTTATCCTAAGTTTGGTCAGAGGGAACTGTTCAAACCGGCCTCTATGTCCTTTTGACATGTTCCTGTCAGGTTTTGATAACTAACTTATACTCTGGCACAGCAAGGTGTTCTGGGCTCACTTTGTACTTTACTTACCTCAGACCCAGAATCAATACTTTATGCAAGGAATCCTGATTTCTTTATTGGAGAATGGTTCCTGTAAAGGGAAATTGGTTTTTATCTGTCCTTTGTTATTTTTATAAGATCAGTTATTTCCAGTGAAAAGTAAATTATTCCAGTGTGGATCCCAGATCTGAGATCTTCTGTCTTCCTAGATTTTCTCGGGTAATAAAGTATCTAATTATTTTACAGAATAATCTTTTTTTTTTCCTGATTTGGAGTCTCACTCTGTCGCCCAGACTGGAGTGCAGTGGTACGCTCCCGGCCACCGCAGCCTCGACCTCCTGGGCTCCAGCGATCCTTCTGCCTTATCCTTCCAAGTAGCTGGAACTACAGGCGCGTGCTACCACGCCCGGCTAATTTTTTGATTTATTGTAGAGATGAGGTCTCACCAAGTTGCCGAGGCGGGTCTTGAACCCGTGGGCTTAGGCAATCCACTCACCTCAGCCTCCCAAAGCGCGGGATTACAGACTGAGCCACCAAGACCGGCTCACAGAATAATTTATAGGCAGCTGTGGTGACTTGTGTTGGGAGATGGGGTATTGCACAGAAGATTGCTATTCTATTTTTCATCCCCTCACTTGGTGGTGGTGACATGTGAAGGGGAAAATAAATTTTCATGTCCTTCTGCCATATAATTCAGGCTGTAGTCATTTAAGAATTGTTTCCCTCAGGCCAGGTGCAGTAGCTCATACCTATAATCTCAGCACTTTGGGAGGCTGGGCTGCCTTGACCTGCTGGGCTCAGGCGATTCTTCCGCCTCAGCCTTCCAAGTAGAGGGAACCACAGGCGCATGCCACCACTCCCAACTAATTTTTTGATTTATTGCCTGAGCCTATGGGCTCGAGACCAGCCTGGGCAACTTGGTGAGACCTCATCTCTACAATTAATAACACTTGATCAATACAGTTCTTTTTTTCCTTATTTCAATAGTTTTAGGGGGTACAAATAGTTTTGGGTTACGTGGATGCATTGTATAGTGGGGGAAGAAGTCTGGGCTTTAAGTGTAACATCACTCCCACCTGTGCACATTGTGGTCAATAGGTTATTTTTAACACTTTACCCCTTTGCCCAGCCCAAGTCTCCAATGTCCGTTATATCATTATGCCATTGCAGATCCTTAGTTTAGCTCCAAACACTTTTTTTTTTCTTTTTTTTTGAGTCGGAGTCTCACTCTGTTGCCCAGGCTGGAATACAGTGGCATGCTCACGGCCACTGCACCCTTGACCTGCTGGGCTCAGGCGATTCTTCCACCTTAACCTTCCAAGTAGCGGGAACCATAGGCGCATGCCACCACTCTCAGCTAATTTTTTGATTTATTGCCTGAGCCTATGGGTTCGAGACCAGCCTGGGCAACTTGGCGAGACCTCATCTCTACAATTAATAAAAAAAAAGTTGCTGAGCTCGGTGGCTCAGCCTGTAATCCCAGTACTTTGGGAGGCTGAGATGAGTGGATTGCCTGAGCCCATGGGTTTGAGACCCGCTTGAGCAACTTGGTGAGACCTCGTCTCTACAATAAATCAAAAATTAGCTGGGAGTGATGGTGCACACCTGTGGTTCCAGCTACATGGAAGGCTGAGGCGGAAGGATCGCCTGAGCCCAGCAGGTCGAGGCTGCGGTGGCCATGAGTGCGCCACCTCCTTCCGGTCTGGGTGACAGAGTGAGACTCCAACTCAAAAAAAAAAAGTTTCTGTCTTTGTATTTTCTGCTGCCTGAATTAAAATCTTAGGGAAACCTCTAAATCCAGATTTCTCATACTTTGTGCTTTGAACTTGCATCCTGTATTTGTTTGCATATGTATTTTACATATTGGTCTATTAATACAATATGGGTAACTGGTAAGAAGTTACGGTGTTTAATTCATTGAACATCTCTGTTGGAGTATGGTTTTATGGCTCTTCATGTAGTCTGATGAGTCTGATGTTTTAGAACGTCCAAAATAGGATTAGCCTTCAAATTGGGATCTGGGTCACCAGAATCACTCAGGTTCAACAGCCTGAGAATGTACTGCTTTGGGACGCTGCATGAAATAAGGCATGTCAGGGTCTCTGCAAAAATATTTTGCACTGAAGGTGAAACCCATTAAACCTATCTCCATATTCCCTTGATGTGGAAACATATAAATAAACTGTAAGGAAGGTGATGCTGTGTTATTAACATGTTCCGTTGAAATACTTAAAATCCTACATATTATCTCTGTGGAGGAAATATAGAATTTTTTTTTGAAGAGGAAAAGGTGGTTATTTCCAGAAGTCATAGTATTTTAATTAACAACATTACTAACCTATCAGTTGATTACATGGCTTATATATTTTTATGTGGCTGACTGCTCTAAGATTACTTAAGAAATTAGCTGCCTGCTAACATGAAAATGAAGATATTAAAATGAATTGTATGCTTTCCAACTATTTCTGTTACTTGGCTAAATTTAGAACCATGTAGAGCTCGTATAGAATTGAAATCTACAGGGATTTTAGTAGTTAAGACAGTCAGTATTCAACTTTTCAAAGTATGGAAGAAGAAAAGTAGCTTCAGATTTTTGCACTATCACCCAGACTACTTAATTAAGATACAGAGTCCAGTGAAAGGTCAGAACTGTTCTGAGAATTTTATTTGACTTTTGCTGAAACTTTGTTAGAGTCTGGGCTCAGGGCAGTGAAAGAGAGAATTTTTCTCTCACCCAGGCAAATTGCTACATGCTATCCACTATCCTTTCTCCAATGTCTCTCCAAATTACACTTGATCAATACAGTTCTTTTTTCCCTTATTTCAATAGTTTTAGGGGGCACAAATAGTTTTGGGTTACGTGGATGCATTGTATGTGGGGGACGAAGTCTGGGCTTTAAGTGTACATTGTGGTCAATAGGTTATTTTTATTTTATTTTATTTTTGAGTTGGGGTCTCACTCTGTCGCTCAGACTGGAGTGCAGTGGCCGCTCCCGGCCACCGCAGCCTCGACCTGCTGGGCTCGGGCGATCCTTCCGCCTCAGCCTTCCAAGTAGCCGGAATTACAGGCATGCACTACCATGCCCAGCTGATTTTTTAATTTATTATAGAGATGAGGTCTTGCTGCCCAGGCGGGTCTCAAACCCATGGGCTCAGGCAATCCACTCACCTCAGCCTCCCAAAGGTGCAGGATTACAGGCTGAGCCACCGAGCCTGGCTAATAGGTTATTTTTATCACTTTACCCCTTTCCCTAGCTCAAGTCTCCAATGTCCGTTATATCATTATGCCATTGCAGATTCTTAGTTTAGCTCCAAACACTTTTTTTTTTCTTTTTTTGAGTCGGAGTTTCACTTTGTTGCCCAGGCTGGAATGCAGTGGCATGCTCACGGCCACTGCAGCCTCAACCTGCTGGGCTCAGGCAATTCTTCCACCTCAACCTTCTAAGTAGTGGGAACCACAGGCGTGTGCCACCACTTCTAGCTAATTTTTTGATTTATTATAGAGACGTGGTCTTGCCATGGTGCCCAGGCTGGTCTCGAGCCTGTGGGCTCAGGCAATCCTCTTGCCTCAGCTTCCCAAAGTGCTGGAATTACAGGTGTGAGCCACCGTAGTGGCTTCACTGAAGCAACTTCAGACACTTAAAAAGGAGAATGATAAATACAGTTAATACTTCACTTGGATGAATGAGGTAATACCTCTGAACTAAAGGTCAGGTGAGCCTTACACTTGCATGCTTGTGGGCAAATTATATGAAACTGGAATTATTTTGCATGTGTTTGAATTTAGTGTTTATGTAGGATATTTTGAAGAGACAGTTATTTCATGTACATTTAGCTATCCATAAATTTGTGAAGACTATTGATATCATTGGGTAGGACCTCAACATAAGAGATGGCAGATGAGCAGAACTAATTTAAGTTAAAAATAAGTTAAAATAGAGTAATAGTGTGCATACAGAGTAAATATGTTGTGTTTACTACCTGATTTAGTAATTGGAAAAGCAGGACCTTGTCCCTACTATAGCAAGAAATTTTAGGGACACTGGAAAAACTGCAGACAATTTATTATTAACCAACAAGAAGGATTCATAAAAATGGAATGTACAGTTATTCTGACCCTGGATTTATTCAAATGGTAAAATGTAAAAATATTGAAAAACAAACTTATATGTTACTCTTATTGAATTAAACGCGTTTTTTTTTTCCTTTCCTTCTTGCTGGGACTTTCTTTGATCAGTTTTAGGAGAGATGGACATGTATTCCTTGGAGATATGAGCTGCCTTCAAATAACTTACTAAGATAAAAAGATTATGGAAGAGGTTATGGCATGACTTTTTCTTTTTGCTTATTTTTATTTATAAAGAACATGTATTTATTTATTTATTTTTTGAATTGGAGTCTCACTCTGTCACCCAGGCTGGAAGTGCAGTGGTACGCTCATGGTTATCACAGCCTTAACCTGCTGGGCTCAGATGATATTTCCGCCTCAGCCTTCCAAGTAGCTGAAACTACAGGCAAGTGCCACCATGCCTGGCTAATTTTTTGATTTATTGTAGAGATGAGGTCTTACCAAGTTGCCCAGGCTTGTCTCAAACCCCTGAGTTTAGGCAGTCCTCTCGCCGTAGCCTTCCAGAGTGCTGGGATTACAGGCTTGGGCTACCGCGCCCAGCTTTTTTTTTTTTTAATTATAGAGACAAGATCTCAGGCCGGGCATGGTGGCTGAAACCTGCAATCCCAGCACTTTGGGAAGCCGAGGCAAGAGGATTCCCTGAGTCCATGAGTTCGAGACGAGGTCTTGCCAAGTTGCCAAGACTGGTCTCAAACCCCTGGGATCAGACAATCCTCTCGCCTCTGTCTCCCAAAGTACTGGGATTATAGGCATGAGCTACTGGGCCTGGTGTGTTTCTTTTTAATTGGAGACAAAAACAGTATTAGCAATTTTTGAAGAAAGGATAAACAGGCTGTAAATCAACTCTGAAACTTGTAAGGACTCCAGTAGCCTTGTTCTCCACGGTGTTGATTGGTTTCTAGTGAGGTAGTGGGCTTTCCTTTCCTGAGCTTTGTGACATTTTCTTTGGGTGATGTCTCTTTTTGTATTTCGGTTGAAATTTTTGTTAAATAACTACACTATACTTAATCATTAATCAGGTAGCTAACAAAACTTCTATGTACATTTTTTTTTTAATCGGAATCTCACTCTGTCCCCCAGACTGGAGTGCAATAGCACGCTCGTGGCTACCTCAGCCTCAACCTGCTGAGCTCAGATGATCTTCTTCCTCAGCCTTCTAAGTAGTTGGAACTACAGGTGCATGCTACCACACCTGGCTATTTTTTTTTTTTTTTTTTTTGAGTTGGAGTCTTACTCTGTCACCCAGACTGGAGTGCAGTGGCCGCTCCTGGCCACTGCAGCCTTGACCTGCTGGGCTCCAGCGATCCTTCCGCCTCAGCCTTCCGAGTAGCCAGAATTGCAGGCACGTGCTACCACGCCTGGCTAATTTTTTGATTTATTGTAGAGATGAGGTCTTGCCTGCCCAGGCGGGTCTCGAACCCACGGGCTCAGGCAATCCACTCACCTCAGCCTCCCAAAGGCGCGGGATTACAGGCTGAGCCACCAAGCCCAGCTTAATTTTTTGATTTATTATAGAGTCAAGGTCTTGCCAGGTTGCTCAGGCTGGTCTCAAACCCCTGGGCTCAGGCAATCTTCTCGCCTCTGCCTCCCAAAGTATTGGGATTACAGGCGTGAGCCACCATGACTGGCTGCATTGTTTATCATTCTCTTATTAAAAGACATTTTAATTTTGCCCCCAGTCTTTTGCAGTTACAAACAGCGCTCATTAGTAACCTGGTATATATGTCATTTTGCATATTTGGGATAATATCTATTAAGATAAGTTTCTGTGGGTCGTATACATTTGTAACTTGTTTAGGTATTGTAAAATTGCCTTCCAAAAATAAATGCAGTTTACATTCTCACCCACTCTTGTTTCAAGTTTTGAGAGGGGATTTGGTGGATATACACAAAATAACCAATTTGAATTATTAACTTCAGCCATGTGTATTTACAGTGGAGTACTCAGCATTGGATTACATTTTAGCCTTGTTTATTCAATACACCATTAATTAAGTACCTTGGAAGAAGGTAGTCAGCCGGAACACCTTTAATCCCAGCACTTTGGGAGGCGGAGGTGAGCGGATTGCCTGAGTCCATGGGTTCAAGACCAATCTTGGCAACTTGGTAAGACCTCATCTCTACAGTAAATCAAAAAATTAGCCGGGTGTGGTGGTACACTCCTGTAGTTCCAGCTACTTGGAAGACTGAGGTGGATGTATTGCCTGAGTCCAGCTGGTCAAGGCTTCAGTGGCTGTGAGCATGCCACTGCGTTGCAGCAGGGTGACAGAGTGAGACTTCAACTCAAAAAAAAAAAAAAAGGAGAAAGAGGATAGTCTTTACTTTCCATTGTAAGCAGATAATTACAAAAGATTAACTTTACCTAAAGAGGAGGAGTAGAGACTCAGAGGACAAGTTGGGCAGGAGCTCTCAATCTTTCTGGTCTCTAACCTCTTTATTCTTTTTTTTTTTGAGTAGGCATCTCACCCTGTCACCTAGACTGGAGTGCAGAAGCATGCTCACAGCCACCCCACCCATTGACCTTCTGGGCTCAGGTAATCTTTCTCCCTCAGCCTTCCAAGTAACTAGAACCACAGGTGTGTGCCACCATGCCTGGCTAAGTTTTTGATTTATTGTAGAGACGAAGTCTTGCCAAATTGTCCAGTCTGGTCTCGAACACCTGGGTTCAGGCAGTCCTCTCATCTCTGCCTCTCAAAGTGCTGGGATTACAGGCATGAGCTGCCATGCCTTGCTTCTTTACTCTTTTAGAAACTTATGGGCCGGGCTCGGTGGCTCAGCCTGTAATCCCAGCACAGGTGAGTGGATTGCCTGAGCCCACGAGTTCGAGACCCACCTGGGCAACTTGACGAGACCTCATCTCTACAACAAATCAAAAAATGAGCCGGGCGTGGTAGCGCGCGCCTGTAGTTCCAGCTACTTGGAAAGCTGAGGCGGAAGGATCGCCGGAGCCCAGCAGGTTGTGGCTGCGGTGGCCAGAAGCGGCCACTGCATTCCAGTCTGAGCGACAGAATGAGACTCCAACTCAAAAAAAAAAACTATTATGGACTCTAAAGAACGTACATGGGTGGTATTTATCAGTATTTAACTTTATTGTCAATTAAAACTAAGAAAATATTTATTAATTCATTGATATAACAAATAAACTTTTCACATATTAAATATATACCACCTTATTAAATGAAAATATTTTATTTTTTTAAATATTAAAATAAATAAAAACATTTAGGCCGGGCTTGGTGGCTCAGCCTGTAATCCCAGCACTTTGGGAGGCTGAGGTTGAGTGGATTGTCTGAGCCTGCGGGTTCAACACTAGCCCGGACAACTTGGCGAGACCTTGTCTCTACAATAAATCAAAAATTAGCTGGGCGTGGTAGCGTGCATCTGTAGTTCCAGCTACTTGGAAGACTGAGGCAGAAGGATTGTCAGAGACCAGCAGATCGATGCTGGGGTGACCGTGAGTGTGCCACTGCACTCCAGCCTGGGTGACAGAGTAAGACTCCAAATCAGGAAAAAAAAAAGATAAGGGACTTTGCTTTATATTTTCGCAAATCTTTATAATGGCCAACTTTATAGAAGACAGCTATATTTTTATATCAGCATCTGTAGTCAGTCTGTTGAAGTCATTATCTTGGTTGAAATATTTGAAGAAAATCCAGCTTCAGAAATAAATACTTGGAAGAGAGAAGAATATTTTAATATCCTTTTCAGGTAATTATTTGATATGTTATATCCTTTTCAGGTAATTATCAGGTAATTATTTGATATGATACCAAAACACAAGAGGTGGTAGTTTTTTCCCTCCCCCCCCGAGTTGGGGTCTCATTCTATCCAGGCTGGAGTGCAGTGGTGATCTTGACTCACTGCAGGGTCTGCCTCCTAGGCTCAAGTTATCCTTATACCTCAGCCTATCCAGCAACTGGGACTACAGGCAGGCATGTGCACCACCATGCCCAGATAAATTTTGTTTATTTTGTAGAGATGCTGTCTCACTATATGTTGCCCAGTCTGATCTTGGCCATTCTCCTGCCTTGGCCTCCCAAAGTGTTTAGATTATAATTATGAGCCACTGCGCTTGGCCTGGTAGCTTCTTAAAGGTTACTTGCAGTGTCAACCTGAAACCATGTTAAATGAGCTTTTCTTCTTGGTGACAGTAAAATCCACTTGTCTGTCATGTACATTGAATGGATCTTTTACCCATGTATGATTTGGAAGCATCGTGAATTGGCCAGCTGGGAAATACTGGTTCACTGAATTATGCAGGGTTTCCAAATGTTTGAAAACATTATATAATATTTTTTAAAAATCACATTCATTAATATCACCACCATTGGGAAAACCTTAAGTATTAAGAAGCTGTAAGGCTTACAGTAGCGAATACATTGTTTTCAAAATTCTGATTTTCAGTTAAGAGCTTGAATTTTATCATTGGCAAGAAATATCTTTATTCGAAGTAACAGGCTTCTTTGGTTCATTTCTGCCAAAAATATCACCATCTACCCAAGTCCGAATAACCATTGTTTGCCTGTTGGTGTTTACTCAAGTGATAGTAGCTTGCCATGAAAAGGCAGGCAATGCAACCGGTAGCTCAGTGCACGAGTGCTTTTCCTCAAGACAATTGTTCATGCAGCAGAAGTATGTTAGACTTGCCATTTTGTCACTTAGAATATTAAAAAGACCTCAAGGGTGGAAATTTAATAAAATTATTTGCTTCATCAAGGACATTCTTAAGTGAGATTTATCTTTTTTTTTTTTTTGAGTTGGAGTCTCACTCTGTTGCACAGGCTGGAGTGCTGTGGCACGCTCACAGCTACCGCGGCCTTGACCTGCTGGGCACAGGTGATCCTTCCGCCTCAGCCTTCCAAGTAGCTGGAACTACAGGCGTGCACCACCATGCCTAGCTAGCTTTTTTAAAAAATTTATTGTAGAGCTGCTCAGGCTGGTCTTGAACTTGTGGGCTCAGGCAGTCCTCTCTCCTTGGCTTCCCAAAGTGCTGGGATTATAGGCGTGAGCCACTGCACTTGGCCAGATGTAGAATTTATCCTGTTGGTAGTAGCAAGTCATTGAAGGGTGGAAAGGAGGTGTGTGTATGCATGTAGGAGTGTGTGTAGGTGACCCTGTCATATTTATATTTTTCAAAGATTACCCTTGTCATAATATGTCTGGTAAGGAGGCCAGTGGAGACAATGAGGTCCTAACTAAGGCACTGACTTGGTCATGGAGCCACAGAGGGCCAGGCTGTACCCACCAGTGTAGGAGTTAGAGCATGTCCTTTCTAAAGCAGAACTGAGCCTGGCAGCATCTGCTGGTTGGCTGAATGGGCAGGAACACAAAAAGCATCTTCCATCAAGTCACTTATAAGCTTAGACAGTTTTCTCTGGAAGTAAATCTATTCAAACATCACACATGCTCAAGAATCTCTTTATCATAAATGACTTCCAAAGGTAATCACTGTTCTGACTTGTTACCATAGATTAGTGTTACCTGTTTTTGAATTTCAAATTAGGAGAACGATATATGGTCTTTTGTGTCTTTGTGTTCAGTGTTGTCTTTGAGATGCATGAATGTAGTTGTTTATAGCCATAGTTTATTTTTTCACATGGTTGCTTGTCAGTTTGCAGGATTGGTTTATTCTTGTGTAACAGTTCATTGTCTGACTACACCATAATTTTTTTATTGAATTTTTTCCAGGTTTGAATGATTATGAATAATACTGCTATGAATATTCCTGTTCATGTCTTTTCACCAACATAAGCACTCTTGTCAATGGGTTATATACCCAGAAGTAGGATTACTAGGTCATAGAATATGTATGCTTACTTTTAGTAAGTACTGTGAGGGGACCAGAAAGAGGTTGCCCTACTGTGAGTTTTTCTAAGTGGTTGTATTAATTTATTCTTTTGCCAGGAGTGTGTGAGAGTTCTGGTTGTGCTACATCTTTGACTATACTTGGTATTATCAGTCCTTTTAATTTTGGTTAATCTTTTGGAGGTGTATTGGTGTCTTTGTGTGTGTGTGTGTGTGTTAATTTTCTTGATTTATTGTAGAGATGCGGTCTCACCATGTTGCCCACGCTGGTCTGGAACCTCTGGCAGTCCTCTTGCCTCTGCCTTCCAAACCGCTGGGATTATAGGTGTGAGCCACCGTGCCCAGCAGAGTGGGTCAGTTGGTTTTGAATTAGTTGGAGCTGCTTGTGTTTCAGTTATCTATTGCTGTGGAACAGACCATGTCAAAACTTAGTGACTTAAAGCCCTTGGTATATTCAGGGGATTGATTCCAGGACTGCTTGCGTATAATCAAATCTGAACATACTTAGGTTCCTCAGTTGGCCTTGTAGAATCACATACAGGAAAAGTCGGCCCTCTTGATAGGCAGTTTTGCATCCCAAGAACACTGTATCTTTTATCTGTGTTTGGATGAAAAAACTGTGTAAGTGGACCCTCAAAGTTCAAACCTATGTTGTTCAAGGATCAACTGCTTTTATTTGCTTATGATTTAAGTGGGTTGACAATTTAGGCGGGGCTCATTTGTCACAGCCTATCTCTTATTTCACATGGCATTGGCTTGATTTGCTCGTGTTTGTGGTCATTTGGCATGTTAGCTAAGTGGTGATTGGACCTGGACAGCCTTGTTCACATGCTTAGCATTGAGCTGGGGCTGTCAGCTAGCTTGATATGGCCTCTCCTCCAGAATGGCTTGGCTTCTTTGCATCATGGTTAGGTTGCAACAGGGTGAGAGTGGAGATTGCAAGGCCTCTTGAGGCTTGGGCTCAGAAATTGCAGTGTCATTCATGCTGCACTCTGTTGGTCAGTTCAAATTCAGGAGGTGAGGAAATGAACTACACGTCTTAATGGGAATATAAATATGACATGTTAACTAATTGTGGCAATGTTAAAAGTGGGCATAGATGTTCCTGGTTCCTCTTTTTTCCTTTCACTTTCTTCCTTCATTCATTTTAAATGAAATGATGACTTCTTTTTGTTTTTGTTGCATTGACTTGTCTTTCTTTTGGAAGCTCATGTTAGAACATAACTTGTTTGGTTAAAGGATGTCTTCTGCTTACTTGGTGTGGCCAGGGACTGGTATTTTCAGGTCCTGACTTTGCACCTGTTCTGCAAATTACCATAATAATATTAAACATCCGTTAATGCCGAAAAGACTAGTTTACTTCCCAGGTGATCTTGATCTCTTTAAAAAATTGTTAAGTGCTGAGAGTTAACACTCTGGTCTTTTTATGGGTTCTGTTCCCAGCTCCTCCATGTCTTGTTAGTTATCCAGAGTTCTAATATCGTCCTGAAATAATTTTTTTGCCAGGTGCCCCATGAAATCAGGGAAAGACGCCACGGCAGGAGAAGTTGTCTGAATTGTAGTTTTCTTGAGTAGACAGTGTTTTTATATGTGAAATAAATAAGAATCTTAGGCAAGGCTTAGATGTCACTGTCTTGTCAACCCATCAGGATGAATCAGCAGAAGTCCTAGGTGAGATGACAATGTCAGCACAATGAGCCCCTTGCCCTGAGTTTATTGGGCATCTCATTAAGGTAGCTGTCATAGCCCTTATTTTAGAGAAAAGTAAGAGTCATTGGTCAAGATTCAGCTGACTTTAAAAACTATTTATTTTGGAAGGGGAAGGTCACTTTCTGTATAGGTGCACCATTGGAAGTGACATGTGGCTGTTTTTCAGATTACAGCCATTTTGGTGTGCTCAAGTGTTACAGTTGTTAGGATCTTTAAAACTTGTCTCCAGGTGACTGGAGGCTATTCTACTTCTCCAAGTAAGTTTAATTAATTGTCTTGGGTCCCAGACAAGTGGATTTGTTAACTGTAGTTTCTGATTTATCTGTTGCCCAAACCAGTGATAATTTGATAAGAATAAGAACTCAGACGTAGCATTTTATCGTAAAAGATGGATGTTGGTTGCTAAATACAGCTGATTAGAAGATTAGGACAGAGTATCTGTTTTTCCGGTGACAGGGTCATTATTAAAGCTTTGTAGAATGCTCCACTAGTCAGATGGCTAAGTTCAGCTTCTTTGCACTCCTGTGAGGTTATCTTCAAGGGATTTGGAGTGCTTCACATAACTCTTATCAGCAGTGATCTCTCCTGGGTGTTTGTTGCTTGGGACAATTCCCTAAGTTGTTCTGAACCGTGGGGCACTCCACAATGGAAATGCTGGTAGCCAGATCTCTGACAACTCTGCTGCCTGAGAAGATTGGATTTGGGCCCCACAAAGCCAGGGAACAGTTGCCAGATGTGATTGCCATCTTCTTTTCCGAGTGTAAATTTTACCTTCGGAGAAAGGAAAGGAAATTTCTGAGGTTACAAGGCAGATTGTTAGAATGAAGACGAGAACATAAGGTTTTGACAGTCTGACCATTTTATTGGCTGTACAAATAAATTTTGAGTATCTTTGAAAATCGAAGTTTACCTCAGCAGAAGTAACTTCTTAGCTTTGTAAATGAATCAGACAATTAGAAAACTGTTTCAATGTTTATTATGTGTCAGACACAATTTAGCATTACAGGTACAGATATGAATGAACAAAATACACAGGATTTCTGCCCTCAGAGAGCTTACATTTTTTTCTGGGAAGATAGATAATTTTCAAGTAAATGAAAAAGATAATTACAAATTATATTTGCTGTGAAGAAAATAGATGTGGTGGTGTGATAGAGAGCAGATGGGGGAATGCTTCAGATTGGGGTGGTCAGGGAAGACCTCTTTGTAGTAACATAGGAACTGTTCCTTGAAGGGGTGGCAGAACCAGCATTTCCTTGATGGGAGAGGCATGTTCTGGGCAGAGGGAATAGCAAATACAAAGGCCTCCTGGGGAGGATTTGGTTTGGTATGTTCAAGAATCAGCAGAGGCAAGATTGTGTAGGTGCTCTTTGGACCTTGCATGGGATGATGGGAAGCCATTGGTGAGAGGCAGCTGGTCAAACAAGGAGCCTAAACGATCTGATTGACATTTTAAAAGATCACTCATGCTTTTAAGGAGGAGAATGGATTGCAGTGTGCACAGAGTAGAAGAGGCTATTTCATTTTCTTAAAAAACTGCAGTGATTTGAGTACTATGGAGGATAGAAGGCAGAAAGGAATTGAATTACTTGCAGAAGGTATTCTGCTTTTAATTATGGTTAGATTAGTTAGTGCAAGAAAACTACTATAGCGGTAACTACTGGAGCGTGTTTTGAATTATGTTGCTCTTGATCCTCTTCATCAGAGTTAAAGTGTGACCTCTTGGTATGGCAAACTTCTAGTGTGAACCCACTGTGCTCACTTACAGATCAGACCTGTGAGGGCCTATGGGAAAAGGCAACTAGTAAATTCTTTATATGGGGGAAACCACGACATTTTGTGGAAAAAGATGACCACATGAGTAGTGTTTTAGGACAAGGTTGGTGGTGAAAAGGGGAAGGGCAATATTCTCTGGCTGTGCTTTCCCGACTTTAACCAACTACACCATATTCCTACTGTCAAACCTTGAAGTACAGGGACTGTTAACAAACTGGAAGAGCTTTTTCATAGAAATCTTTAAGATAATGAGAGGGCAGACTTTAGCGATGTGGTGTTTATAAAACAGAGTTGTAAAACAAAATGGTGAGTTAGGGATACTTCTCACTTTAGTGTGGAACACAGTAGGTCTTACGTGTTTTGAGGACTTCCAGGAATACAGACTGACTTGGGCATCTTAATGATTCCAGTCGTGGTAACACTCAGGTCTCCTAAAGTGGATTAAATAGCAACCAGCCTTCAGCATCTTGTAATGGTAAGAATAATAAATATTGTAGTTGAGGTAAGAGAATATTAAATTATGTATTTGCAAATTTGTTTCCTCGAGTCTTAGTCTGTTGCCCAGGCTGAAGTGTAGTGGCATGATCACAGCTTACTGCAGCCTCGACCTCCTAGGCTCAAGCTATCCTTCTGCCTCAGCCTCCCAAGTAGCTGGAACTATAAGCACGAGCCATCATGCCTGGCTAAGTGTTAGTTTTTGTAGAGATGAGTTCTCTCTGTTGCTCATGCTGGTTTGATCTCCTGGGCTCAAGCAGTCCTCCCACCTCAGCCTCCTAAAGTTCAGGGATTATAGGAGTGGGCCACTATGCCCAGCCTACAATGTTTGCTTATATTCACAGAAGAAAATTTTGTCTCTGGCTTCTCTTATGCTTTTCACCTACTAAGAGAAAACCTAGTTTTACTTGCTCAGTTCTGGATTTGTCTTGTGTAAAAGGATAATGAGTTAAAAACAACTGAAGAATTTCAAGGAGTAAGACTGGATGATTAATTTGTATTAGGAAGTGAACCAAGAACTGCTTATAAGAAAAAGGAATCAACAGAAGGAATAGAACAGAGGGTTTGTGTGTGTGTGTGTGTGTGTGAAGTAAGAGTAGAAATAGATATAGAGGGTTCAGGGCAGGTGCAGGGTTATGAGAAACATTGTGAGCAGAAGGAATTGGGAAAATGATACTAAGAGGTACTGTTGTGGATCTTGAATTGTACTTTGTTTTCTTTGAGTATCTCAATATATTAAGGTTTAAAATTGCTTTTAACTTGTCTTTTTTTTTTTAGGTTAGACTTGCTTCTTATATGTGATGCCATTCCAGCACTGGACTCATGGAGGCTGAGCATTTATTCAGGTAATAATAGGTAACTTTTATGGAGTACTTTCTGTGTGCCAGGCAACAAACTAAGTGCTATAGCTCTGTTCTCCTGTAATCCTCACACAATCCTATGGGGTTAGAATTCTTTTGATACCCGCTTAACCCTTTGTACTCGGAGACATCTTGTGGATCACCTGCCAGCAACTTGACTGCATTTTTTATGAAATAGTGAAAAACGAATCACTTCATATTAAATAATATAGCATTGGAACCAATTATTTTATTGTATTGGTACTTGTCTAATGGAATTTTGGGCATTGAGGAACTTATTTATGATAAAAACATCAACATTTTATATCTTATATTTTTCTAAAATGTGATAATATGTGAAACAATCACCAACATGCATTGCAGGTTCATTGATACATGTTGTACAATAGTAAGTTGTTTGACATCTTCCACTTGGTGTTTTTGTATTCCAGCAGACAATGCAATCATGTTTTCTTCCTCCCACAATAATAATATGATTTATCGTCCAGTCTGTTGTTTGAAGATGATGTGGAAGGATGCACTCGTTATTCCTGAAAACCACTTTTCTACTGATTGATCCGAAGCTTGGCAGATTTCAAATGGGACATAGGTTTTTCATTGTTTTTGAATGGAAAACTTCAAGGAAACACACATTTTTGAAAAATTTGTTCTAGGCATAAGTTTGTCCTGTATAATCACCAGCAGTCTCTTTATGTCCCCTGAGAAGGGATATCCGAATGGTTTGCTAGATTTATACTATCCCCTCAGAGGGCATATCCGAGTGCACAGGGTTAATAGATGAAGAAATTGAGATGCAGAGTCTGTTAAGGTTGAGTTCAGCTGAACTTTTTTTTTTCTTTTTTTGAGTGGTAGTCTCACTGTGTTGCCCAGACTGGAGTGCAGTGGCACGTTCACGGCCACTACAGCCTTGACCTGCTGGGCTCAGGTGTTCCTTCTGCCTCAGTCTTTCAAATAGCTGGAGCTATAGACACATGCCACCACACCCGGCTGATTTTTTTTTTTTTGAGAGACAAGATCTCACCAAGTTGCCCAGTCTGATCTTGAACCCCCTGGGCTCAGGCAATCCTCTCGCCTTCACCCCGCAAAGTGCTGTGATTACAGGTATGAGCCACTGTGCCTGGCTGAGTTCAGCTGAATTTTAAAAAACCTACTGCTACAGTTGAAGTAAACTTGGATCAGGAGATGTCATTGCTTATCTGCCATAAATTTGAATATAAAATGGTTTAACCCCAAATCATGGAACTTTTTCCCACTAGTGAATACATCATAATTTTGGTTTGTCTGTTTTTTTTTTTTTTTTTTTGAGTAGGACTGTCATTCTGTCGCCTAAGCTGAAGTGCAGTGGCATGCTCACGGCCACCTGTAAGCTAGATCTGTTGGGCTCAGGTGATCCTTCCGCCTCAGCCTTCCAGGCTGGAACCACAGACGCGGCCACCATACCTGGCTAATTTTTTTGATTTATTGTAGAGATGAGGTCTCGCCAAGTTGCCCTGGCTGGTCCCGAACCCTTGGACTCGGGCAATCCTCTTACCTTGGCCTCCCAAAATGCTGGGATTACAGGTGTGAGCCACCATGCCAGACTTTTGTTTGTTTTTAGTTTGGGTCTCACTCTGTCACCCAGGCTGGAGTGTGTGGCACGATCACGGCTTATCGCAGCCTCAACTTTCTGGACTCAGGCGATCCTTCCACCTCAGCCTCCCAAGTAGCTAGGACTACAGGTGTGCCACCAGACTCGGCTGAGGGTTTTTTTTTTTTTTTTTTTGAGTTGGAGTCTCACTCTGTTGCCCAGGCTGGAGTGCAGTGGCACGCTCACGGTCACTGCAGCCTCGACCTGCTGGGCTCAGGCGATCCTTCCGCCTCAACCTTCCAAGTTGCTGGAACTACAGGCATGCACCACTATGCCTGGCTAATTTTTTGATTTATTGTAGAAATGAGGTCTCACCAAGTTGCCCAGGCGGGTCTCGAACCCGTGGGCTCAGGCAATCCTCTCACCTCTCAGCCTCCCAAAGTGCTGGGATTATAGGCATGAGCCACTATGCCCGACCCGGCTGAGTTTTTGTTTTTTGTTTTTGTTTTTGAGTTGGAGTCTCAGTCTGTCGCCCAGACTGGAGTGCAGTGGCCGCTCCCAGCCACTGCAGCTTCGACTGACTGGGCTCCAGCGATCCTTCCGCCTCAGCCTTCCAAGTAGCTGGAATTACAGGCATGCGCTACCCCGCCCGGCTGATTTTTTTTTTTGATTTATTGTAGAGATGAGGTCTCGCTGCCCAGGCGGGTCTTGAACCCACGGGCTCAGGCAATCCACTCACCTCAGTCTCCCAAAGGCGCAGGATTACAGGCTGAGCACCGAGCCCGGCTTGCGGCTGAGTTTTTAAAAATTTTTTGTTGGGATGAAGTCTTGCTATGTTGCCTAGGCTGGTCTCCAGCTTTTAGGTTCAAGCGATCCTTCTGCCTTGACCTCCCAAAGTATTGTGATTATAGGTGTGAGCCACCACACCTGGCCTGGTTTGTCTGTAAAACAATGCATGTAACTTTTGGTTAAAAAAAATCTAGATTAGGATTTTTTTTTTTTTTTTTTGAGTTGGAGTCTCACTCTGTCGCCCAGGCTGGAGTGCAGTGGCCGCTCCTGGCTACTGCAGCCTCAACCCGCTGGGCTCCAGCGATCCTTCCACCTTAGCCTTCCAAGGAGGCACATGCTACCATGCCCGGCTGATTTTTTTTTTATTATTATTTATTGTAGAGATGAGGTCTCGCCAAGTTGCCCAGGTGGGTCTCGAACCTGCGGGCTCAGGCAATCCACTCACCTCAGCCTCCCAAAGCGTGGGATTACAGGCTGAGCCACCGAGCCCGGCCAGATTAGGATTTTTGAAATAAATTTATTTATTTTTGTAGAGATGGGGCTTCACTATGTTGACCAAGCTGGTCTTGAACTCCTAGCCTCTAGTGATCCTCCCACCTTGGCTTCCTAAAGTGCTAGGATTACAGGTGTAAGCCACTGCACCCAGCCTTCCAGATTAGGATTTTTTAACCCTAAATCTTTTCTTAATTTTTTTTTTCTTTTGAGTCAGAGTCTCACTCTGTCACCCAGGCTGGAGTACAGTGGCATGTGCACAGCCACCACAGCCTTAACCTGCTGGGCTCAGGTGATCCTTCTGTCTCAGCCTTCCAAGTAGCTGGAACTACAGGCACGTGCCACCATGCCCAGCTAATTTTTCTTGATTTATTGTAGAGATGAAGTTTCACCAAGTTGTCCAGGCTGGTCTTGAGCCCCTGGGCTCAGACAATCCTGTTACCTCTGCTCCAAAAGTGTTGGGATTATAGGTGTGAGCTACTACACCCTGCTTTTCTTAACTTTTTATAGATAAAAAGTTTTAAAATAGTTAAAATTTATTTAAGTGAATATCTATATAAGGTAAATATAACTAGAGAATTCTTTCTTAAGAGGTGATTAATATAGATAATGGAAATTTCTTGGTTTTGTTTTTTCTTTTTTTTTGGAGTTGGATTCTTATTCTGTTGCCCAGGAGAGTGCAGTGGCACGCTTATGACCACCACAGCCTCGAGCTGCTGGGCTCAGGCAATCCTTTCACCTTAGTCTTTCAAGTAACTGGAATTACAGGCATGTGCCACCACACCCAGCTAATTTTTAAATTTATTTTAGGGACGAGGTCTCACCAAGTTTCTCAGGCTGGTCTTGAACCCCTGGGCTCAGGCAATCCATCTGCCTCCCAAAGTGCTGGGATTATAGGCGTGAGCCACTGCAGCTGGCTTTTTTTGGGGCGGGGACAGGGTCTCACTCTGTCTCCTGGTCTGGAATGTAGTGGCATGATCACAGCTCACTGTAGCCTTTACCTCCTGGGACCTTGACTCAACTAGAAAGAAAGAAAGAAAGAAAGACTGTATTGAGCATCTCTGAAATGATAATGTAGGTTCATGGAAGTATTTTTTTCTTTCTTTCTTTCTTTTTTTTGAGTCGGGGTCTCACTGTCATCCAGGCTGGAGTGCAGTGGCACACTCGCAGCCGCTGCAGCCTCGGCCTGCTGGGCTCAGGCAATCTTTCCACTTCAGCCTTTCAAGTAGCTGGAACTACAGATATGTACTATCATGCCTGGCTATTTTTTTGATTTATAGTAGAGATGAGGTCTTGACAAGTTGCCCAGACTGGTCTCAAACCCTGGGTTCAGACAGTCCTCTCGCCTTCGCCTCCCAAATTGCTGGGATTACAGACTTGAGCCAGTAGCCAGTTGAAAGTATTTTTAAATTTATAAAAATTCAGATTTATGTGCTTTTTTGAGTGGTTCTCTATTTTTAGTTTTGCTAAGTGTCTCTGTATTCAGCTAGGTAAAGTAAAATTGCTTTTAGTATTGTCTTCCCAGTTGGCTAACATTAGGACATTTGCCCTGTTTCCCTTTCCTCGTCTTTTTTACAAAACGATGCTGATTAAGATATAATTGACATACAGTAAACTGCCCATATTAAAATCATACAATTTAAGTTTTGACATGCATACACCCATAAAATTATCACCATGATGAACATATTCATCACCTCCACAAGTTTCTTTATCCTCATTTGTAATCATTCTCCCAGCCTTTGTGGTCTCAGGCAACCACTAGTCTACTTTATGTCACTATAGAACAGTTTACATTATCTAGAATTTTATATAAGTGGAATCATAGCATGTGTACTTATTCGTTTATTTAGTTTTAGTCTGACTTTTACTTAGCATAATGAGATTCATCTATATTCTGGCATATATTAATAGTTCATTTATTGTTGGATAGCAATCCAGTCTATAAATATAAAACAATTTGTTTATCTATTCATTTGTTGATGGACATTTGGGTTGTTTCCAGTTTTTGGCAATATAAATAAAGTTGTGCTATAAATATTTGTGTATAAGTCTTTGTGTTGACATATAGTTTTTTGCCCCCTCCAGGTAAATTTTTTTTTAATTGAGGTGAAATTCATATGATATAATTAACAACTGTAAAGTATACAATTCAGTAGTATATAGTGTATTTACACTAGTGTGCAACCACACCCTTCTCTTGTTCAAAAACTTTGTCTATATAGATTTGCCATATAAAAGAAATCATATACTATAGAATAAATCTTATAATATTTGGTCTTTGGTGTATGACTGCTTTCATTTGGAGTTTTTGAATTTTAGTTGTAGTGTGTATCAATACATTTTTTTCTTTTTATGGTTGAATAATATTCCATTATATGTATATACAACAATTTGTTTATCCATTCATCAATTGATGGACATTTGGGTTGTTTCTACCTTTGGGGTATTATGAATAATGCTGCTATAAATAGTCCTTTAAGAATATGTGTTTGAGTTCCTGCTTTCAATTATTTTGGGTGTATATCTAAAAGTGGAATTGCTGGGCATATGGCAATTCTATGTTCAACTTTTTGAGGAAATGCCAAACTGTTTTTCACAGTGCTGCACCATTTTACATCTCTTCCAGTAATGCACTAGGATTCCTATTTCTCAGCATCCTTGCCAACACTTATTTTCTAGTTTTTGATTCTAGTCGACCTGGTGGCTATGAAGTGGTATCTCATTGTGGTTTTGATTTGCATTGTTTTGAATAACCAGTGTTGTTGAACATTTTTTTCATGTGCTTCTTGGTCATTTCTATATGTTCTTTGGAGAAATGTCTATTTAAGTCCTTTACCCATTTAAAAAATTCTCTTTGTTGTTGAGTTGTAAGAGTTTTTTAAAAATAAATTTTATTATGTACATATAAAGCATACAACATGATGTCATGTGATACATATAGATGGTAAGAAGGTTGCTATAGTAAGGCAGATTAACACTCACCATCTCACATTTAAAATTTTTTTAAATTGTGTATATTTAAGGTATATATAGGAGTTTTTTTTTTTTAATTTTGAGTAAGAGTCTCACTCTGTCACCCAGGCTTGAGTGCAGTGGCATGCTCATGGCCAATACAGCCTCAACCTGCTGGTTCAACTTTCCAAGTAGCTGGAACTAGAGGCGTGTGCCACCATGCCCAGCTAATTTTTTGATTTATTGTAGAGATGAGTTCTGACCAAGCTGTCCAGACTGGTCTCGAACCTGTGGGCTCAGGCAGTTCTCTTACCTCAGCCTCCCAAAGTGCTAGGATTATAAGTGTGAACTACTGTGCCCGACCAGGAATTTTTAAAACATATTGTATATTGAATTTTGAAATATATTGTATTTTGAAATATATTGTGTATTCTGGATATTAAATCCCTAACAGATATATGATTTGGAAATATTTTTATGTTTTAGGTTGTCTTTTCACATCCTTGATAATAACCTATGATGACAAAAAAAGTTTAATTTTTGTGAAGTCCAGTTTATCTATTTTTTTTCCTTTCTTGCCCATTTGGTTTCAAATCTAAGAATCCATTGCCAAATCCAAGGTCATGAAGATTCACCCCTATGTTTTCTTCTAAGAGTTTTATAATTTTAGCTCAATTCAGGTGATTAGTCTATTTTCAGTCAAAGTTTGTAAATGGAGTGAAGTAGAGGTTCAGCATCATTCTTTTGTATGTGATGATCATCCAGTTGTCACAGCACCATTTGTTGAAAAAGACTGTTCATTCTGCATGGTGTTGTCATCCTTGTCAAAAATTACTTGGCCATAGATGTTTGGGCTGGATTCTCATTTTTGTTGTCCCTTATGTCTGTCCTTACACCAGTACCGTAGTTGTGATTAGTATAACCTTGTGAGTCTTCCTGCATACCTTGTTTTCCTTTTTTCAGTATTGCTTTGGCTATTCCGGGACCCTTGGAGTTCCACATGAATAGCTGTTAAAAAAAAAAAAAGAAAGAAGCTGGGCTCGGTGGCTCAGCCTGTAATCCCACGCCTTTGGGAGGCTGAGGTGAGTGGATTGCCTGAGCCCGCGGGTTCGAGACCCGCCTGGGCAGCGAGACCTCATCTCTACAATAAATCAAAAAATCAGCCAGGCGTGGTGGCGCATGCCTGTAATTCCGGCTACTTGGAAGGCTGAGGCGGAAGGATCGCCGGAGCCCAGCAGGTCGAGGAGCGGTGGCCGGAAGTGGCCATTGCACTCCAGTTTGGGCGACCGAGTGAGACTCCAACTCAAAAAAAAAAAAAAAAAAAAGAAAGAAAGATTATAAGCCGAGCTCGGTGGCTCAGCCTGTAGTCCCATGCCTTTGGGAGGCTGAGGTGAATGGATTGCTTGAGCCCGTGGGTTTGAGACCCGCCTGGGCAGCGAGACCTCATCTCTACAATAAATAAAAAAATCAGCCGGGCTTGGTAGCGCATGCCTGTAATTCTGGCTTCTTGGAAGGCTGAGGTGGAAGGATCGCTGGAGCCCAACAGGTCGAGGCTGCAGTGGCTGGGAGCGGCCACTGCACTCCAGTCTGGGCGACGGAGTGAGACTCCAACTCAAAAAAAGCAAAAAACAAAAAAAAAAAAAAAGAAAAGAAAGATTATATTGACATAGGAATTACAGTTAACATTTTAATTTATAGGAATGCAGTATGATTAATACCAGCTCAATTACAGTAGTATAGAAAACCTTTGTTCTTACATAGTTCCATTTCCTCTCCCCTCTTTTGTCCTGTTATTATCATCCAAATTACCTCTTTATACATTGTATCCCCATTAACACAGATTTATAATGGCAGCTTTATGCACTTGTGTTTTAAATCAGATAGGAGAAAAAATAGTTACAAACAAAATATACATTGATACAGTCCTTTTCTCTTACCTAAGTAGTTATAGTTACCTTTACCAGTACTCTTTATTTCCTCAATTAGGTTTGAGTTACTGTCTAGTGTCCTTTCATTTTAACCTAAATGGCTCTCTTTAGAGTAGTGCCATTTCTTATAGATGAGGTCTGCTGGTGATGAATTATGTCTCTGTGGTTACCTGGTAATGTCTTCATTTTTCCTTCATTTTTTGAAAGATAGTTTTGCTGGATGTTGAATGCTTGGTTGACAGTCTTTTTTCTTTCAGTGTCCGTGGTTTCTTTTCTTTTCTTTTCTTTTCTTTTTTTGATTCAGTCTCACTTTGTTACCCAGGCTGGAGTACAATGGCATACTCATGGCCACCACAACCTTGACCTGCTGGACTCAGGTGATGCTTCTGCCTCAGCCTTCCAAGTAACTGGAACTACAGGCATGCGCCACCATGCCCAGCTAATTTTTTTTTTTTCCTTGAGTTGGAGTCTCACTCTGTCACCCAGACTGGAGTGCAGTGGCTGCTCCCGGCCACTGCAGCCTCGGCCTGCTGGGCTCCGGCGGTCCTTCCGCCTCAGCCTTCCAAGTAGCTGGAACTACAGGCGTGCGCTACCATGTCTGGCTAGTTTTTGACTTATTGTAGAGATGAGTCTCGCAGGTTGCCCAGGCGGGTCTCGAACCCACAGGCTCAGGCAGTCTACTCACCTCAGCCTCCCAAAGCGCTGGGATTACAGGCTGAACCACCGAGCCCGGCTAATTTTTTGATTTATTCTAGAGACAAGGTCTTGCCTTGTTGCCCGGGCTGGTCTCGAACCCCTGGACTCAGGCAGTCCTTTCACCTCCACCTCCCAAAGTGCTGGGATTACAGGTGTGAGCCACTATGCCTGACTGTTTTTTTTTTTTAACAGTTTGATAATGATGTTTTTAGGTGTTGTTCTTTGAGTTTTCCTGGTTGGAATTTGTTGATCTTTCTGGATGTATAGATTAGGTGTTTTCACCAAATTTGAGAAATTTTTGACAATTATCTTATTTTTGCCCCTTTTTCTCCTCTCACAGGACCACCAGGATGCAGTTTTTGGTCTGGTTGATGGTGTTCCACAGGTTTCTGAGGCTTTGTTCATTTTTCTTCATACTCCTTCCCCTCCATCCCTCCCTTCCTTCCAACAGAGTCTCACCATGTTGTCCAAGCCTGTCTTGAACTTCTGACCTCCAACAGTCCTTCCATCTCAGCCTCCCAAAGTGCTGGGATTAAAGTGCGAGCTACCGTGCTCAGCCTCTTTTTTCTTCTCATTACCTAAACTGGATAATGTTATTTTAATTTGTCTTGTTTTTCTTTTTAATGATAGAATCTTGCTATTTTTTTAGGCTATTGTACGGTGGTTATTCACATGTACAGTCATTGCACACCACAGCCTTAAACTCCTGGACTCAAGCTAGCTTTGTGCTTTAGCCTTCCAAGCAGCTAGGAATACAGGAATACACCACCATACCCTTCTAATTAAAAAAAATTTTTTTCTTGGCTATGTAGTCTTGTTCTGTTACCAGACTGGTCTCGAACTCCTGATCTCAAGTGATCCACCCATCTCGTCCTCCCAAAGTGTTGCAGTTATTGGTGTGAGCCATTGCAACTGGCTTGTATAATATATTTTAAGTTACTTTTACTTTAACTAGTTGGTTATTTTTTAGAGATACTTAAATAATGAGCAAAAGAAGTCATCTATCTACCCACATCATTCTGCCATTTTAGTTCTTTATTCTGTGTAGTTACAGATTTCATGTATTATCATATTTATTCAGTTTGAAAGACTAGTATGTCTGCCAGCGATGCATTCTTTCAGCTTTTGTATGTCTGATGGTCTTTTTTTGTCTTCAGTTTTGAAAGATATTTTCTGAGTATAGAATTCTTGGTTGACGGTTTTTTTTTCCCAGTTCTTTTTATATTTAGGCATTCATGTATTTTATTTTTTAAGAGATGGGGTCTCTGTCACCCAGGCTGGAATGTAGTGGTACATTCGTAGCTCTCTGTATCCTTGAATTCCTGGGCTCAAGTGATTCTCTTGCCTCAACCTCCCAAGTAGCTGGGACTATAGGTGTGTACCACCACACTCAGGTAATTTTTAATTTTTTTGTAGATACCAGGTCTCACTCTTTTGCTCAGGTTGGTTTTAAATTCCTGTCCTTACGCTGGGCACAGTGGCTCACATGTGTAATCCTAGTACTTTAGGAGGCCAAGGCAAGAGGTTTGTTTGAGCCCAAGAGTCTGAGACTAGCCTGAGCAACATAGTGAGACCTTTTCTCTACCAAAAAATAAAAAAATTAGTTGTGCATGCAATCCAGGAGGCTGCTGTTTCAGTTAATCATGATCATGCCACCGTATTCCAACCTATGCGACAGGGTGAGACTCCAACTCAAAAAAAGAACAAAAAATTCCTGGGGCTCAAGTGATTCTCCCACCTGAGCCTCCCAAGTTGCTGGGAATACATGTGTGAATTATCATGCCCAGTTCTTCTTTTAGTTCTTTTATTATTATTATTATTATTATTTTGAGTCAGCGTCTCACTCTGTTGCCCAGGCTGGAATGACATACAGCCACTGCAGCCTCGACCTACTGGTCTCAGGTGATCCTTCTGCCTCAACTTTCCAAGTAGCTGGAACGATAGGCACACACCACCATGTCCAGCTAATTTTTTGATTTATTGTAGAGGTGCGGTCTCACCAAGTTGCCCAGGCTGGTCTCGAACCCTTGGACTCAGGCAATCCTGTTGCCTTGGCCTCCCAAAGTGCCGGGATTACAGGCTTGAGCCACTGCACCCAGCCACTATTATTATTATTATTTGAGTTGGAGTCTTTTTTTTTTTTGAGTTAGAGTCTCACTCTGTCGCCCAGACTAAGTGCAGTGACCGCTCCTGACCACCGCAGCCTCAACCTGCTGGACTCTGGCGATCCTTCGCCTTAGCCTTCCAAGTAGCTGGAACTACAGGAAGTGCGCTACAACGCCCGGCTAATTTTTTGATTTATTGTAGAGATGAGGTCTCACCAAGTTGCCCAGGTGGGTCTCGAACCTGTGGGCTCAGGCAATCCACTCACCTCAGCCTCCCAAAGGCGTGGGATTACAGGCTGAGCCACCAAGCCTGACTTGAGTTGGAGTCTTACTCTATCACCCAGGCTGGAATGCAGTGGCATGCTCATGGGCACCCCAGTGTTGACCTGCTGGGCTCATGCTATGCTTCCACCTCAGCCTTTCAAGTAGCTGGAGCTACTATTTAAGTTTTACTACTTTTAGCGTGCGCTGCCACATCCGGCTAATTTTTTTATTTATTGTAGAGATGAGGTTTTGCCAAGTTGTCCAGGCTGTTCTCAAACCTGTGGGCTCAGGTAGGTCCCTCACCTTGGCCTCCCAAAATGCTGGGATTACAGACTTGAGCCACCATGCCTGGCCTTCTGTTTCTTTCTCTTTTTTTTTTTTTGAGTTGGAGTCTCACTCTGTCACCCAGACTGGAGTGCAGTGGCCGCTCCCGGCCACCGCAGCCCCGCCCTGCTGGGCTCTGGCAATCCCTCCGCCTCAGCCTTCCCAGTAACCGGAACTACAGGCGCGCGCTACCACGCCCAGCTGATTTTTTGATTTATTGTAGAGATGAGGTTTTGTCAAGTTGCCCAGCGGGTCTCGAACCCGCTGGCTCAAGCAATCCACTCACCTCGGCCTCCCAAAGTGCTGGGATTACAGGCTGAGCCACCGAGCCTGGACCTGGCCTTCTTTTAGTTCTTTTTTTTTTTTGAGTTGGAGTCTCTCTCTGTCGCCCAGACTGGAGTGCAGTGGCTGCTCCCGGCCACCGCAGCCTTGACCTGCTGGGCTCCAGCGATCCTTCCGCCTCAGCCTTCCGAGTAGCCGGAACTACAGGCGTGCGCTACCACACCTGGCTGGTTTTTTTATTTATTGTAGAGATGAGGTCTGCCCAGGCGGGTCTCGAACCCACGGGCTCAGGCAATCCACTCACCTTAGCCTCCCAAAGGCGTGGGATTACAGGCTGAGCCACCGAGCCGGCTCTTTTAGTTCTTTATGATGTTATTCCATTATCTTTGGACTTGAGTAGTTTCCAGTGAGAATTCTGTTGTCATCTTTATTTGTATCCTTTTTCTCTGACTGATTTTAGGATTTTCCCTGAGGTGGGCATGGTGACACATGCCTGCAGTTCTAGGTACGCTGGAGGCTGAGGCAGGAGGATCACTTGAGCCTATTTATGAGTTTGAGACTGCAGTGAGCTATGTTCATGCCTGTGAATAGCCACTGAACTCCAGCCTGGGCTTACATAGTGAGACCCTATCTCTTTTTTTTTTTTTTTTTTTTTTTTGAGTTGGAGGCTCACTCTGTCACACAGGTGGAGTGCAATGGCACACTCACAGCCACTGCAGCCTTAACCTGCTGGGCTCAGGTGATTCTTCCCCCTTAGCCTTCCAGCTAGCTGGAACCCCTAGCTCCTAAAAAAAAAAGTAGAAGCCAGGCTCGGTGGCTCAGCCTGTAATCCCGCGCCTTTGGGAGGCTGAGGTGAGTGGATTGCCTGAGCCCGTGGGTTAGAGACCCCCCTGGGAAACTTGGCGAGACCTCATCTCTACAATAAATCAAAAATTAGCCGGGTGTGGTAGTGCACGCCTGTAGTTCCAGCTGAGGAAGGCTGAGGCGGAAGGATCGCTGGAGCCCAGCAGGTTGAGGCTGCAGTGGCCGGGAGCAGCCACTGCACTCCAGTCTGGGCAACAGAGTGAGACTCCAACTCAAAAAAAAAAAAGTAGAAAAAGAAATTTCCCTGTATCACTTATTTTAAGTTGTTGGTAATGATGTTCCTTGGTGTGATTCTTTGATCTTCTTTGATCTGTGTTTATGGTTTTACTTCAGTTGGGCAATTTTTAAGTTATTCTTTAAAAATTTTTTTCCATTTCTCTTTGAAAATATCAGTGTCAAATTTATTAAGCCATTTAAATTTATTTTACAGTTCATGATGCTTTGTGCATTTTATTTCATTGCTTCTTTCTGTTTGTGTTTTGGATAGTTTCTGTTGCTGTATTCTCAAGTTTTTTTTTCCCTGATTTTTTTCTTCTGCAATTTCTAATCTTTTGTTTGCCCTATGTAGTGTATTTTTTTTTTTTTTGAGTTGGAGTCTCACTCTGTCGCCCAGACTGGAGTGCAGTGGCCGCTTCCAGCCACTGCAGCCTCGACCTGCTGGGCTCCGGCGACCCTTCTACCTCAGCCTTCCAAGTAGCCGGAATTACAGGTATACACTACCATGCCCGGCTGATTTTTTTATTTTTTGTGGAGATGAGGTCTCGCTGCCCGGGCGGGTCTCGAACCAGCGGGCTTAGGCAATCCACTCACTTTGTAGTGTATTTTTATCTCAAACATTTCCTTCTACCTAATAGTCTCACTTTTGCCCATAACTTTTTACATATATGGAATGTTGTTATAACTTTTCAAGTGTCTTTGTTTACAAATTTTATAATTTCTAGTTTTCTTTTTTTTTTTTTGAGTTGGAGTCTCATTCTGTCTCCCAGGCTGGAGTGCAGTGGCATGCTCTTGGCCACCGCAGCCTTGACCTGCGGGGCTCCGGCGATCCTTCCACCTCAGCCTTCCTAGTAGCCAGAACTACAAGTGCGCACTGCCATGCCCAGCTAATTTTTTGATTTATTGTAGATACCACGTCTCACCATGTTTCCCAGGCTGGTCTTGAATCCGCAGGCTCAGGCAGTTCTCTCACCTCGGCCTCCCAAAGTTCTGGGATTATAGGCTTCAGCCACCACGCATGTCCAGTCGTTTATTTTAACATTTTATTGTGAAATAAGTATAGTTTTACAGGGAAAAAAACTAGCTATATCCTGTGAACCTTTTTTTACTCAGTGTCTTCCAGTAGTAACATTGTATAACTGTAGTATAATATCAAAATTGGACATTGACATTTGGTCAATTTTACATGTATTTGTGTGTTTATGTGTGGTTCTGTTCAATTTCATCATGTGTAAATTTGTGTATTCACTGTCACTATCAAGATACAGAACAATTCCATCTTCACAAAGATTCTTCTTGTTGCCCTTTTATAACTACATTCATCTCCCTCCACTCCATTCCCTGGAAATCACTAATATGTTTTCCATCTATATAATATTGTTGTTTCAAGAATGTTACATAAATGGAATCATACAATATGCATACTTGGCTTTTTATCTTTTGAGATTGGCTTCTTTTTTCTCTACTCAGCATAATTCTCTGGAGTTTCACCAAGTTGTTGCACATATCAATAATTTGTTCCTTTTCATTGCTAAGTAGTATTCCATGGTATGGCTGTACCACAGTTTACTAATCATTCATCTGTTGAAGACTTTTGGTTCCAATTTTTGTCTATTATGAAAAAAACATGAATATTCATGTACAAATTTTTGTGTAATTATTAGTTTTTATTTGAGATAAATGGTTAAGAATGTAATTGCTGGGTGGTATGGTAATTATATATATTTTAAAAGTCAGGGTCTCACTCTGTTGCCCAGGCTGGACTGCAACCTTAACCTCCTGGACTCAGGCTATCCTTCCACCTCAGCCTCCAGAGTAGCTGGAACTATAGGCATGCACCCCTATGCCTGGCTGATTTTTTTATTTTTATAGAGATGATATCTTGCTATGTTGTCTAGGCTTTTCTTGAACTCCTGGGTTCAAGCAATCTTCCTGCCTCAGCCTCCCAAAGTGCCAGGATTACAGGCGTGAGCCACTGTGCCTGGCCACATATTTGATAAGACATTGCCAACTATCTTCCAAAGTGACTATGACATTTTATATTCCCACCAGCAATGTATGACTGATCCCGTTTTTTCCTTCCTTGCTTGCATTTGGTATTGTCAGTATTTTTTATTTTAGCCATGATGATAGGTATGTAGTGAAATCTCATTGTGTTTTTAATTTGCATTTCCCTAATGCTAATGATTTTGAATATGTCTGTTTATGTCTCTTACCTACTTTTACATTTTTTTTTTGCTCTTAGCTATTTGAAAGTTGGTTGTTTTTTTTTTTGAGTCAGAGTCTTACTCTGTTGCCCAGGCTGGAGTGCAGTGGCATGCTCACAGCCACTGCATTCTCAACCTGGCGGGCTCAGGTGGTCCTTCTACCTCAGCCTTCTAAGTAGCTGGAACTACAGGCACACACCACCACGCCCGGCTAATTTTTTGATTTGTTGTAGAGATGAGATATCACCAAGTTTCCCAGGCTGATCTTGAACCTGTGGGCTCAGGCAGTCTTCTCACCACCTCCTCCTCCCAAATTGCTGGGATTATAGGTGTGAGCCACCATGCCTGGCTGAAAGATTTTTTTAAAAACATATATATATTTTAGATGCAAGTTCTTTGTCAGATATATGGTTGTAATATTTCCTCTCTCCTTTAGTTTACTCCCCTTGTGAACTCTAGATTCATTGGTTTTTCAGACTCTCAGTCCTGTCTTCTTGACTCATGAAGTGTATTAGACTCTGCCCTTGTTCCTCCCATTCTTCCCCTTCCTGTTACATTCCTTGGAAACACTCTGTTGTACAGAACTTACCACATTTTGTTTCTCATCTCTAAGGAATCACTGTCCTTCATATCTTGATGCTGTGACTAAAAACCATTGTTTCATGCATTTTGTCTTTTTTTTTTTTTGAGTTGGAGTCTCATTTCTGTCACCCACACTGGAGTGCAGTGGCACACTCACAGCCACCGCAGCCTCGACATGCTGGTCTCAGGTGATCCTTCCACCTCAGTCTTCCAAGTAGTTGGAATTATAGGTGCGCACTACCATGCCCAGCTTATTTTTTGATGTATTGTAGAGACAAGATTTTGCCAACTTGCTCAGGCTGGTCTCGAACCCCTAAGCTGAGCTCTCGCCTCAGTCTCCAAAAGTGCTGGAATTACAGGCTTGAGCCACTATGTCCAGCCTCATTTTGTCTTTTTTTTTTTTTTGAGTTGGAATCTCACTCTGTCGCCCAGACTGGAGTGCAGTGGCCCACTCATGGCCACCACAGCCTTTACCTGCTGGGCTCAGGTGATTCTTCTACCTCAGCCTTTCAAGTAGCTGGAACTACAGGCACGTGCTACCACACCCGGCTAATTTTTTGATGTATTGTAGAGATGAGGTCTGACCAAGTTGCCCAGGTGGGTCTCAAACCCCTGGGCTCAGGCAGTCCACTCACCTCAGCCTCCCAAAGCGCGGGATTACAGGCTAAGCCACCAAGCCCGGCTGTCTTTCTTTTTTTTTAAGTTTTGTCTGTATCTTGTGCAGTAGCTTATTGCCTGTAATTCCAGCACTTTGAGAAGCAGAGGCAAAAGGATTGCCTGAACCCAGAGGTTCAAGACCAGCCCGGGCAACTTGGCAAGATGTTGTCTCTACAATAAATCAAAGAATTATTCTGGCATGGTGACCCACGACTGTGGTTCTAGCTACTTGAAAGGCTGAGGTGGAAGGATCATTTGAACCCTGCAGGTTGAGGTTGCGGTGGCTGTGAGTGTATCACTGCACTCCCGTCTGGGTGACAGAGTGAGACACCAACTCAAAAAAAAAAAAAAAAGTTTTTTCTGCTGAGAAGGTAAATCTGATTCCTGTTACCCATGTTAGCCAGAAATGGAATCCCCTCCAACAACCCGTAAGTTTTCTTTAGCACTTATACTCATTGTTCCTTCTTTCTCAAGTTCACCCAATTCCTTATTTTCTCAAGTTCTTAAAAGGGGGGGCATGGTGGCCAAATAGAGCTCAGTCAAAAAGATACTTCTTTTATTTTTTTATTTTTATTTTTTTTTTGAGTTGAAGTCTCACTCTGTCACCCAGACTGGAGTGCAGTGGCCGCTCCCGGCCACCGCAGCCTCAACCTGCTGGGCTCCGGCGAATCCTTCTGCCTCAGCCTTACGAGTAGCCGGAATTACAGGCGCGCGCTACCACACCCGGCTAATTTTTTTTTGATTTATTGTAGGGATGAGGTCTCACCTGCCCAGGCGGGTCTCAAACCCGCAGGCTCAGGCAATCCACTGACCTCAGTCTCCCAAAGGCGCAGGATTACAGGCTGAGCCACCGAGCCCGGCTCAAAAAGATACTTCTGATGCTGTTCAGTGTCTGTTGAAGCCCAGATACTTTCAGAAAATTGTAAATCAATCACATACAGACTTAGAGCTAGAAGTAGGTCAGCTACCATAGCACAAGATGATGGTGTGAAAAGATTTTAGTGAGAGCTTGTGCATGATAATATATTTTTCCTTGTTCTGGGTTCTTTTAAGATATAATGCTAAATTTTTGGTATTATCATATGCATTTTTCTTATCTTTTTATTCTTTGTTTAAAAATGGCCATATTTATAAAATCACAACTTCTACATTTAAAGGGTAGAGTTGACTAATTAAAGCAGTCTTTTCAACCCAAGTGCATATGACTAGGTAATTCTCCTTTGATTTTTAGTATTCATTTTGGAGTTTATATTAGAGTTTGGCAATTTAGTATTATACTAGGATTTCTTTGATTTTTTTTTTTTTTTATAGAGATGTCTCACCAGGTTCCCCAGGCTGGTCTCGAACCCCTGAGGTCAGGCAGTCCTCTCGCCTCAGCCTCCCAAAGTGCTGGGATTACAGGCTTAAGCCACTGTACCCCACTTCTTAGAGATTTATGTGTGTATTTCAGAACTGCACTTATCTATGTTAAAAACTCCACAAGATACAGCATTGCCACAGGACTGTATAGCTATCAAACATTTGAAGAAAGTATCCCTTTGGAGTTGTTTTCTGGAATTAGGCCACATATCAGTAATTAGGTGACTCTGGGTATCTTCTGCTAGAGCCACCTTTGGAACAGAGCTGCCTCTGATTGTGTTAGTCTTGTCAGTAAAGTTTTATTTGTACTTCTAGTCTGTTGCTTCTGATTGTGAACCAAGGATGTAGCTTTGTATATTAGTCAGCTATTTTCAGTAATGCCTATCATGATGTCTTGCGAGTGGTTACTCAGTAATTATGTGTTGGATGAATGAATGCCTCTTTATGGAGTCACTGTTTTAGTTAACTCCCTCCTTACATTTCATCCTGGATCTTTCCTTTTCTTTCTATCTCTATCCTTTTGGTCATTTTGTTACTTATTTACGTTTCCTCCAGAGAGTAAATACTCCAAGAGAGCAAAGGAGATGAGCCTGAAACCATTTTGTTGTTTAAGAGTAACTCTGATAAGAAAAAGGCATTATATGAGAAGAGATTGAAACACTTGGTAAAAATGCAGTTTTGGAGTTAACATTGGATTTCATTTTTCCACTCTATTTCTCCTTTCCATTATTAGTGGTAGCCGGGTTTTTGCTTTTCTTCAAAGTCCGAACCAACTTTTTATTTTTAATTTATAAATAGTGATATCATCTTATATTTTTTCATTTTAATTTCTCGTCTTTTTATTTTATTTATGTATTTATTTTGAGTCATAGTCTCACTTTGTCTCCCAGCCTGGAGTGCTGTGGCACAATCATGGCTACCCTAGACTCCACCTACTGGGCTCTGATCGTTCTGCCTCAGCCTTCCAAGTAACTGGAACTATAGGCACATGCCACAATGCCCAGCTAATTTTTCTTCTTCTTTTTTTTTTTTTTTTGAGTTGGAGTCTTACTCTGTTACACAAGCTGGAGTGTAATGGTATGACCATGGCTCGCTGCAGCCTCAACCTCTTGGGCTCAGACAATCCTTCCGTCTCAGCCTCCTGAGTAGCTGGCACTACAAGTGTGCACCACCACTCCTGGCTAATTTTTTTGTTTTTTTGTAGAGACAGGATCTTGTCATGTTGCCTAGGCTAATCTTGAACACTTGGGCTCAAGCAATCCTTCCGTCTTAGTTTCCCAAATCTGGGTTTATAGGCATGAGCCACTGTGCCCAGCCTTAATTTCTCATTTTTATAAATTTTCCCCTCTATATCCCTTAAATATTAGTGTATCTTGAGGCATCTGCTTTTCTTCTAGTCTGTTCTACTGTTGTTCTTACCATATATTCTCCTTTGATGACCCTGTTTAAAGTCCAAGGTTTTGACTACTCTCAGTTTAGTGGTCTAGATTTCCTGTCCTACTGATGTAACTGCCCATTGGACATCTTAATTTTGTCAGCTCGTGGACATACCACATCTATCTTGTATTAAACAGAGTTTTATCATCTTTCTTTCCAAACTGGTTTCTTCTTCAGTATTCCTATAAGTATAAATATCATCTACTTAGTGGCTCTCAAACTTTTTGGTTCAAGGAGTCAGAACCCCTTCAACTCTTAAAATCATGGAAGTCTCCAAAGTGCTATTATGTAGGTTATAACCATAAATATTAATGTATTTGAAATTAAAACTGATAAATTATAAAACATTTATTAATTCATTAAAAATTACAATATAACCACTATGTTACCATAAAAATAACTTTCTCCAAAACAACAACTATACAATTTACTGAGAAATGTAGCATTTTTTTCTTTTTTCTTTTTCTTTTTGAGTTGAAGTCTTACTCTGTCACCCAGGCTGGAGTGCAGTGGCATGTTCACAGCCACCGCAGCCTCAACCTGCTGGGCTCAGGTGATCCTTCTGCCTCAGCCTTCCAAGTAGCTAGAACTACAGGCACACGCCACCATACCCAGCTATTTTTTCATTTTTGTAATTCCCTTTTTTTTTTTTGAGTCAGAGTCTCATTCTGTTGCCCAGGCTGGAGTGTAGTGAAATGCTCACGGCCGCCACAGCCTTGACATGCTGGGCTTAGGCAGTCCTTCTGTCTCAGTCTTCCAAGTAGCTGGAACTAAAGGTGCTTGCCTCCATGACCAGCTAATTTTTTGATTTATTGTAGAGGTGAAGTCTTGACAAGTTGCCCAGACTGGTCTCAAACTCTTGGACTCAGGCAGTCCTCTGGCCTCAACCTCCCAAAGTGCTGGGCTTATAGGTATGAGCCCTTGTGCCCAGGTGATTCTTGTAATTCTTTTTAATAATAGGATTAATAGAACATAGCCAGATCCCACATCTGCATTCTCATTCAAATTAGTAACAATATTACGTGTCCTGTATCTTCTGGAAAGCTCTACCATACATCATACTGAGAATGAAGAGGGAAAATAAGGTTTTAATATTTTTATGAAAATGGTTTTACCCTGGCTGGGCTCGGTAGCTCAGCCTATAATCCCACGCTTTGGGAGGCCGAGATGAGTGGATTGCCTGAGCCCGCGGGTTCGAGACCCGCCTGGGCAACTTGGCCAGACCTCATCTCTACAATAAATAAAAAAATTAGCCGGGCGTGGTAGCGCGCGCCTGTAGTTCCAGCTACTTGGAAGGCTGAGGCGGAAGGATCGCAGGAGCCCAGCAGGTCGAGGCTGCGGTGGCCGGGAGCGGCCACTGCACTCCGGTCTGGGTGACAGAGTGAGACTCCAACTCGGGGGGGAAAAAAATGATTTTACCCATGCAGGTCCCATGAAAACTTCTCTGGGATCCCCAAGGGTTCCTGGCCACACTTTGAGAGCTGCTTTTCTATCCAGTCCCAGAGGTGTCCTCTCGGCTGTCTTCTCTACTAGTCATCACCCATATCTTACCAAGTCTTAAAGATTCTGCCTCTTTAATACCTCTTGAGTCAGAGTCTTTTCATTCTGCAGCCAGAGCACTCTTCTCATCTTTTTCCTGTCTGGAGATGCTACCTCTATTATATCTTCTTTCTAAGCCGTCCACATTGTAGCAAGAGTACTCTTTCTAAAATAGAAATCTGATGATGTAACTCCTTTCCGAAAGTCTTTGAAAGTTTCTCATAACTTTAGTTAGTATGCAAGATGTTTTATAATTGTTTCCACTGACCTCTCTAGATCTTTCTTGAGCCAGTCTGTACCTTATGCTATAGCTTTCTTAATGCAGTACTTGCAGCTCTGAGAAAGCATCATGGTGACCTGTACATCTGTGTTAATAGTATAGTTTATTGAGTTTGCCTTATGTTCTAACATTGTTTTGAGTATTTATATATATTATCTCATTTCATCTTAACATAGCCTTCCTAAAGAAGAACTCTTATCATTCCACCTATAAATGAGGAAGCTGAGGTTTAGAAAATTAACTTTCCTCAAATTATCTGCTGGTAAATATGGAACTTGGGTCTGTTTCCCCACTTTTCTATTTGGCTAAATACCATTTGTCCTTGAGGATCAGGTTTAAGCATCCCCTTCTTCTGGAAACCTTTCCTGTGATCTGATTTAGATGCCTGCTCCCTCCATTGCCATTTAATCTTGCGAGCAGCTCTAGTAACATTATGCATTATAATTTACATGTGCATCAGGGAATTTCATTTCTTTGGCACAGGAGTATTAGATTGCATCTCTAAATTTTTGGGGGGGTTTGGAGGTCTCTGTCACCCAGCCTTGACCTCCTGGGCTCAGACAGTCCTTCCACCTCAGCCTCTGGAGTAGCTGGATGGTTTGCACTACCATGCCTGGTAGATTAGCCAATTTTTTACTTTTTGTAGAGATAAGGTCTTGCTTTGTTACCCAAGATGATCTCAAACTCCTGGGCTCAAGCAATCCTCAAGCAAGCCTTAGTCATCCAAAGTATTAGAATTATAGGCACTGCGCCTGGCCTGAATATTTGTTTCTATGAGAAAATGGATACTGAGGTCCTTAAAACCTGTGTATTCTGTCTACTCTAGGCAAGCAGGATGCTCAGTTTGGGAGCAGCTATAAAATAGGCCATATTATTAATTATTTCGGGTTTTAAAAATGGTGGCCCTGATCTTATTATGTTAATTTATAGAAGACAAACAACAACAAAAAATAAGAGCTAACATTTATTTAAATACTTCCTCTGTATCTAAGCATTTTACCTGTATATTGACTCATTTAATCTTTACAACCCCATTTACCTTTGTTTATCAGATAAGGGAAACTGAGGCACTAAAAGGTTAACTTGCTCAAGATCACAACTTCTAAGTGACAGAGCTAAAATTCAAATCTCTTAATTATACTGAGCAGAATCTTCTTTACCCAAGATCCCATAGTTAAATTCTTTTAGGATAAAGGTGAAGTAAGGATTAAAGGTAAGATTATATGGTACAGCTCTAGTGTGGTGATCTTATAGAAAAAAAATTATTTAGGGTAGATTTTTAAAAATGTGCTTCGTTTTTAAGACAACATCTTTTCAGTATGAATGAAAAGAGCTTTCGTGTTATCTTCTGTTACAAAATCATTGTCACAGTTCTGAGCTTCCTGCCCAATTCGTTCCCACTTTCCGGTGAATAACATCAACAGAAAGTTTCACATTTTTGTTGTGACTTAGGAGGTTGATGTCATTTTCTTCTTCCAGTGGGTTGCATTGTTTAATTCTAGAATCCTGTTTTCTCTATTAGAGAGATACATCTGAATTTTATTTTTTTAAATAGTATTCTGCCTCTTCTTTCTGCTCACCTCTCCAATCCCTCGAGCATTGCAGTGGATGTTTAATTTTGAGAATGCTAATTAGCTTCAGTAATGATGCACCTTGAGGCATTTCTAGACATTCATAGTTTTGGATTTTTGGTCTGGAATAGGATAACTGGAGCTTGTTGGCTTTTGTGCCATTTTTCTTTTGTTAAAGAAAACCTTGAATCCTGCTTAGGAAAGATTTGTGTTAATCCATCTAAGTCCAGTTGTGGAATTTAGGGCTGTTTGGAGTTTTTCTTGCCAGTGCTCAGGAATATTACATTTGTCTTTTTTAATAGCATTTTGAGGTCACCAAGAGTTTTTCTTTCAGATAATGCCTTTTGTTATAGATGAGTTTCAGAATCAGACCAATATGGAGAATTCAATCTTATTAAAATAAGTCTTCGAATAAGTACCCAGGCTATTGGGATTGGGATTGGGATTTGTGTCACAAAGAAAGCATGTCTGCAGACTGTCCCCCTTGTTGATACGCTTTAATTCTCAGTTATCCTTTGCAGGATGTATTGTTGAGTTCTCTTTTACCAGCAGTCATTCCATCTACCTGCAAGTGTTTCGTGTATATATGTATTAGTGTCATTGAAATCTGTTTCAGAGTAGATTTGATTCTGAGTCAAATTCTGAATGAATTTAAATATGTTTCTGAATAGATTTGATACTCCTGCTATAATATTGTAACATTTAGTTGGGAAATGAACTTTCATTGGAGAGATAAATGAATTGACTAAGGAAATTAGAAAACCATAATAAGTTCTTGAGAGTGTCGTGGGTGTAGGATATAGTTTGTAGACTTGATTTTAGTTCTTAGGAGTTGATAGGATTGACCTTTGCAAGACTCAAGGGATTAGGGATAGAAGCATGAAAAAACAGGAGGAAAAGGTGCCTTTTTCCTAACCTGCTCTTTTGATTTAATTACATGCCATCATATTTGGAGCTTAAAACTAGAGCTTCAATACAATTTAGCTAATTGAATTATCTCAGTAACCCTGTCTGGTGAGATTACTTATGGAATTACTGAGTATCATTAGTGTGTCTGCACAGGCACATGCAGAGAGAAATTGAAAACATCAGAAACGCCTTTATACTAATGACATACTCTAGTATTTTTATTAATTTCATTTTTAAGGAAACTGTCCTGAAATTAGAGGAAGTGCTAAGTGAAGTAACCATGTATACATAGTTCATTTTCTGGTCATGGCAAGCTTGCTTAAATATTATATTGTATATTTTACATATATATGCTTGCATATTGATGTTGGAATATCAGGTAACCATTCCATATGTATTTTTTTGTGACTAATAACTTAGTTAACAAATACTCATTGTGTGAGAACTATCTGAGGGAAAGGGATATAGTAACGAAGAACAGAAAAAAATCCTTGCCCTTATAGAGCTTATTTTTTTCCCAATTTTTTATTGTATTAAAATACACATAACATAGAATTTACCATCCTTTTTTTTGTTGTTGTTGAGTCAGAATCTGACTTTGTCACTCAGGCTGGAATGCAGTGGCACACTCATGACCACCAGCATCAACACACTTGGGATCAGATGATCCTTCTGCCTCACCCTTCCAAGTAGCTGGAAATACAGGCACACGCTACATGCTGGGCTAAATTTTTGATATACTGTAGAGACGAGTCTCACCAAGTTGCTCGGGCTGATCTCGAACCCTTGGGCTCAGGCAATCCACTTGCCTCTGCCTCCCAAAGTGCTGGGATTGCAGGCTGAGCCACTGAACCCAGCCAGAATTTACTATCTTAACCATAACATTTACCTGTAACAGTTCAGTGGTATTAAATACATTTATGTTGTTGTACAACCAACACCACCATACATCTCTATAACTCTTTTTATCATGTAAAATTGAAACTCTGTACTCATTATTATTATTATTATTATTATTATTTTGAATTTTATTTTAAAGTTGTGGGGGTACGAGTCAGGATTACATACATAAGTGGTTTAGGTACAGATGAAGTTTTGGCCCTTCCATTGTACCTCACTTTGCCTGGTTAGAATCAGGCACCCTTATTGATGTTATGCCCCTCCCCCAAACCCATTAAACAGTAACTCTACATTACCCCCTCTCCAGCCTCTGGCAACCACCATTCTACATTCTGTCTTCTATGATTTTTGGCTAGTCTAACAACTTCTATGATTTCACATAAGTGGAATTATACAGGATTTGTCTTTTTGTGACTGGCTTATTTCACTTAGCATAATGTCCTCAGGGTTCGTTCATGTTGCAGCATATGTCAGAATTTCCTTCTTTCTTAAGGCTGAATATTATTCTATTGTATATATCTACCATATTTTGTTTATTCATTCATTTGTTGATGAATATTTCAATTGTTTCCACATCTTAGCTATTGTGGATAATGCTGCCGTGAACATGGGAATACAGAGCTTTCTTTAAGCTCTTGTTTTCTTTCTTTTTAGAGAGGAGGTCTCGCCAAATTGCTCAGGCTGATCATGAACCCCTAGGCTCAGGCAATTCTCTCACCTCTGCCTCCCAAAGTGCTAGAATTACAGGTGTGAACCGCGGCACCTGGCTGAGACCTTGTTTTGTTTTCAATTATTTTGGGTATGTACCCAGAAGTGGAATTAATGGATCAGAACTTACACCCTTTTAAAAAAAAATTTTTTTTTGAGTCGGAATTTCACTGTTGCCCAGGCTGGAGTACAGCAGCCCGCTCATAGCCACCACAGCCTTGACCTACTGAGCTCAGGTGATCCTTATGCCTCAGCCTTCCGAGTAGCTGGAACTACAGGCACGTGCCACCACGCCCAGCTAATTTTTAAAATTTCTTGTAGAGACGTGGTCTTGCCAAGTTGCTCAGGCTAGAGAAATTACTTTAGTAGGTGGAATGGTTTTAAGAATAATAATACCACCAGACCTCCATGGAATCAGTGAAGGAAACCCCTAAAATGAAATCTACAAGTAGCTGTGTCTTGGTTAGAGTTCCTGTGAATTTGGCTCTACTTTTTTGCCCGTTAGTGTCCCTTTTTTGCCCATAATAGGGAGCATAGTGATAGCAGGGCATATAATAATAGCTCCAGTTTGTTACCGATTTGAGTTGATTGAACACTCTGCAAAATTATTTTGAAAATTATTTGTTCGTGTTAACATCCTATGAAAAAGATTTTAACTTGTATATTTTACAGTTCAGTAAAGTGAGGCTTAGAAAGTTGGTTATTTGTCTAAGACCACAGAGCTGGTATGTGGTAGGACTAAGTAGGCATGGTCCTAATAATTTAAGTTCCTGAGCAAGAACATAAATAGAAGTCTGCATTCTATATGTAACTATATGTCAAGATTTTTTTTTTCAAGGACCTTTATAATCTTTATTCACTAAGAGATGGGATTTTGTTGCTGTATTGCCCAGACTGGAGAGCAGTGGCTCTTTACAAGTGCCATCATAGTGCACTGCAGCTTTGAACTCCTGTCCTCAAATGATCCTCCTGCCTCAGCTTCAGAGTAAGTGGGATGACAGGCACATGCTATTGTACCCAATTAAGATTTTTTTTTTTTTTTTGGAGGAGTCTCACTCTGTCACCCAGGCTGGAGTGCAGTGGCATGATCATGGCCACTGAAATCTCAACCTGCTGGGCTCAGGCGATCCTTCTGCCTCAGCCTCCCAAGTAGTTGGAACTACAGGTGCACGCCACTGTGCCCTTCTATTTTATTTTTATTTTTTATTTTATTTTAGAGACAAGGTCTCGCTAAGTTTCTTAGGCTGGTCTCTAAACTCTGGGCTCACGCAATCCTCTCACCTCTGCTTCCCAAAGTGCTGGGATTACAGGTGTGAGCTACCATGCCTGGCCAAGTCAAGACTTTTAAAAAACTGTTAGGAAAAAAAATTTTCCTTCTACCTTGACAAATAAATTCTCATAATCACCTAGAAGGTCAGGTTGGAATTGAAGATTCTTGGACTACTCAAAGTTATGATACAGAATGGGACAGTGCAGGGACACCCCAGAAGCCTAGTCTCTGTCTATACTCCTCCCATTATTTGTCCCTTGCCACCACTCAGGCCACAGATTGTATACAACAGTGGGAGTGGTCCATAGCAGGTCAGTTTGAGAAGAGATCCACTGAAGGCCCTGACATGGGTTTGTGGCTGCTGGGCAAGGAATTCTGCATTCTGGAGCATAGTTAGGAATGGTGGAGTCAGGGGCTTTAGGTAGGTATCTTTCCTGGTCACATTGACATCTTGCCCTGAGGGGATGAACAGGTCAGAGGACTGTCATGTGGCTCTGTCTTCAGTGCAGTCCCAGAATGCAGGCTAAGACCTAGAGTGGTACTGGTGCCAGGATTCAAACCCTGGTCTATTTTAACCATACTGTCTGTGTTAATAGTAATAAAGCCTGGATTTACAGAGTGAGGGGATGATGGCATACTCTATGTCTTAAGTGGAGCAGAGATAGAAAATTGCTGGTCTGATCATGTTATATTGTCATACCTGGAGACATAACCTGATTTTTTGTTGCTGTTTTTGGAGACAGGGTCTTGCTCTGTCACCCATGCTAGAGTACAGTGATGAAATTCTGGGCTCAAGCAGTTCTTCCACCTCAGCCTCATGAATAGCTAGTATTATAGGTGTGCACCACCATGCCCGGCTAATTTAAAAGAAAAAATCTTTTGAAGAGATAGGGTCTTTCCCAGGCTGGTCTCAAAGTGATCTTTCCACACTAAGACTTGCAAAGAGCTGGATTACAGATGTGAGCCACCTTGCCCTGCCATGAAGTGCTTTAAATGGATTGTGTTTTGAATGAACTAATATTTTTCTCCTTTGAAAGTACTGTTTAGTGGCCGGGCTCGGTGGCTCAGCCTGTAATCCCAGCACTTTGGGAGGCCGAGGTGAGTGCGGGCCTGAGCCCGCGGGTTTGAGACCTGCCTGGGCAACTTGGCGAGACCTCGACTCTACAATAAATCAAAAAATTAGCCGGGCATGGTAGCGTGTGCCTGTAGTTCCAGCTACTTGGAAAGGCTGAAGTGGAAGGATCGCCGGAGCCCAGCAGGTCGAGGCTATGGTGGCCGGGAGCGGCCATTGTACTCCAGTCTGGGTGACAGAGTGAGACTCCAACGCAAAAAAAAAAAAAAAAAGAAAGTACTGTTTAGTGTTATTTACTTGTGAAATCTAGAGAAAATAAGGATTGGAAAAAGCTTCATCTTATTCCAAGTGCATCCTAGTCTTTGTGTAGTTTAAATTGATTGGCACAGTTATAAAAAGACATTGGCTAGACGTAGTGGTTCATGCCTGTAAACCCAGCACTTTGGGAGGTAGAGGTGAAAGGATTGTCTGAGCCCAGGGGTTCGAGACCAGCCTGGGCAACTTGGCAAGACCATGTCTCTACAATAAATCAAAAAAATTAACTGAGCATGGTGGTGCGCACTTGTAGTTCCATCTACTAGGAAGGCTGAGGTGAAAGGATTGCCTGATCCCAGCAGATCAAGGCTTTGGTGGCTGTGATCATGCCACTGCACTCTAGCCTAGTGACAGAGTAAGACTCAGACTCAAAAAAAAGAGAGATGTAGCCATTTTTTCTTCTAATGGTAGGTGAGGCAGGAGCATATAGATCTGTTTATATATTGGTCTGTAGCTTGTAGTAAATGAGAATTTCTTTGATCTCATTTGTTTTGCTTAGTTAGTAATATCTGCAAAGATCAGATTATAGCTTCTTTTATATTCTATATAATACTTTTATAGGAAGATTAGATATCATCAGAGTTCTCTTAAATTGTCTAAATTTTTAGTTGTCTGAAATTCATCTCAGACTTATGAAGAGAGAGAGGTGTATATATAATATATACACTCTGTGTCTTATATATGTACATACATGAAGAGGGACCCCAAAAAAATTGGAATTATTTTTTTGGAGGGCAGGCCCCTTGTAGTACAGGCTTCCCCCACTAAGTGAGTGTTCTAGGAACTCATCAGCATCAGTGTACCAGCTAGTGGCTGCATTCAACTTCAGATAACTTTTTTTTAGAGATCATGTCAACATATTTGCCCATTTCATGGTGAGTGATTTACAAGTACACCTGCCAACACTGTACTGAATGTTAAATAGTTTTTGACTAAAAATTGGCCCTCCCTGTTCACTTGACTTGCTTTGAGCAACTATTTTTGGTTTCCCTGAATGAAAAAAGTCCTCCAAGGGAAATGTTTTGCCGATGTGGAATAAGTGAAACAAAAAATGGCAGCAGCACTAAAAGGCATCAAAATTGATGAGCTCAAAACCTGTTTTGAGCGTTGGAAAAAGCGTCTTGATAGGTGTATTGCATCAAATGGAGAGTGCTTTGAAGGTGACTGAAGTTTAAACATGTAAGAATAAATAGCTGGGTGCAGTGGCTCATGCCTGTAATATCAGCACTTTGGGAGGTGAAGGCGAGAGGATTGTCTGAGCTCAGGGGTTCAAGACCAGCCTGAACAACATGGTGCGACCTCACCTCTACAATGAATCATAAAATTAGCCAGGTGTGGTGGCGTGCGCCTGTGGTTCCAGCTACTTGGAAGACTGAGGCAGAGGATCGCCTGAGCCCAGCAGGTCGAGGCTGCGGTGGCCCTGAGCGTGAGCGTGCCATTTGCGCTCCAACCTGGGCGACAAAGTGAGACTCTGACTCAGAAAAAAAAAAGAAGAAATCCACAATTTTTTATAAATAAATTCTGGATTTTTTTGGGACCTCCCCATGTATATATTTTGTTCGTGTGTGTGTATAGTATATATATACACACAGACATTTATATATACATATTTTTGAGACAGTGTCTCACTCTATCACCCAGGCTGGAGAACAGTGGTGTGATCCTGGCTCACTGTAGCCTCGACATGCTTGGCTCAAGCGATCCTCCCTCCTCAGCCTCCTGAGTATCTGGGACCACAGGTGCATGCCACCATGCTTGGCTAATTTTTGTATTCCTTGTAGAGATAAAGTTTTACCATGCTGTACAGGCTTGTCTTGAACTCCTAGGCTCAAGTGATCTTCCTGCCTTGGCCTCCTAAATTGTGTGTGTGTGTGTGTGTGTGTGTGTGTGTGTGTGTGTGTGTGTGTGTATTTTTGAATGGGAGTCTCACTCAGGCTGGAGTGGAGTTGCATGCTCACAACCATCATGGCCTTGTCTTGTAGGTCTCAGGGGATCCTTCTACTGCAACTTCCAGATAGGGACTACAGGCATGTGCTACCATACCCGACTAATTTTTTGACTTATTGTAGAGATGAGGTCTCGCCGAGTTGCCCAGTCTGGTCTTCAACCCCTGGACTCAGGCATTCCTCTCATCTCTGCCTCCCAAAGTGCTGGGATTACAGGCATGAGCCACCACGCCTGGCCAGAGGTGTATATTATGATGACTGGGGAGAAATTCAGTTTTGGGTACAGAATGTTATTTCTTCTTCACATACATTGTTGGGTTTTTAGAATACAAGTGTGTTCTGTTCACTAATGTAGTCCTCAAGATACCAATCTTAAAATTGTCTAGCTGCACTATTCATTAGACCCTATACTTGAAGCCTTCTTGCATAGGTTGAAACCTGCATGATCCTTGTGAACCCAGGATTTTGGACTGTTTTCATCTAATTATAAACACATCAGTTCTGTCTAAGTTGGGGTTTAATTGAAATCTGGGAGGACCATACTCATTGGTTATGTTCAGTTTTCAAGAAGCCCTTTATATTGATGGGTGAAAGTCCTGTGTTCGCATGTGTTTCATGGTAGAGTCTGTTAGAGGTGGGAAAAGGAATAGCAAGATCTTGAGTGTTGTGCACCCTCAATGCTAGAGGCGTAATTTGTGAATAAAGTCTCAACTGATGTTAGGCCAAGAATCTGGTGATGTGAAAAATAATTTAATCCCCTTCTAATTTTCCCCCCGAGGATATAGAAGCCTGATTTAATTTTTAAGTCAGGGTCTCATGGTCACCCAAACTGGAGTACAGTGGCATAATTACGGCTCACTACTGCCTTGACCTCCTGTGCTCAGGCAATCCTTCCATCTCCGTCTTCTGAGTAGCTAGGGCTATAGGCATGCCACCCTGTGCCTAGCTAATATTTTTATTTTATTTTTCTAGAGATGAGGTCGCACTATGTTACCTAAGCTGGTCTTGGACTCCTGAACTCAAGCAGTCTCCCTGCTTCAGCCTCCCAAAATACAGGATTACAGGCAAGAGCCACCAGGCCCAGCTGCCTTCTGATTTTTTTTTTTTTTTTTTTTTTGAGTTGGAGTCTCACTCTGTCACCCAGACTGGCAGACTGGAGTGCAGTGGCCACTCCCGGCCACCGCAGCCTTAACCTACTGGGCTCTGGCGGTCCTTCCACATCACCCTTCCAAGTAGGTGGAACTACAGGTGCACGCTACCATGCCTGGCTAATTTTTTGATGTATTGTAGAGATGAGGTCTCACCAAGTTGCCCAGGCGGGTCTCGAACCCGCGGGCTCAGGCAATCCACTCACCTCAGCCTCCCAAAGCACTGTTATTTGGGTTTACTTTTTTTTTTGTAATAACTACTATTGCCACATAGTATTATTGTTTATTGGCTGTCTTGTTATCAGATTTGCTAAACTCCTGAAAAATACTTGTTTCTTTGAAAAAGGACATTACAATTCTGGTGTTTGGTTTGAGTGGCAATTTCAGCAGCACCCTTCATTGCAAAGAGCTTGAGTTTGTTGACATAAATCCATTTTCTCTATGACTCCTGATTCCCCCACCTAGGCTTTCTAGCCTGTGGTCTATTTTTAAATCCTGCTGCTATGCTCTGTATTGCGGCAGTTCTTTTCCTGAATTATTTATCATTGTTTGGAGCTGAATGGAGCAGTATGTTTTTTCACCACTGCTCATTAGAACCCATGTGTCTGTCTTCAACTGGTTGACAGATTTGGTTCATGTTAAGTCCCACTGGGCCATCTTGAGAAGACTTCAAGGTAGTATGCAAACAGGCCACAATCTGTGATAAAATCCTTCAGACTTTTAGATTATTGTTATTTTGTTTCAGCAGCAGTGGGACAGAGAGAAGCTATGCCATGTTCTTCCCTTAGACTCTGCTCGAACATAGAGATTGTGTCATTGCTGGCTTTTCTAATGATATCTACTGTTTATTTTTATAGGTGTTGCTTATTTAGGGGAACTGGGGGTAAATCCCTATGAGAAGCACAATATTAAATCAAGATTCATTTTAGTTATAAATATGACCTGGATATTTGGCCATACTTTAAAATTCTCTGTTTGGGATATGGGTTTGTTTTATTTGGGAAAATTTCTTTTCATTGCCTTTTCACTCATTACAGGCTTGGAAGAAGGATGGCAAAACCTAAGAGCAAGGCAATTATTTTGAATGCTATTTGTTACCTTTTCTGTTTTGCAGTACATCAGAACTGATGTTTCTCTTTTGTCTTCATTCTATGTATTTTCCTGTATTCTGTTTTTCATGAAAACATTTTTCTCTCCCATGATTTTGCTGCTTTTTTTCTCTTTGATGTGTGAACACACAACTACTCATGTATTCGTTACTTTTTAAAATAGTTAACCCTTTCATATTAGTATAGGCAGAAATGGGGTACTGCCAGTTATTTGGCAGCTGAAGAGCACAAGAGTTTTTTCTCTGAAGAGGGTAAAACTTTGTTTGCCTGCCCTACTCTGTTGAACATCTCTGAGTTTGTGTGTACCTTTTTTTCAAAAAAGTAATGGCATAGATTTGGTTTCCTGTTTTTGGTGTAATGATAAAACATTTTTACATTTTGAGCCAAAGCAAGTGTTTTGTCTTCTACTGCTGCTCCTAGTCAGTTCTACTGGCTCAGAAACTGGTATATCACTACTTAGTGATTCTTGTTATTGTTATCATTTCATTCCACTGTGATAGAGACTCTCAGTTACACAAACCCCATATTTCTCAGCAAAACCTTACATTACTGACTATTCTCTGACATTAACCCATTTCTTTGGACTATGTCAACCAAGTTGAACTAGACTACGTTTACTATCTTTCCCTTGTGCTTTTGCTCCCTCCCAAGTTATCTCGATCCCCCTTTGTTGTTGTTGTTGTTGTTTTTTTTTTTTGAGTTGGAGTCTCACTCTGTCGCCCAGACTGGAGTGCCGGCCACCGCAGCCTCGACCTGCTGGGCTCTGGCGATCCTTCCACCTCAGCCTTCTAAGTAGATGGAACTACAGGCGTGTGCTACCACGCCCGGCTAATTTTTTGATTTATTGTAGAGATGAGGTCTCACCAAGTTGCCCAGGCGGGTCTCGAACCCGTGGGCTTAGGCAATCCACTCATCTCAGCCTCCCAAAGCACGGGGTTACAGGCTGAGCCACTGAGCCCCTAACCCCCTTTGTTAATATATTTCCACGACTTCTTGAAAAATCCAGTTGAAAAGTACATTCTTTTTTTTTAATTTTAAAGATGTAGGGTACAATTCAGGGTTCAGTATACATGTGGTTATCGTAGAGGTAAAGTATGTGAAAAGTACATTCTGTGGGAAATTTTCTATGATTTAAGCTACCTAATTCTTATTAATTTTTATGTGCTCCTTCATTTTGTGTTTTGTGTTTGTTGAGACTTCTGTTTTGAAGGTGCCTATGATTTAAAGCATAGACTCTACACTTAAAGAGCTAACTTAGAAGGAAATAAATGCATGAACTTGTTTTTCTCTTATTATCTTGAATTTCTGTTATTTTTAAGTTTTACATTTATTTATTTATTTGCTTTGAATTGGAGTCTCACTCCATCACCCAGGCTGGAGTGCGGTAGCACACTCATGGCCACCCCACCTATTCACCTGCTAGGCTCTGCAATTTTTCCACCTCAGCCTTCCCAGTAGCCGGAACTACAGGTGCATGCTACCATGCCTGCTAATTTTTGATTTATTGTAGAGATGAGGTCTTGCCAAGTTGCCGGGGCTGATCTCGAACCTGCGAGCTCAGGCATCCACTTGCCTCGGCCTCCCAAAGTGCTGGGATGACAGACTGAGCCACCAAGCCCAGCCTAATTTCACATATATTTAAACTCCAGATTTCAGTTGTAAGGGCAAGAGCAAGAATCTTGTTTTTTGTGGAATCTCATGAGCCCTTCCTATAGCTCTCATCTGCCTTACCATGGGGCATATTCATTGGATGATATAGTACCAGTGTAAGGATTGAAGGATTCTGGGTATTGGGATTTTTCTGTTTTGTGCCTTTTATTTTTTGCTTTTTTTTTTGTAGAGGCAAGATATCTTGTGCCTTTTAGAATGGTAAGAATTCAAAGCTTTTTAGTCTTACTTGAAATTATATTTTGGAGACCAAACTGACATAGACTACAAAATGAATGTACAAAAAAAGGCATGCTAGGTTTCTAAAATAGCCATCTAAGTTTTCTCTGCATAAGAGTTAGTGCCTATTTATTACTGGATGCTGGAAGGGTGGCTTTCATGAGCTAAAGTTTATCCCTGATGGCTTGATGATACAGTTCTATATTAATAAAACTGAGTTCACATAAACTTGCTATGAAAGTCTTTTGGGTGACTTTCAGAACCGCAATCACATATTATCTGCAGAGCTGTTAACCTCATTTTTCAAATCCCCATGATACTTTGCACAAACACTTTGGGTTTGGTTTAGGCATCTTAATTCAGGATTCCTGACCTCTTAAGATGTGGAGCTGTTTCATTTTTCTGATATTTTTGAGGTCATTTGATGGTGTTAAGGTGCTGGGGTGGGGATGGGGAATGAGGATTAGGGGAAGGCTAGGCAACTAGAAAGTTTCTGAGTAAAAGCCAGGACTAAAACTACTTGAGATTACTTATTTGCCTAGTCATTCTCTATTAGAATTAACCACTAGCGCTGCCTTATCTTAGCCTCTTCCTAGCCATGCCAGACAAGTCTTCAGGTTTGGTCCTGCTGACTGTGTGCAAAGTTAGAGAACAGTTTCCAAGCCCATCCTCACTTCTGTCACCAACTGCAGGGTTGGAGGTCCCCAAGACCACCCTCAGGTTGAGTAATTTACAGACACAGAACTCACTAAAGCTGCTATACTCACAGTTTATTACAGTGAAAAGAGACAGACTGAAATCACCCAAGAGAAGAGACATATGGGCAGAGTTCAGAAGGTTTTCAGATGCTGAGGCTTCCAGTTTTCCTTTCCCAGTAAAGTCATGGATAGTGTTAACTCTTTGGGTAAACAGTGTGTGATAATGCCCTTACAGTACTGTCAACTAAGGTTTACTTGAGCCTTGGTTTCCTGAATTTTTTATTGGGCCGCCATCACACAGATATGGTTGACTGCCCAAGTGACTGACCTCGGACTCCAGCCCTTCCTGAGATCTAGCTGATACTGTGTAACCCAGCGTCCCCACCATAAATCACATTGTTAAACTATCTGGCATGGCTTAAGGTCTCCCCTCTTATCAAGATAATCCAAGAGTTAAAAATCTCTTCCTTATTTTTTTTTTTTTTTGAGTTGGAGTCTCACTCTGTCGCCCAGACTAGAGTGCAGTGGCCACTCCCGGCCACCGCGCCTCAACCTGCTGGGCTCCGGCGATCCTTCCGCCTCAGCCTTCCGAGTAGCCGGAACTACAGGCGTGTGCTACCACGCCCGCTGATTTTTTGATTTATTGTAGAGATGAGGTCTCGCTGCCCAGGCAGGTCTCGAACCCGCGGGCTCAGGCAATCCACTCACCTCAGCCTCCCAAAGGCACGGGATTACAGACTGAGCCACCAAGCCCGGCTAAAAAAATCTCTTCCAAAGAGCTACTAAGGGGAAGAGAAAGGGAACTAGTTTAAATTTTTTTGAACCACGCAAAATTTATTTTCTGCTCAAAAAATTAGATATATAAATTGGATTTTTTTAAAAAAGTAAATCCAAGTTGATAGAGCTCCCAGGTACCTGAGAGAAGCAAAGATGCAAACATAGATCTCCTTAGTGGGACATGCCTCAACCCTATTATCTCACCCTTCAGCCTGAAAAAAAATTTCCAGGCTGAAACTAGGTAGGGAGGGATATTCTTGTTTTTGTTTTTGAGTTGGAATCTCACTCTGTCGCCCAGACTAGAGTGCAGTGGCCACTCCCGACCACCGCAGCCTTGACCTGCTGGGCTCTGGTGATCCTTCCGCCTCAGCCTTCCAAGTAGCTGGAACTACAGGCGCGCGCTACTACGCCTGGCTAATTTTTTGATTTATTGTAGAAATCAGGTCTCGCCTGCCCAGGCGGGTCTCAAACCCGCAGGTTCAGGCAATCCACTCACCTCAGCCTCCCAAAAGCGCGGGATTACAGGCTGAGCCACTGAGCCCAGCTGGGAGGGATATTCTAACAACTGGCAATCTTGAATTGAGGAGACAGAGGTAAGAGTTTGGGGAAGCCAAGGAAGCTAAACTTGTGGGGCAGAGTATTTAAGAGGAGAGAGCTTCTCAGGAAAGAAGGAACCCTAGAAATCTGCAAAGGGTTTCCTTAAACATGCACTGTCCAGTACAGTAGCCACTAGCTACATGTGTATAATTAAATACAAATTGGGTTCTCAGTTGCATGAACCACTATTTAGATGCTAAGTGACCATAGTTTCATTATCACAGAAAGTTCTATTGAACTTTAGTCTTTTGAACTTTTTAGTCTTTTGAACTTTTTAGTCTTTTGAACAGTAAGTCTTAGATTCTTTAACTGAGTACTGATCAGTTCATTGGTGTGAGGAAACTGTCGAAGGCCAGAGAAAGACTACTGGAAAGGATTAGTTAGAACAGACCTTAGAATACAGGGCCATGTGTATTTTGTGTTTCCATTAGCCAGAGTAGAAACATCTTCTAATACCAGCAGTGGTGGCTCATGCTGGTAATCCCAGCACTTTGGAAGGCGGAGGTGAGAAGATTGCCTGAGCCCATGGGTTTGAGACCAGGCTGGGCAACATGGCAAGACCTTGTCTCATCTCTACCCAAAAAAAAGAAAAATTAGCTGAGTGTGGTGGCACACACCTGTAGTTCCAGTTACTTGGAAAACTGAGGCAGAAGGATCACCTGGGCCCAGTAGGTTGAGGCTGCGGTGGCTGTGAGCATGACACTGCACTCCAGCCTGGGTATCAGAGTGAGACTCTGACTCAAAAAAACAAAACAAAACAAAAACAACATCTGGGGCTTTATTTAGGTAGAGTCCTTAGAATGGTAATACTTCAGTAGTGATACCAAATTAGTCCTAGTCTAAATGCTATCATGGGCTAACCTAACAAAGCATGAAAGTCAGCCCAGAAGGTTCAAATTGTTTCAAAGTCACTGAGTCCCAAAATTATTATTATTATTATTATTTTGAGTTGGAGTTTCACTGTCGCCCAGACTGGAGTGCGGTGGCTGTTCCTGGCCACCGCAGCCTCGACCTGCTGGGCTCCGGTGATCCTTCCACCTCAGCCTTCCAAGTAGCTGGAACTACAGGCGTGTGCTACCATGCCTGGCTAATTTTTTTTTTTTGATTTATTATAGAGGTGAGGTCTTGCCAAGTTGCCCAGGCGGGTCTCGAACCCGCGGGCTCAGGCAATCTCCTCACCTCAGCCTCCCAAAGGTACGGAATTACAGGCTGAGCCACCGAGCCTGGCCCCAAAATTATTTAAGGGAATATCTTAAAACTCAAGCAGCCAACAATGTAAAATTTACATTTGTTATCCACTCACAAATTATCAGACATTCAAAAAAACAGAATAGCCGGGCTCAGTGGCTCAGCCTGTAATCCCGTGCCTTTGGGAGGCTGAGGTGAGTGGATTGCCTGAGCCTGCAGGCTCGAGACCCTCCTGGGCAGCGAGACCTCATCTCTACAATAAATCAAAATATCAGCCGGGCGCAGTAGTGCATGCCTGTAATTCCGGCTACTTGGAAGCCTGAGGCGGAAGGATCACCGGAGCCCAGCAGGTTGAGGCTGCAGTGGCTGGGAGCGGCCACTGCACTCCAGTCTGGGTGACAGAGTGAGACTCCAACTCAAAAAAAAAAAAACAAAAAACTAGAATACAATCCAATGAGAAAAAATAGTCAATAGAAATAGACCCAGATACAGCATATTAAGTAAAGACATGAAAGATACAAAAATAACTAAAATATAACTTTTGAAAATGAGATGAAAAATGCAGTGACCAGGATTAACAGCAGATAGGCATTGCAGAAAAGATTAGTGAACTTGAAGACATAGCAAAGAAACTTATCCAAAATGAAACATAGAAAAAAAGACAGAAAAAAATAAATGGAGCATGTGCAGTGGGACAACTTCAGGCATATGCCATTGCACCCAGCCAAAATTTTTCTAAGTTTAATGAAAATTACAGCTGTGTCTGGTGGCACATGCTTATAATTTCAGCACTTTGGGAGGCTGAGGCAGGAGAATTGCTGAGGCCAAGAGTTTGAGACTAGCCTTGGCTACATAGTGAGACCCGTAACTACGAAAAATTAAAAAAAACTAACTGGGTGTAGTGGCACACCTGTAGTCCCAGCTTCTTAAAAGGCTGAGGATCACCTAGCTCAGGAGTTTGAAGCTGCGGTGAGCTATGATTATGCCACTGCACTTCACTCTGAGGGACAGAGTGAGACCCTCTCTCAATTAAAAAAAAATTTAGTAGAAAAAAATTATGCAAACAAGATTTTCTCTTCATCACTGATCTTAAGCAATTTGATTATGATGCATACCTTGGTCATTTTCTTTGAGATTTTTCTGTTTTGAGTTCTTTGAACTCTTTGAATCTCTGACAACCCAAAACAACAATTATGAAGACAGTTATACCCAGGAACATTTTATTCAAATTACTTGTAACTAGTGATAAAGAGAAAGTCTTTAAAGCAGATAGAGAAAACACATTATATACAGAGGAACCAAAGTGTTATGAATTGAATCGTGTCCTTCCAAAATTCATATGTTGAAGACCTGATTGCCAGCCCCTAAGACCTCAGAATATGACTGTATTTGGAGGTAGGGCTTTTAGGGAGATAACTAAGTTACAACGAGGTTGCTTGGATGGGTCCTAATTCAATTTAGTGTCTTTTTAAGAAGAGGACATTTAGATACATTTAGATACTAATGGTATGGGTATACATGCATAGAAGAAAGACCATGTATGGACACAGCAAGAAATGGTTATCTGGAAGTCAAAGAGAGAGGCCTTGGGAAAAACCAAATCTGACAACACCCTAACTTTGGACTTCTAGCCTTCAGAATCGTGAGAAGGATAAATTTTCTGTTTGAGCCACTTAGTCTATGCTATTTTCTTATGGCAGCCCTAGCAAACTAATATACAAAGTAAGAATTAAAAGCAGCTTTTCATTAGAATCCCCCATTGCAAGACACCAGGCATGGTGGCTTATGCCTATAATCCTAGCACTTTGAGAGGCAAGAGGATTGCCTGAGCCTAGGAGTTCGAGAACAGCCTGGACAAAAAATTAGCCAGGCACGGTAGCATATGTCTGTAGTTCCTACTTGGAAGGCTGAGATGGAAGGCTCCCTTAAGATCTGCAAGACAAGGCTGTGATGGCTATGAGCATGCAACTCCACTCCAGCCTGGGTGACAATGAGACTCCAATTTAAAAAAAAAAGAATTACTGCAAGGCAGAATATACTGGAGTGGTAACGTTAAAGTGCTAAATGAAAAAACCTGTCAACCTGAAATTCTATATGCAGTGATAGTACCTTTCAAAATTGAAGAGTTAGTCTAAAGTCAGAAAGTACATTGGTGGTTGCTTAGGACTTCTTATATAACCAAAAGACTGGCAGCTGCTGTTTATCTCTTCTATTCAAGGCTCAGGGGTTAGCAGCTTTATAGATAAGTGCATTCCTGACCATAAATCCAACTGTATTTGCACAAAACTGTAGAGTTATCCTATCACTTCCTGCCTTAAATCTTGATGTTCTCTTCTCTTCCTTATTAATAAATGTTCTTTGTGGCACTTTAGTTGTTGTTATTGTTGCCAGAATATGATACTTTCGTTTGCATTAAAAACATGTTTAGGCAGGTATCCTTTTTCTTCAATTATTTTCTTTCTTGCTTTTTTTTTTTTTAGATGAGGTCTCGCCATGTTGCCCAGGCTCTTTTTGAACTCCTGGGTTGAAGCAGTACTGCTTCTGCCTCCTGAGTAGCTGGGATTTTGTCTGCTACCTCTTGGTTGACAGACCTGCTTCTCCTATTATCTTGACTTTATTTTTAAACCAAACCTCTTTCTAAAATTATCAAACTATCCTTTGCTGACATTAAATTCTCCAGCTTTAGATCCTTCACCTTTTTTTTTTTTTGCTTTAAGTTGTCATATAATGACTTTACTTTTTCTTGAGTGTTGTTAGAGTCTATAGGTATGCCTTTTTTTTAATTTTTTTATTTTTTTGAGTCGGAGTCTCACTCTGTCGCCCAGACTAGAATGCAGTGGCTGCTCCCGGCCACTGTAGCCTCGACCTGCTGGGCTCCAGCGATCCTTCTGCCTCAACGCCCCCCCCACCAGTAGCCGGAATTACAGGCACGCACTACCACGCCTGGCTGATTTTTTGATTTATTGTAGAGATGAGGTTTCGCCAAGTTGCCCAGGTGGGTCTTGAGCCCCAGGCTCAGGTAATTCACTCTTCTCGGCCTCCCAAAGCACGGGATTACAGGCTGAGTCACCGAGGCCGGCCAGGTGTGCCTTTCTTATAGCCATCTTGCACCCACATAAAAGCTGAACTTTCAATATGAGATTTAAAAGATGTTTTGCAAAAAGTGTGAGGTTTTTTGCACCTGCCAGTGTAGTTGCAGCGACAACTTCACACATTTCCTTTTCTTTTTTTTTTTTGTAATGGTTCATAGGCTGTATTCATTTGTCTTGAATTGGCAGATAACCACAGCTCAGACCTATGGTACATATCAAGCAATTCAACTTTTTTTTTTTGATGTAACTTTTCTCTGTTTTTTTGGGAGCACTTCCAGCATCACTAGTGGCACTTTGTATGGGTACCATGGCATTATTCAAGGTTTATGGTATTGTACTAAACATGATTAAAAAAATACTCAAGAACTGTAAGACATCACTTTTTACTGAGATACTCAATTTACTGGAGAATCAACTGCTTTGTATGGAGATGACAGCATTACATGGTGTTTAAAGTGGATACTTACAACACATGAGCTTACCTGAACTTACTGTAAAAGCAATAGGAGGTGGCTATGAAATTGTAGTAGTAGTCTTAATTTATGCAGTTATGATATACTGTATCATGTTTGTTTATATTTCTCTCAAATGGTACTTGTGTAAGTTTTGATAAATTTTAACTTTTATAATAGATTTGTGTATAGTTTATGGTAGCAAATGGTAAAATAGACTAATAGTTACATATAATTTATGCATTTGTGATATACCTTTTGGTTAATTTTTTTGATATTTGAGTTGGGATCTTACCCTGTTGCCCAGGCTAGATAGAGTACATGATCACAGCTCACTGCAGCCTTGACTTCCTGGGTTCAGGTGATCCTTTTTGTCTCAGCCTCTTGGGTAGCTGGGACTACAGGTGCACGCTACTATGCCTAGTATATTTTTCAGTTTTTGTAGAGATGAGACATCACTATGTTGCCTAGGCTGGTCTCAAACTCCCGGGCTTAAGTGATCCTCCTGCCTCGGCCTCCCAAAGTGCTGGAATTACAGGCATGAGCCACTGTGCTTGGCCCCAATATATATTTTTTGAAAAGCATTCACATATAAGTGGACCTGTGCAGTTCAAACCTGTGTTGTTCAAGGATCAACTGTGTACTGTTCTAAGGTTCTTGTGTGTGACGTAGTATATTACTTGAAGGTATATTATGATAAGTTAAAAGTGTATGCCATAAACCCTGAAGAAACTACTTTTTTAGAAAATGAGATATAGCTAATAAGCCAATAAAGGAGATAAAATTAAATCATTGAAAGAATCTAAAATATGTCAGAAAAAGAGAAAATAAACATATTAGACAAATAGAAAACAGCAAGATGGTCAGTTTAAATCTCACCATATCAAAAAAATAAAAAATAAATCTGACCATATCAATAGTCATGTTAAACCAAACAATGTAAACACCTTAATAGGGACAAATTATCAGATTGCATCTAAAAACAAGACCCAACTAAGTGCTGTCTGCAAGAAACCATTTTAGGTATTCTTGCAAACACTAACCAGAAGAAATCAGGAGTTACACTATTAATATCAGACAAAGTAGATTTCAGAGCAAGAAATATGACCATGGATATAACGGCTTATTTCATGATGAAAAAGTCAGTTCTTCAAGGGACTTAACAGTTATAACTGTTTATACATTTAATGATAGCTTCAGAGTAGATGAAATAAAAAGTAATAGAACTGAAATAAGAAATTGCAAATCCACCAATACCACTCTCTCAATAATTGGTAGAACAAGTTAAAAAAATCATTAACTAACTTGACCTAGTTGATACAGACCACTCCAACAACAGCATGATACAAATTATTTTCTAGTGTTTATAGAATGTTTACTAAGATAGACTATATCTGGGACCATAAAAGAAGTTTCAATAAATTTGGGATTTAAATTATATAAAATATGTTATTTTATCATAAAGGGAGTAAATTAGAAATCAGCAACAGAAAAATATCTAGAAAAATTCCCCACATATTTGGAAAATAAACACATTTTGAATCAAATATCAACAACAAAGAAGTAATAAGAAAAATTAGAAGGTGTTTTTAACAGAATGAAAATAATAACAGTATAGGCAAATTTGGGATATGCAGTATTCAAAGGAAATTTATAGTATTAAGTAGTTATATTGAGAAATAGAAAGATCTAAAATCATTGACTGAAGTTTCTACCTTAAGAAATTAAAAGAAGGAAAAAAAAATTAGAAGAGAAGATCAAATTAAACTCAACATAAGCAAAGGAGAGGAAATTGTAATAACCAAAGGGAAACAAATAAGTGAAATAAAAAGCAAATAAGTAAAGAGAAATCAATGAAACTAAAAGTGGTTCTTTAAAAAAATTAACAAAATTTACTTTTAACCAGACTTGGAAAGGAGGAGAGAAGACACACTAGTATGAGATATGAGAGAAGGAACATAACTGATCATTTTTAGGCATTAAGAAACAATGGGCCAGGCTCGGTGGCTCAGCTTGTAATCCCGTGCCTTTGGGAGGCTGAGGTGAGTGGATTGCCTGAGCCCACAGGTTCGAGACCCGCCTGGGCAGGCGAGACCTCATCTCTACAATAAATTAAAAAAAAATTAGCCGGGGATGGTAGCACGTGCCTGTAGTTCCAGCTACTTGGAAGGCTAAGGCGGAAGGATCGCCAGAGCCCAGCAGGTTGAGGCTGCGGTGGCCGGTAGCGGCCAATGCACTCCAGTCTGGGCGACAGAGTAAGACTCCAGCTCAAAAAAAAAAAAAAAAAAAAGAAAAGAAAGAAAGAAACAATGGAATACCCTGAACCATTCTGTGCCAAGAAATTCGACAGTTTATATTAAATGAACAAATTCCTTAAAGACAGACAGCTGAAGCTCAGTCAAAAAGAAGCAACCTGAATAGACTGGTATCTGCTAGAGAAATTGTAATTTAAAAACTTGCCGATAGGCTCAGATGGCTTCACTGTTTTGAATCCTACCAACAATTTAGGAAACATCTTTTTTTTTTTTTTGAGGTGGAGTCTCACTCTGTCGCCCATGCTGGAATTCAGTGGCATACTCACGGCCACCCCAGCGTCAGCCTGCTGGGTTCCAGTGATCCTTCTGCCTCAGCCTTCCAAGTAGCTGGAACTACAGGCACACACTACCATGCCCGGCTACTTTTTTTTTTTTTTTTTTGAGTTGGAGTCTCACTCTGTCAACCAGACTGGAGTGCCACTGCAGCCTCGACCTGCTGGGCTCTGGCGATCCTTCCGCCTCAGCCTTCCAAGTAGCTGGAACTACAGGCGCATGCTACTACGCCCAGCTAATTTTTTTGATTTTTATTGTAGAGATGAGGTCTCACCAAGTTGCCCAGGCGGGTCTCGAACCCACGGGCTCAGGCAATCCACTCACCTCAGCCTCCCAAAGTGCTGGGATTACAGGCTGAGCCACCGAGCCCCGCTTACTTTTTTTTTTATATATATTATTGTAGAGATGAGATCTCACCAAGATTTCCAGGATCTTCTCGAACCCATGGGCTCAGGCAATCCCCTCACCTTGGCCTCCCAAAGTGATGGGTTTACCACTGCGCCCGGCCAGAAACATCACTTCTACACAAACTTGTGAAGAACGTAGAGGGAACCCTTCCCAACTCATTATGAGCCTAACCTTACCCTGATTTCAAAACCAGACAAAGACATAAAAAAAATTACACACCAAGATCCCTTGTGAACATATATACAAAAATCCTCAACAAAGTTTTAATAAATTGAGCCTAGCAATATATAGAAAGTACAGTATATCATGACCAAGATATACTGTACTTTCAAAGTTGATTTAACATACAAAATTAAACCAATATAATTCACTATTAACAAACTAAAGAAGAGAATGACCCATGAACATTTTAATAGAGGCAGAAAAAGAATTTACAAAGTTCATCTTCCATTTATATTTTTTAAATTCTGAATATATTAAAGGAAATGTCTTCAACTGATAGAAGACAGTTATGAAAAACCTACAGGTTTCATACTTAATGGGAAAATACTGAATTCATTGCCCTTGAGAATGAGAAAAAGGCATGGGATATTTGCTCTTACCACTTCTTTTCAAGATGATATTGATGATTCTGGTCATTGCACTAAGTGAGGAGGGGGGGAACAATAAAAGGGGTAAGCTTGAAAAGGAGAAATAGTGTCCCACTACAGAAAACATCATAAGGAATTTATAAAATTGAAGATGTTTAGGAAGGTTGCAGCATACAAAATCAGTATTTAAAAATAAATAATCCATCCCTACCTTGGGGAGATGAATCTATCTCCTCCCTCTTTTACTTTCTAAATAAATAAGGTAATCCCAGTACTTTGGGAGGCCAAGGTGAATGATTGCCTGAGCCTGCGGGTTCCAAACCAGCCTGGGCAACTTTGTGAGACCTTGTGTCTACAATAAATCAAAAAATTAGCCAGGCGTGGTTAGCTTGCGCCTGTAATTATGGCTACTTGGAAGGCTGAGATGAAAGGATCGCCGGAGCCCAGCAGGTCGGCGCTGGGGTGGCTGTGAGTGCACTGCAACCTGGGCAACAGAGTGAAACTTCCACTAAACCAAACTACACTACACTATACTCAACTACACTAAACTCAACTCAACTCTAAACTATACTGTATTTTCTAATCTAATACAATAAAAAATAGAAATTATATGCAGATACATAGCGAGAGCAACCTGAAATTGAAGTTAATAAAACATCTATTTACAAATAGCTTAAAATATGAAATACTTAGGACTGACTTTAAAAAGACACATACAACACTATTGCTTTTGACCAAAGCATTGCTTATGAATCAGAAGGTTTGATATTAGGGTTTCAATTTCTTCCAGATCCATAGATTCAGTACAATTCCAGTCAGTTGACAAGCTGATTCTAAAATTTGTGAAGACATAGAAGAGAGGACATTGCTGGGCTCATGCCTGTAATCCCAGCACTTTGGGATGCTGAGGCAGAAGGATTGCATGATCCCAGAAGTTTGAGACCAGTCTAGCCAACATAGCAAGACCTCATCCCTTTTTTTTTTTTTTTTTTTTTGAGTTGGAGTCTCACTCTGTCGCCCAGACTCGAGTGCAGTGGCTGCTCCCAGCCACCACAGCCTCAACCTGCTGGGCTCCGGCGATCCTTCCACCTCAGCCTTCCAAGTAACTGGAACTACAAGAGCGCGCTACCATGCCTGGCTTTGATTTATTGTAGAGATGAGGTCTCGCCAAGTTGCCCGGGCAGGTCTTGAACCCGCAGGCTCAGGCAGGTCACTCATCTCAGCCTCCCAAAGTGTGGGATTACAGGCTGAGCCACTGAGCCCGGCTCTTTTTGTTTTTGAGTTGGAGTCTCACTCTGTCACCCAGACTGGAGGGCAGTGGCGTGCTCCCAGCCACCACAACCTTCAACTGCTGGGCTCAGACGATCCTTCTGCCTCAGCCTTCCAAGTGGTTTATAGGTACGCACCACCATGCCCGGCTAATTTTTTGATTTATTGTAGAGATGAGGTCTCACCAAGTTGCCCAGGCTGGTCTTAGACCTGCGGGCTCAGGCAGTCTTCTCACTTCAGCCTCTCAAAGTGCTGGGATTATAGACGTGAGCCACTGCACCCAGCCAAGACTTCATCTCTTTAAAAAAAATTAGCCAGGTATGGTGGCATGCAAAGTAGGCCCAGTTATTTGGGAGGCTGAGGCGGAAGAATCACCTGAACCCAGGTGGTCATGGCTATGGAGTGCCACTGCACTCCATCCTGGGCAATAGAATGAGACCCTGACTCAAAAATAAATAAAATTTGTCTGGAAACACAAAGGATATAGATTAGACAAGCTGGAAAATGAAAATGAAAATTGGAAGACTTAGCCTACCTGGTTTCCAGACTTACTGTAAAGATTTGGTAATTAAGGTGGTACATGGTATTGGTGTGAAAATTAATGTAGATCAATGGAAGGGAATGGGGAATCCAGAAATAAACCTACATATGTATGATCAGATGCCAAGTCATGTCAATGGGAAAAGACGACGTTTTAAGAAACGGTTCTTAAACAATTGGATAACAATTAAAAACAAAGCCAGCCCTTTCCAAACTTACTTCATCATATCAAAAAGTTAACTCAGAATAGATCATTGCCATATATGAGGGCTAAAATTGTGAAATTCTAAAAAAAAACTGACAAAATCATTATGATAATAGATTAGACAAAAATGTCTTAAGAACACAAAATGCACAAACTAAAAAAATTATAAATTTAATGTTATAACAATTAAAAACTTCCCTTTTTATAAAGTTACTGTTGAGAAAATGTAAAGGCAGGCTAGAAACTGACAGAAAATGTAAGTTTAAGAAAATATTTGAGCCGGGCTCGGTGGCTCAGCCTGTAATCCCGCGCCTTTGGGAGGCTGAGGTGAGTGGATTGCCTGAGCCCGTGGGTTCGAGACCCGCCTGGGCAGCGAGACCTCATCTCTACAATAAATCAAAAATTAGCCGGGCGTGGTAGCGCATGCCTGTAATTCCGGCTACTTGGAAGACTGAGACGAAAGGATTGCCGGAGCCCAGCAGGTCGAGGCTGTGGTGGCCAGGAGCGGCCACAGCACTCCAGTCTGGGTGACAGAGTGAGACTCCAACTCAAAAAAAAAAAAAAGAAAAGAAAATATTTGTATGTAGACTATATGAAGGACTTTTATAATTCATCAGTGAAAAGACAGCCCAGCCCAGTTAAGAAATGGACAAGAGATATGAACAGAGGTGACAAATGAGCATATAAAAGATGTTTAATATTAGTTGTTAGAGAAAAGTAAATGAAAACCACAATGAGATGCTACTACAAAACTTTTAGAATGGTTAACCTTAAAAAGTTTGACCATATCAAGTGTTGGTGAGAGGCTGTGGAGCAACTGGAACTCCCTTGTTACTGATAGGAATATAAGATGGTACAACCAGTTTGAAACAGTTTGACTTAAAAAAATTAAACACAAATGTACTTTAAATCACATTCGTTCTACATCTAAGTACTTATTCAGAGAAATGAGTCTATTTGTCCACATCAGGATTTGTATGTTATAGCTCTATTAAACTATATCTATTAAAAAATTGGAAACAGCCAGCCATAGTAGTGCTCATTTATAATCTCAGCTACCTGGGAAGATTAGGTGAAAGGATTCCTGGAGTCTAAGAGTTTGAGACCAGTCTGGGCAGCATAGCAAGACTTCCCTCCCCATCACTAAAAAAATAAAAAATAAAACATTAGAAACAACTCAGATATTTCTAAACAGGTAAGTGAATAAATAAGCTGTGCTTTATCCGTACAATGGAATACAACCTAAAAATAAAAATTAACAGTTATTGACACACCATTATGTGGTATTGTAAGAATTATTAATTTTTAAAAAGTTTTTGACAGTTTGTTGGGTATGACATGGTATTTCCTTGTTTTAATTTGTATTTTCATCTAGGTGTGGTGGCTCATGCCTGTAATCCCAGCTACTTGGGAGGCTCAGGTGGGAGGATTGTTTGGGGTCAGGCAACATAGCAAGATCTGTCTCTTGGGGGAAAATTTGTATTTTCTTTTGTTTTTCTGAGGCAGAGTCTCACTCTGTCACCCAGGCTGGAGTGCAGTGATACGCTCAAGGCCACCACAGCCTTGATCCTTCTACCTCAGCCTTCCAAGTAGCTGGAACCACAGATGTGTGCTACCAAGCCCAGCTGATTTTTTTTTTTAATATTGTAGAGATAAAGTCTTGCCATGTTGCTCAGGCAGTCCTCTCGTCTCTGCCTCCCAAAGTGCTAGGATTACAAATGTGAGCCACCACACCCTACTGTATTTTCTTAATTGCTAGAAGGTGGATTTCTGTTGTTTTATTTTAGGCCATTTGGGTTTCTATTTTTCAGTATTTACCAAGTTTCCTGTTTAGTTCTTGATTTTATTCTTTTTAGTTTTTAATTCTTCATATATATCGAGTACCAATTATTTGTCATATATGTATGTTTTAAAATAAATAAATAAATAAACCTTCCAGTGTATACCTTATCATGAATTTTTTAAATGGTATCAAAGTTTTCAATTCTGCTGTCATCAAACATTGCAATCTTTTTTTTTTTTTTCTGGTTTGTGCTTTCTGATTTTTATTTAAGAAATCCTTCTTTATGCTGAAAGCGTAAAGAATCTTGTACTTTTTTTTTCTTTTTTGAGTCAGAGTCCTCACTCTGTTGCCCAGGCTAGAATACAGTGGCACACTCATGGTCACCACAGCCTCAACCTGCTGGTTTAGGTAATCCTTCTACCTCAGCCTTCCAAGTAGCTGGAACTACAGATGCATGTCACCACACCTGGCTAATTTTTAAATTTTATTTTAGAGACTCAGGCGGTCTTCTCACTTCTGCCTCCCAAAGTGCTGGGATTGCAGGCATGAGCCACTCCACCCAGCCTATTTGTTTCTACAAGTTTTTTTGTTTTTTTTTTTTTTGAGTTGGAGTCTCACTCTGTCACCCAGATTGGAGTGCAGTGGCTGCTCCCGGCCACTGCAGCCTCGACCTGCTGGGCCCCGGCAATCCTTCTGCCTCAGCCTTCCAAGTAGCAGGAACTACAGGTGCGCGCTACCACACCTGGCTAATTTTTTTGATTTATTGTACAGATGAGGTCTCACCTGCCCAGGCAGGTCTCGAACCCGCGGGCTCAGGCAGTCCACTCACCTCAGCCTCACAAAGGCACGGGATTACAGGCTGAGCCACCGAGCCCGACTTGTTTCTACAAGTTTTAAGGATTTGCTTTTTATATGTTGCACTCCAGTCTGGGCAACAGAGTAAGACTCCAGATCAAAAATAATAATAATAAAAATTAAAGTCAGGATCTTGTTTTGTTACCCAGGCTATAGAGCAATGGTATGATCATAGCCCACTGCAGCCTCAGACTTCTGGGCTCAAGCAGTGCTCCTGCCTCAGTCTCCCAGGAAGCTAGGATTACAGTGTACCACCACACCCTGCTAATTTTTTTTGTAGAGACAAGCTCTTACTTTGTTCCCCTGGTTGGTTTCCAACTCCTGGCCTCAAGGGATCCTCCAGCCACAGCCTCCCAAAGCTCTAGGATTATAGGTGTGAGCCACCAAACTTGACCTCTTTTTAAATGTTTTATTGCTTTTGCGTAAGACCTCCCATTCTACATAGACTAGAAATGGTCATTCCTAACTCTAACACATATTGTTCTTTCCTGCTTTTTTTGGGGGGTGGGTGGGTGTTGTGGTCTTACTCTGTTGCCCAGGCTGGCGTGCAGTGGCATGATAATGGCTCACTGCAGCTTCTACCTCCTGGGCTCAGGCAATTTTTCTGTCTCAACCTCTGAAATAGCTGGGACTACAGGCATGTTTTACCACACTAAGCTGTTTGTTTGTTTGTTTGTTTTTGTAGAGAGGAGGTCTAGCTATGTTGCCTAGGCTAGTCTTGAACTCCTAGATTTAGGTAGTCCTCCCACCTCAGCCTCCAAAAGTGCTGGGATTACAGTTGTGAATCACCATGCCTGGCCTTTTCCTGTTAAACTCAGTAATGATAATACTAACTGCAGTTTATTAACTGCCTACACTGTGCTAGTGATTTGTTTCTAATTTTTGTAAGGAAGATAGAATTATCCCCATGTTATAGATGAAGTTCAAAGAGGTAGAATAAGCCGGGCTCAGTAGCTCAGCCTGTAATCCTGCGCTTTGGGAGGCTGAGGTGAGTGGATTGCCTGAGCCTGCGGGTTCGAGACCCGCCTGGGCAACTTGGTGAGACCTCATCTCTACAATAAACCAAAAAAAAAAAAAAATTAGCTGGGTATGGTAGCACGCGCCTGTAGTTCCAGCTACTTGGAAGGCTGAGGCGGAAGGATCGCTGGAGCCCAGCAGGTTGAGGCTGCGGTGGCTGGGAGCGTGCCACCACACTCCAGTCTGGGCGACAGAATGAGACTCCAACTCAAAAAAAAAAAAAAAACAAAAACAGAGCTAGAATAGTTTGCCCGTTACACAATTAGTGAGTAGAAGGTTTGGGAATCAGTCACTGTTAGTCTTTGCGCTTTACCTAGAGAAAATCTCTCAATGGGGAGAAGTAGAAAGTCTCTTCTCTGTGAATTCTCTTTCAGTGGTGTGTTATAGAAGTGGCATATACTCCCTTAGTACTCACCATCCACAGACTTATGAGTTGCTTCCTTTTATATTCTGTTGATGTGAATGAACACTATTATGTTTTTATTCTTAATTATTGCTTAATTCAGAGTATATCTTACTCATCACCTAAGCAGAGTTTGCCTGTCAGGATTACAGTAGCTCCCCACTCTACATCTCTTTTTTCATTCTTTAGACATTTAATTTTTTTTTTTTTTTTTGAGACAGGGTCTTGCTTAGTCATACAGGCTGGAGTGCAGTGACCCAATCATGTTTCACTAGAGCCTTGAACTTCTAAACTCTAGCAATCCTCCTGCATAGCTGAGGTTATAGGTGTGAGCCTCCACGCCTGACCATTTGATGTGGTTTTATTTGCCATCCAGATGTGGAAAAAGTCTTGGAAGTTTATCTAATGCCTCATCTTTCCTCACTCAGTTAACCTTTTTTTTCCCCTTTCACAATTTTTCTCATGGGAATTTAAACATAAGCAGCAATCGAGAATAGTAGAATAAATCTCCATGAATGCAGCATTCAGTTTTAGCACAATCCCCCTCACTTGTAAAAATTATTGTTATTAAAGTGAAATTATTTTATTTATTTTTAATAGTTTGATATATTTTAATAGTAAACTTACAGGAACAGAACAGAAGACAGACATTAAAAACGTACTTGCAACCGGTACAGTGGCTCACGCCTATAATCCCAGCACTTTGGGAGGCAGAGGCGAGAGGATTGCCTGAGGCCGGAGGTGCAAGACAAGTCTGAGAAACTTGGTGAGACCTCGTCTCTACAATAAATTTTAAAATTAGTCGGTATGGTAGCACATGCCTGTAGTTCCAGTTACTTGGAAGGATGGGGCAGAAGGATTGCCTGAGCCCAGCATGTCAAGGTTGCGGTGGCCGTGAGTATGTCACTGCACTCCAGCTTGGGCAACAGAGTGAGACTCCAACTGAAAAACAAAAAACAAAACAAAGAAAACCCCCAAAACATGTTCTTACACGTAGAACAACTCAGCCGTAGAATGAATGAAATTAAACTGCATGATAAAAATGCTACAAGCGCCATTTAGTAGCTGACAGTAAGAAATTTACTTGATTTAACCCAGGTATAGTGACTCACACCTGTAATCTCAGCACTTTGGATGGATGAAGGTTGAGGATTACTTGAGGTCAGAAGTTTGAGACCAGCCTGAGCAACATAGCAAGATCTTGTCTCTACCAAGAAAAGAAGGAAAGAAAGAAAATGTAGCTAGGTGTGGTGGCACTTGCGTGTAATCCTAGCTACTTGGGAGGTTGCAGCTTGAGCCTAAGAGTTCAAGGCTGCAGTGAACTATGATCGCACCACTGCATGCTAGCCTAAGTGTCAGAGTAAGACTTTGTTTAAAAAAAAAGTCCAAATTCTGGCAGTATGCTAAAGTTGAACAGCTGAAATTGGTTCACTGACACTAATGCTTTATGTCCTCACATTTATATTAAAAATTCACTCACAAGTAAAAATGGAATAACTGTCAATACTTAATTTTTCTTATTTTTCTACTTACAATCATATCTAGATATGTTTTGACTCTATAGGAAAAAATATAGAACAATCAGAACCAACAGCAACAGTAATTTTTTGAGAATGAAATATGTATTATCACAGTAGATTCTCAAGCACATTCTCCCCAAATGTGCCATGCTAGCTGGATATCTTTTGGCATGATTATTACATGTTTGTCATGGAGAGCACACAGGTTGGTGTCTTTAAAAAGGCTAACCATATAGGCTTCACTTGGCCCCTTCGGAACATTAGTAGCAATGCTCTGGAAGTGCAGATCTGCTTTTTTTTGTTTTTTTTTTTTGAGTTGGAGTCTCACTCTGTCGCCCAGACTGGAGTGCAGTGGCCGCTCCCGGCCACCGCAGCCTCGACCTGTTGGGCTCCGGCGATCCTTCCGCCTCAGCCTTCCGAGTAGCCGGAACTACAGGCGCGCACTACCACGCCCAGCTAATTTTTTGATTTTATGGTAGAGATGAAGTCTCGCTGCCCAGGCGGGTCTCGAACCCGCAGACTCAGGCAGTCCACTCACGTCAGCCTCCCAGAGGTGCGGCATTACAGGCTGAGCCACCGAGCCCGGCGTGAATTATTCTTTAAGAAAGTAACTGTGAAGAAACATCAGTATTCAGTTATATCGCCATTTGTCCCATCTAAAAACAAAAACAAAAAAACCCTCTTGATCCCCTCCCTTTTCCAGCTACTTCCTTATTTGTCTTTACAGCAAAATTTTTTGAAGCAGTTGTCTGTTCTTGCCATCCTCAATTTCTCTTCTTTTTCTTTATCATACCCACTCCAGTTAGGCTTTTAGTACTATTACTCTCTATTCCTGAATCCAGTAATCAGATAGAAGTTCTCCTCTCATCTGACCTACCAGTAATTGACAAGTTTGTCACCTTCTCCTCTTTGAGATGCTTTTTCACTTGGCTTCCAAAACACACTTTCTCTTCTTATGGACCATTAGTTCTTAGTCTTCTTCTTTGCTGGTTCTTCTGATCCCCAGATCCCTTTTTGGATGAAAAATTTCATATAAAGTAAATAGAATATTATAATGAATTCCCACATGTACCCTTCAACAATCATCAGCATTCTACTATTCTTGTTTAATCTATGACTTCACCCATTGTTTACCCCTCCTTGATTATTATTTTTCTTGTTATTTAAAAATTCTTATTCATTGAGTATAGTTTACTAGAGTAACTCTTACCCTTTTTACGTGAACAAGTTTTTAAAGTTTTAAATATATACAGTCTTGTAACCGCCATCACAATCCAGATATAAAATACTTCCATCACCTCAAATTATTCCCTTTTGCCACTTGTACTTGGTTCCCTCTCCTTACCCCTAGACTGACAGCCACTAAATGTTTATTGGCCCCATAATTTTGGCTTTTCCAGAATGTCATGTAAATGGAATCACACAGTATGTAATGTTTTTAGGCTGGCTTCTTTCAGTCAGCATTATGTTTTTGAGATTTACCCAAGTTTTTGCAAATATGAGTAGTTCATTCCTTTTTTTAACTGAGTAGAATTCCACTGTTTGAATGTACCCCAGTTTATTTATCTGTTGACTCTCTGAGTTCGTCTTGCTAGTGACTTGTCAATTTTAAATTTTGGGGGGGGTTGGAGTCTTACTCTGTTGCCCAGGCTGGCACACTCACAGCCATTGCAATCTCGACCTACTGGACTCAGGCGATCTTTCCACCTCAGCCTTCTAAGTAGCTGTAACTACAGGCTCATGCTGCCATGCCCGGCTAATTTTTTTTTTTTTTTTTTTTTCTGAGTTGGAGTCTCACTAGGTCGCCCAGACTGGAGTGCAGTGGCCGCTCCCAACCACCGCAGCTTCACCAGCTGGGCTCTGGCGATCCTTCCGCCTCAGCCTTCCGAGTAGCCGGAATTACAGGCATGCGCTACCACGCCCGGCTGATTTTTTGATTTACTGTAGAGATGAGGTCTTGCTGCCCAGGCGGGTCTCGAACCCGCGGGCTCAGGCAATCCACTCACCTCAGCCTCCCAAAGGAGCGGGATTACAGGCTGAGCCACCAAGCCCGGCTAATTTTTTTATTTATTGTAGAGATGAGGGCTTGCCAAATTGCCCGGGCTGGTCTCAATCCCTTGGACTCAGGCAGCCCTTTCGCCTTTGCCTTCCAAAGTGCTGGGATTACAGGTGTGAACCACCGCCTGGCCTGATTTGTCAATTGTGTTGATCCCTTGAAGGAACCAGCTTTTGGTTTCCCTTTTTCTTTTTCTGTTTTCAGTCTTATTGATTTCTTCTTTTTATTATTGCTTTCATTCGGATTTCTTTGAATTTATTTTGTAGTTTCTTTTTTTTTTTTTGAGTTGGAGTCTCACTCTGTCCCCAGACTGGAGTGCAATGGCCGCTCCCGGCCACCTCACCCTCAACCTGCTGGGCTCTGGCGATCCTTCCGCCTCAGCCTTCCAAGTAGCTGGAACTATAGGTGCGTGCTACCACGCCCAGCTAATTTTTGATTTATTGTAGAGATGAGGTCTCGCCAAGTTGCCCAGGCGGATCTTGAACCCGCGGGCTCAGGCAATCCACTCACCTCCGCCTCCCAAGGTGCGGGATTACAGGCTGAGCCACCGAGCCCAGCTTGTGGGATGATTCTTTTAAGATTTTGTGACTCAGGCAATCCACTCACCTCGGCCTCCCAAAGTGCTGGGATCACAGGCTGAGCCGCCGAGCCCGACCTCTTGTAGTTTCTTAAGATGGAAAGTTAGATTATTGATACGAAACCTATCTACTCGTATTTGTTAGCTTAGGCTGCCATTACAAAATACCACAGACTGGGTGGCTTAAACAGCAAACATTTGTTTCTTGTCGTTCTAGAGCTGAGAAGTCCAAGATCAAGGTACTGGCAGGGTAGGTATCATTCTGAAGCCTCTCTTGGCTGCCCTCTCTCTGTGCTCACAGGACCTTTTCTTTGTGCCAGAGGTAGGGAAGGAGTGAAAACTTTTAGTGTCTCTTTTTATAAAGACACTAATCTTATCAGATAAGGGTCCCACCTATATAACCTCATTTAACCTTAATTATGTTTTTAGTTATCTCCAAACATAGCTACACAGATGTGTTGGTGGTATAGTGGTGAGCATAGCTGCCTTCCAAACATAGCTACACTGGGGGTTAGGGCTGCAATATTCGAATTGTGGGGGGGGAGGCACAAACATTCAGTCCATAGCACTTTTTAAAAATTATAATAAGTTAGTGTCATGTATATATTTCCATCTAGGCACTTTTTAAATTTGCACTCCATAAATTTTGATATATTTTATTTGAATTTTTGTTCAACTCAAATTTTTTTTTCCTTTTTTTTTTTGAGTCAAAGTCTCACTCTGACGGCCAGGCTGGAACCACAGGTGGGCAAAACCATGCCCAGCTAATTATTTTTATTTATTGTAGACACAGGGTCTCGCCAAGTTGCCCAGGCTGGTCTCGAACCCCTGGGCTCAGGCAATCCTCTCGCTTCTGCCTCCCAAAATGTTGGGGATACAGGCGTGAGCCACTGCACTCAGCAACTCACAGTATTTTCTAATTTCCCTTGAGACTTGTCCTTTGACCCATGGATTATTTAGTTTACTTTTATTTTAATTGTTTATTTCATTTTATTTTTTAGAGATAGGGTCTCACTCTGTTTCTCAGGCTGGAGTGCAGTAGTATACTTAGAGCTCACTGCAGCCTTGAATTCCTGGGCTTAAGTGATCCTCCCATCTCAGCTTCCTGAGTGACTGGGACTATAGGCATGAACCATCACACCTGGCTAATTTTTGAATTTTTTTGTAGACATGAGGTTTTGCTATGTTGCCAGGCTGGTCTTGCACTCCTGGCCTCAAGCAGTCCTCCTGCCTAGACCTCCCAAAACTCTGGAATTATAAATATGAGCCACTGTGCCCAGCCCCTATGGATTATTTAGAAGTGTATTGTTTAATTTCCAAATGTTTGGAGATTTTTCTGTTCTATTCTTGTTATTGTTTCTGCTTTAATTCCATTATGGTTAGAGAACATACTTTGTATGATTTTTATTTATTTATTTATTTATTTATTTATTTATTTATTTATTTATTTATTTATTGAGTTGGAGTGTCACTCTGTCGCCCAGACTGGAGGGCAGTGGCCGCTCCCGGCCACCGCAGCCTCGACCTGCTGGGCTCCAGCGATCCTTCCTCCTCGGCCTTCCAAGTAGCTGGAACTACAGGCACGCACTATCATGCCCGGCTGATTTTTGATTTATTGTAGAGATGAGGTCAAGTTGCCTAGGCGGGTCTCGAACCTGCAGGCTCAGGCAATCCACTCACCTCAGCATCCCAAGGCGCGGGATTATAGGCTGAGCCACCGAGCCCGGCGATTTTGATTTTTTAAAATATGTTAAGATTGTTTTATGACTCAAGATATGGTCTATCTTGGTAAGTGCTTCATGAACACTTGAAAAGAATGTGTGTTCTGTTTTCAGTGAAAATGTTCCATAAACTTAGTCTAGTAGATCCTGTTGGTTGATGGTGTTATTCAGTTTTCCTATATCCTTGCTCATTTTGTTTTACGATTCTGCTTGTTCCTGAGAGACATTGGAATATCCAACTATAATTGTGTACTTGTCTGTTTTTCCTTTTCTCAGTTTTTGCTTTGAGTACTTGAAACTCTGTTATTAGGTGCCTAGACATTTAGAAATGTTATGTCTTCTTAGTGAATTATTATCATTATATAATGTTCCTCTTTATTCATGATCATTTGCTTTGCTCTGAGGTGTACTTTGTCTAATATTAATATATCATTCCAACTTTTTTGATTAGTGTTTACATGATGTATCTTTATCAATTTTTAAAAATTAATAGACAGTTTTTAGAACAGGTTATTATTATTTTTTTTAATAGTTGGAGTCTCACTCTGTCTCCTGGGCTAGAATGCAGTGGCACACTCCCGGCCATCATAGCCTTGACTTGCTGGGCCCAGGAGATCCTTCCACCTCAGCCTTCCAAGTAGCTAGAACTACAGGCACTCATCACCATACCCAGCTAATTTTTTGATTTGTTGCAGAGATGAGGTCTCACCAAGTTGCTCAGGCTGGTCTCGAATCCATGGACTCAATCAGTCCTCTCATCTTGGCCTCCCAAAGTGATAGGATTACAGGCTTGAGCCACTGTGTCCAGCCAGAACGGTTTTAAGTTTGCAGAAAATGAGCAGAAAGCACAGAAAATTCCCATATGCCATCCCCTGCCCTCCATACACATAAGTTTCCCCAATTATTAACACCTTGCTTTAATGTGGTGCAGTGTTAAAGTTGATAAACCAATATTGATACATTAACATTATTATTCTTATTTTTAGAGATAAAGTCTTGCTCTTTCCCTGCTCGGAATGCAGTGGTGTAATCACAGCTCACTGTAGTCTCAAACTCCTGGGCTCAAGCAGTCCTTCTGTCTCAGCCTCCTGAGTAGGTGGAACTACAAGCACCCACCACCACTTCTGGCTAATTTAATAAAAAAATTATTTTGAGACAGTCTCTTACTATGTTGCCCAGGCTAGTCTTAAACTCCTGGGCTCAAGCGATCTTTCTGCCTCAGCCTCCCAAATAGTTGGGATTATAAATGTGAGCCACCATGCTTGGCTTGATGCATTATTATGAACTAAAGTTCGTGGTTTACATTATGTATTGTATAGTTCTCTTGATTTTGACAAGTGTGTGATGTTTTGCATCCATCATTAAAGTACTGTACAGAATAGTTTAATTCGTTTGCTTTTAACCTGCCTATATCTTATATTTGAAGTAACTTTCTTGTATACAGTGTATAGTTGGGTCATGTTTTTAAATCTATTTGGAAAGTCTCTGTCTTATAACTGGCATTTGAGACCATTTACAACTAATGTAATTACTGATATGTTTAGATTTTGGTATATCATCTTGTTTGTTTTTTGTTTTGTTTTGCTTTTGTTTTTTAGTTGGGGTCTCACTCTGTAGCCCAGGCTGGAGTGCAGTTGCACACTCACGGCCACCAAACCTTGACCTGCTGGGCTCAGGCAATCCTTCCACCTCAGCCTTCCAAGTTGCTGGAACTACAGGTGTGCTCCACCATGTCCGGCTAATTTTTTATTTTATTTTATTGTAGAGACGAGGTCTCACCAAGTTGCCCAGGCTGGTCTTGACCGCTGAACCCAGACAATTCTCTTGCCTTGGCCTCCCAAAGTGCTGGGATTACAGGCTTGAGCCACTGCACCTGGCCCCATCAAACATATTTTAAGGAGCTCAGTAGGAGAATATTCTATTACATATAATCAAGTATTTGCCATTTCTTCCTTCATTCCTGGTGTTCCAAGTTTTGTTGTATTATCATTTGCCTTCATTTTGAAGAACTTTCTTTGACCTTTATTTTAAAGCAGGTCTGCTGCAATGACTTCTCTTAGTTTTCCTTCTCTTAGTTTTCCTTCATCTGAAAATATCTTTATTTCATCTTCATTCCTGAAGGATATTTCTCTGAATATACAGTTATATAATTATAGTTCTTTGATTTAGCACTTTAAAAATGTTGTTTCACTTTCTTCTAGCTTTATGATTTCTGATGTGAAATATGAATCTCCTAGGCATGTTGGTTCATATCTGTAATCCCAATACTTTGGGAGGCCAAGGTGACAGGATCATTTGAGACCAGCTTGGGCAACATAGTGAGACCCTGACTCTAAAAAAAAATTTAGCCGGGCTCGGTGGCTCAGCCTGTAATCCCGCGCCTTTGGGAGGCTGAGGTGAGTAGGTTGCCTGAGCCCGCGGGTTCAAGACCTGCCTGGGCAGTGAGACCTCATCTCTACAATAAATCAAAAAATTAGCCGGGCGTGGTAGCGCACACCTGTAGTTCCAGCTGAGGAAGGCTGAGGTGGAAGGATCGCCGGAGCCCAGCAGGTTGAGGCTGCGGTGGCCGGCAGCGGCCACTGCACTCCAGTCTGGGCCACAGAGTGAGACTCCAACTCAAAAAAAATAATAATAAAAATAAAAATAAAATTTTTTTTTCATCAGCAAATGCTGGGTGCTTTGCTTATGCCTGTTAATCTCCTAGGCACAATGGTTCATATCTGTAACGGGAAGCCAAGGTGAGAGGATCATCACTTGAGGCCATGAATTTGAGACCCTGTCTCTATTTAAATTTTTTTTAAAATTAGCTGTGTAAGGTGATGTGTACCTGTAGTCTCAGCTACTTGAGAGGCTGAGGCAGGAGGATCACTTGAGCCCAGGAGTTTGAGGCTGCAGTGAGCTATAATCATGTCACTGTACTCTAGCCTGTTGTAATTTAATAGCTAAAAACTGAAGATTAAAAAAATTTGATGAATCCAGAAATGATTTTGTGTGTTTAATCTTGTTTGTGGATTACTCAGAGTCTTGAATCTATTGATTTATGTCTTGTAGAATTTATGAAGTTTTCAGTCATTATTTCTTTAAATATTTTACCACACATTCTTTCTCTTCTCCCTCTGGGGTTCTAACGGCCTGAATATTAGACATTTTGGTATTTTATTACAGGTCCTTGATGATCTGGTTTTTATTTTTTCCATTCAATTTTTTTAAGTTGTTCAGATTCAGTATTTATATTTGGTATGTTTGTCTTCAAATTTACTGGCTCTTTTCTCTGTCATTTCTCTTCTGCTATTGAACCCATCAAGTGAGTGTTTATAGTTTGGTTGTATATTTTTCAGTTCTATAATTTTCATCTGGTTCTTCTGTATATCTTCTGTTTCTTTGCTCAGACATTCTAGCTTTCTATTAATTTCAATAATGTTTGCCCTAACTTGTTGGGGTATTTTAATAATATCTACATTAAGGTCATTGTCAGGTCATTAATTCCAACATCTGTGTTATCTTTGTTTTGACTATTCCTCTCTTTTCCTATGCAAATTGGAATTAATTTTGGTTCTTCATATTCCATGATTTTAGATCATGCTCTGGAAATTTTGAATATTATATCACGAGAGGGTCTTGTTCAAATCCTGCAGTGAATGTTGACTTTTAACAGACTTTTCACTTGGTTGGGTTCAACTTGCAAGTTCTGTGCAGCCTTCTTTGAGTGGTGATTCCAAAGTTATTTCAGTTTTTGAAGACTTTGCAGTGCTATTTAGATCTGCCTTGTGTGGGCACCACCCAGCCATTCATCTGAGACTTGCTCAATGGCTATTCTTATATATAGTTAAGAATGACCTGAATGTTAGGTGATACATACCAAATTGTTCTAAGTATTTAGAGTCATAATGAGAATAATTCAAGTAGCTCTGAAAAAAATCGACACAAACATGTACATGTACATATATGTATAAATAAATTTGAAAATTAATCTTGGTGATTGTTGTACTATTTGTACAAACCCTCTGTATGGTAGAAATTTTTCTGGCAAAAATTTGTGAGCAACAAAAAAATGAGGATTAAAAACATGTCACTTCTCTGCTTAAAAACCACCAGTGGTGTCTCCTCTCACAAAGTTTAAGGTTAGATTCCTTTCAGTGGTCTATTTGGCCCTTCAGCATCAGCCTTCCGACCCCTTAATGACTTCTCATCTTACTCAAAATGAGAGACAGCGTCTTTTTTGTGCATGTGATCTTAATGAATCTATGTCATATTCTAAGAGCTTATCATAGTGCTTGCCCATAGTAAGAACTCAAGCACACAACAAATATATTTTTGAATGAATAAATAGATGTGTCTTTGTGACAGGTTTTATTGGTGTTCTCAGGATGCCTGAACCCTTGTCATCTTTTATTTTCTGCTGTTGAAGACCTTGTATCATCCCGTCATGGCCATTACTTACTGATTAGTAGAGATTATTACTACCTTTCCTCGGGCTTTTAAAAATTAAGACCTGGCCAGTCTCGGTGGCTCAAGCCTATAATCCCAGCACTTTGGGAGACCAAGACAAGTGGATTGCCTCGGTCTGTGGGTTTGAGACCAGCCTGGGCGACATGGTGAGACCTCATCTCTACAATAAGTCAAAAAATTAGCTGGGTGTGGTAGAGCGTGCCTGTAGTTCTGGCTACTTGGAAGGCTAAGCAGAAGGATCGCCTGAGCCCAGCAGGTCGCGGCTACGGTGGCCGGGAGCGTGCCACTGCACTTCAGCCTGGGCAACAGAGTGAGACTCTAATTCAAAAATAAGTAAATAAATAAAGATTAAAATTAAGACCTAGCCAGGCGCTGTGGCTCATGCCTGTAATCCCGGTACTTTGGGAGGCAAAGGTGAGAGGGTTGCCTGAGTCCAGGGGTTTGAGACTAGCCTAGACAACTTGACAAGACCTTGTCTCTACCATAAATCAAATAATTAGCCGGGCATAGTGGCACGCCCCTGTAGTTCCAGCTACATGAAAGGCTGAGGAGGAAGGATCACCTGAGCCCAGCAGGTTGAGGCTGCGATAGCTGTGAGCATGCCACTGCACTTCAGCCTAAAAGATAGAGTAAGAGCCGGGCTCAGTGGCTCAGCCTGTAATCCTGCGCCTTTGGGAGGCTGAGGTGAGTGGATTGCCTGAGCCCGCGGGTTCGAGACCCACCTGGTCAGCGAGACCTCATCTCTACAATAAATCAAAAAATCAGCCGGGCGTGGTAGTGCATGCCTGTAATTCTGGCTACTTGGGAAGGCTGAGGCGGAAGGATCGCCGGAGCCCAGCAGTTCGAGGCTGCGGTGACCAGGAGCGGCTATTGAACTCCAGTCTGGGCGACAGTGAGACTCCAACTCAAAAAAAAAAAAAAAAAAAAAATGATAGAGTAAGACTCCAACTCAAAAAAAAATAAAACAAAATAAAAATTAAGACCTGAAGGTCATATCTATGCTTGGTATTCCAGAACTGTGCATGCCTTTTACAACTATTTCCTTTTTTTCTGATGTCATTTGTACCATTTTCTTTTTTAAAAAAATCTATTTATCCTTATCCCCATACTTAGACTTTCTGTTCCATCCTTTTTCATTAGGTCTATCAGTAAGGTGCCTTCATGGTTTCCTTATTCCCTCATTTTATAGCCAAATTCTTTTCCCTATCCTTTGGGAACAAATATGAGAGGAGGAACAGATAGCTGCTAGTATCCCATGCTGCCTACCCTCTGCCCCCAAATGAAAAATGATTTTACCAAATGTAGCTTGCCGGAAAATAAAATTGTAACTAGGTTTAGTCTTGATTTTACATTTCTAAAATTCAGCCTAGGAACTTTTAGGCAAATGTCATTTCTCTGGCCTTGATTATTTTGTAGATGGAAAAATGGCAAGGTAAATTTAAACTTTTAATTCAGTACATATGTGCAACTTGTGATTCTTCACTAAAGAGACTCCATTTGGCATCTCGACATATACAGCAGAAAGGAGTTGCTGCTGTGTCTTTAAAAGCTGTCCTCAGCAGTGTGGAGGCAGGCATGCCACTGAAGTACTTGAATGAGAGCGAGAAGAGGAGGTGGGAGGGGGTGCTCTTGCTGCCTGTGTGTGTGTGTGTGTGTGTGTGTGTGTGTGTGTGTGTGTGTGTGTGTGTGTGTGTGTGAGAGAGAGAGAGAGAGAGAGAGAGAGAGAGAGAGAGAGAGAGAGAGACAGAGACAGAGAGAGACAGAGAGAGACAGAGAGAAAGAGAGTGTGTGACTGTTGGCAGAGCTCTGGGTGACATCTCTTTGAATTGAACAGCTGGGCCGTGGTCTGTTTCAGAGCTGCTTGTCAGAGCAATTAGCTCGCAGGAGACGCAGCAGCAAAGATCAGTAGCATTTCATTCAAGGGTGAGGGGGGTGGGAGGGGACCGTGGGTGGGGGAAGAGGCACAGGTTTCCCAGAAGGAATTTCTTCCGGCAAAATTCCGGCAGAACAGATCCTAACAATGAGGTCTCCATTAATAATGTGAGCTCGCTCTTGGTGTAAGTGCAGATCCATCTGGGGTGAGTTTTGGATAATTTTCTTTCTTTATGTAAAAGTCCTTGAACTCCAGAGACTGGGGAGGGAAGAAGCTAGAAAGATATCTTTTTATCTTGACTGATTTAACTGTATAATACACACTAGAAAAATTAGAGAATTTTCAAGTGTTAAGTTTTGTGAGGGTTTTATGGGCATTTTTGTTTACCTTTTTAATCTTAAAATACTTTAAAAATTAGGTTTGCTAGAACTTTTACTCGATTCAGGTTTTACCTCTTCCATGGCTACTTGGAGCAATGCTTCATTCAGATTTAGCTTATGAGAACAGTGGTGATTTCTGTTCTCTTTGGTGATGCTGTTGACGCACATTGCAGGAAGCAGGGAATCCCCTATAAATATCTTTCACTGTGTCATTACCCAGCTATCCACACCTGGCTGGTGAATGTGCTTCTCTGTCCTATGTCTTTATGTAACTGTCGTCTAGTCTTTGAATGTGATAAGAAGAAATATGTCGCCTTTGCTGTGTCTAGGGAGCTTTTTTGATTATGAGCATCCTAGGAGAGATTTGTTAATTCCTTTTTACTAAAAGTGCCTTTTGATATGTGAAGGTTGTCATACGAATTTCTTCTGGGTTTATTGCTTCTTATTTTGGATTACTTGTTTGTTTCTTATAATTAATTGACTTATTTTTGTTTGCTGACTGTGGCTTCTAAAGAGTGCAGAGATGGGATTCCCTCTACCTCCAGTGACGTAGTGATTTTGTTTGCAGTCTTTTTCTTCTGAGAGGGAGGGGACGGAGAGAAGAAGAAAAATCCATCTGAGCGGTGCGTTCTCCCATCTATGACTTGATGTCGGTAACTGGATATCATTGAATAGGGCTGATGCCAAACTGGGATGATTTAATGATAGGGCTGCTATTTTGTTTGTTTCTTTTAGAATAGGCTCAGACCAAAGTCAGAATTGCTGAAGCAGGGTGCTTGAATTAACCCTTTATGTTCTGCTGTTAGTTGATTTTACCTAAATGCCTTTTCTAAATATGGAAGGAGAAAGGACTCATAAGCAGGTTCCTGAAACCTAGTATCCATTAATAATTCTAGATTGATTTGTGGAATTTGGAATTTTTCTGACTTATCTGCACTGGTTTTGAGCAGGCAGTTTGTACGCTGTTTCTCAGACCTCAAAAATAGGTAGTTATATAAAATTCCTTGCCACTGTAGTTTAGAATAAAATTCTAATTTTGAATGTATGTAGCTAAAGCAAAGCTTTAGGAAGAAATTGTCAGATATACTCTTAGGTGTGAACATAACAGCCCAACCCATTTTTTTTTGGATTGAGTGTTTGGGCTTCCAGTTCCGTTTTATTCAACTCCATTTTAATACTGCTGATCTCTGGAAGGCTGCCTGCGGAGGTCAATTTGAAAAACTCAGTAGACTAGAGCCTAGGAAAATTTAAGGTTTGCCTATCTATGGGTGTATGTTTGGATAGCATATGTGGAGGAGTGCCTTTAAGAACTTGCTGGTTTATTTTCTATCTTGATATTCTTTTTGTTCTGTGCTTTCATTTACTCTAAATTCTTTGTATGAAGTGAAAAGAGTAATAATGTCTGCTTTTCAGCTTACATTATGCAGTCCTATTTTTCTGTGGTAACTCAATTATATTAATATTTATCACAACCATGCATGTTCGAAACCAACAAAATCTAACTTTATTTGGATGGAAGGGGAGGAGGGAGGAAAAGAAAGATTATCTGGAGAGCATTTCATGAGAATAACCTGTTCAGAAGCTCCAGAGATTGGAGCCATAGGGTTAAGAGAAATTCTACCACATCCTTGCATCTTGATTATTGCAGCAAATATGTGGATAATTTCTTGCTAGCTTTTCAGGAAACCCCTGTGGTGGACAACCCTCATTAATCGTTGCTGGGAGCCTGCTCTGACGTCACTGGGAGCAGTTCCCTTCTGCAACTAGGACAGGAATAGCCTTTGAGGGGGAAGAAAACTGCTGTGAAATTAAAAGATGACGGTTTTGTTAACTTGGTTTTCTTTCCATTTGAGGGTGGGTGGTATAGACTGAAAGTCTTTCTTAAATATTTCAGTCATTATCAAGGAAAAAATTGCCAGAAGTTCTTTTTGTTTCAACTGGAAGGGCCTTCTTTTTAAATCTTTGTTTTCTAACCAACAATGTTTTTAAAAAGGTCAAGGAAAGACAAGCTGCTGAAAGATGTTAGAGAAGTAATATTTCAGTTTCTTTTTAATCCTTCCTTTTTCACTTTTTTTTTTTTTTTTGGTAGGAGAAAGGAAAGATGAAGAGCAGCTTTTGCAAAAGGTGTTTTAGCATCATCCTGTTTGGGGTAATTAAAAATGTGATACATGAGAAAGGAATTTCTGACCAAATTGATAAGGGGCCATTTCTGTGCCTAAAATTTTTTATACCTACTTAATCCCCTTCTCTCCAATATCTTCCTCTCCTAGCCCATCCCAGTCACTGTTATTATATACATAGTTTTAAAAGCTTCTCTTTAGTAAAGGCATATTGGTTGATTACTCGCCCTCTGGAGTTCAAATTCCAACTTTGCAAATTGAAGGTTCTATGACCTTGGGCAAATTACTTTCTCTCTCTGTTTCTTCATTTATATAATGAATATAATAATAGTACTCATCTCCTAGGGTTGTTTTGAAAATTAAAATAGTTAATACATACGTAAAAAACCTTTAAGATACTGTAGTTCTGGTTATTTTAAAGGTTTAGTTAGAATTAGCTGTTATTATTAATATTTGGAAATTAAATAGGGGTAAGCCATTTTTATCTTCAGATCACGTGTAATTTTTCAGGAAGCCAGAAGAGATTTTCAAGCCTAGAATATTGAGTTTTAAAATGAATATAAATATAATCTAAATATTTGAGCTTAATATTAGCACAGTTGATCCTTTTTAGGAAGTATCTTCTCTAATTTGATGCTTAGAGACCAAATTGCAAACGTTCCCTAGAAGAGTGCAGATCTCTTTTTCTTTCTTGGCCTTCATTGAACTTTTAACTGCTACATGGGGTAATTGGTTGCTTTTTGAGTTTTGTTTTACTTTTGTTTTTTTTTTTTTACCATTGGTTCTGATCTGCTTTCAGACTTTAGGACACAGATTTTAGGAAACTTTGTTTCCCCTTATTTTCTTTTATGAGTTGATATGATAGTGTTCTTTTTCTCCATATATTTGAGATTATAAGATTTATCTTAAGTACTATGTAAGAAGAAGACTTTAAAATCACTAGCATAAAAATCTTTAAGATTTTAAGGATCAGATGTCAAATCACAAATTCTAAAATATCCAGTGTTCTCATTCTCCTTTACTTTCTTTTAATTTTATATTAAAGACTTAGTGTTATTCTTTTGTATTTTTTGAGACCTTGTCTTTTGAATTGTTTACTAAACTACCAGAGTACATTGATAAGAGTCGTTAATGTGTATAGCATTAATGAAAAAGAGGATATCTTCCCATTTATCTTTTTATCCCTTTCTCCCTATTAATTTTCTTATTCAGGCTCAAGGAGTCAGGGGTGTATACCTTCTCTAGTGAAATATATGAGGAAAGGGAGTTCATATTGTTTAAAAATGGGCATGAACTGAAGAATAACAAAAAATGAGAAGCACTACCCAGGTGAATGCCCTGGGGAGCCAAGATACCAACATGAGACCGGGAAAGAGGACATTTTATGTTGCTGGGGGAGTAGTTGAGAAACACCATAATTTGATAGTATGACTGTCCTTGTTTCTATTAACTAGAATGAATTAAGGGGGAAATTTTTTTATCTCTGAAAAAAAAATTTTTTTTTTGAGGTGGAGTCACTTTGTCACCCAGCCTGGAGTGCAGTGGCACGCTCACTGCCACCGCAACCTCGACCTGCTGGGCTCAGGCCATCCTTCTGCCTCAGCCTTCCAACTAGTTGGAGCTATAGGCACGTGCTTTTAACATAAAGCTATTGAATGTTCTATTATATACATGTACTACAATTTATCAGACTATTTCTCTATTATCAGAAATTTAGGCAGTCTTTAATTTTTATAATAATATGATGCGATGCATATCTTTGTACCTAAACTTTTATTCACATTTCTCAACAACTTCCCAGGATAAATGCATCCAGTAAAGTATAGAGTTGTTTTTTTTTTTAAAGTTCAGTTTGGAACCGGGCTCTGTGGCTCAGCCTGTAATCCCGCGCCTTTGAGAGGCTGAGGTGAGTGGATTGCCTTAGCCCCGTGGGTTCAAGACCCGCCTGGGCAGCGAGACCTCATCTCTACAATAAATCAAAAAATCAGCCGGGCGTGGTAGCGCGCGCCTGTGATTCCGGCTACTTGGAAGGCTGAGGCGGAAGGATCGCAGGAGCCCAGCAGGCGAGGCTGCAGTGGCCGGGAGCGGCCACTGCACTCCAGTCTGGGCGACAGAGTGAGACGCCAACTCAAAAAAAAAAAAAAAAAGTTCAGATTGGGCACGGAGGCTTATACCTATAATCCTAGCACTCAGCTAATTTTTTGATTTATTGTAGAGATGAGGTTATTGTAGAGATGAGGTCTCGCCAAGTCTCAAACCTATGGTCTCAGGAAGTCCTCTCACCTCAGCCTCCAAAGTGCTAGGATTATAGGTGTAAGCCTCCATGCCCAATCTGAACTTTAAAAAAAAACAACTCTATACTTTAGTGGATGCATTTATCTTGGGGAGTTGTTGAGAAATGTGAATAAAAGTTTAGGTACAAAGATATGCATCGCATTATATTATTATGAAAATTAAAGACTGCCTAAATTTCTGATAATAGGGAAATAGTCTGATAAATTGTAGTACATGTATATAATAGAACATTAGATAGCTTTATGTTAAAAGTAACTAATAAATGGAAAAATGGTTGCAGTTGTAGTAGCTGAAGAAAAGCATGATCTAAAAATATTTTGTTTCATGTAAATGACATAAAAATTATTGGATATGGAAACATCAAATATGGATACAAATTCCATACAAATATGGAAACAAAGTTTAGAAACATATACCTCAAAACATTTCTATTACTAATAGTAGTTATCTCTGAGTTATTGGTTATGAGTGTTTTTTTGGTCTGTTTTCTTCTCTATATTTGGGTGTTTTTCATAAGTATAAAGAAGCCTGTAGTACTTTCCTAATCATAAAAAAAAATTTTTAATCCCTAGTGGTTCATGTCTGAAAGTAAATGTGTTAAAATCAGATGGGTGAGATGACCTGTCTAACCTGAGCATAGTGGTTTTTATTTTTATTTTATTTTATTTTTTATTTTTTGAGTTAGAAAGTCTCACTTTGTTGCCCAGGCTGGAGTGCAGTGGCACGCTCCCGGCCACCACAGCCTCGACATGCTGGGCTCAGGCGATCCTTCCGTCCCAGCCTTCCATGTAGCTGGTATTATAGGCATGCGCCACCATGTCCAGCTAGTTTTTTGATTTATTGTAGAGATGAGGTCTTGTCAAGTTGCCCAGGCTGGTCTCGAATCCACGGACTCAGGCAATTCTCTCTTCTCGGCCTCCCAAAGTACTGGGATTATAGGTGTGAGCCACCACACCTGGCTGGGCATAGTGTTTAAAACACAGTAAATGCTCAATAAATGATGGCTGCTGCTGCTGTTATTTTTATTATTTGAGGAAGATAGCCTCAGAGCCCAGCTCTTTCATATTAGGAGACAACAGCACATATCCGACTCATGCAGTTTTTATCCTTCTGAGGTAAATAAATATGCACCTCTTCTATACCTACTAGCTCAGGATCTTTTCAAAAAACTAAAATAAAAGATTGTAGTACTAGAGTGAAAGTTCTGGTTTTCTTTTGTGATGATATAGAGAAAATTTAATGTAGAGAGAAGACTACTAGTGACTTTGCAGTGACTTTTTAAAAAAGATAGCTTTAATACAATTTATGACTCCACTAAAAGTCGCCTCTGCCCCTTTTTCTGGGTTGTCTCCTTAAGAATTCTTGGGAAAATTCAAAGTGTTACAGAAAAGTGTAAGGTAAATGAAACCAGACCGGGCGAAACGGCAACAAAGGAGCCAAGAAAAATTTATTAGCGCAATCCCGGGCAAAGTTCACCGGTCCATGTAGCTGTGGGCCTAGAAGTCGCGCCTAGCAAGATGGGCGATGGGTTTATAAAGGGCACACTGAGAAAGCTGTGAGGGGGTTGGGGAGAGCAATCACTAGTTGGGACAGCTGTCACGTCTGCTGGCGATTGGCCGAACAGGTTTGCTAGAGTTGCTGTAACAGGTACTGGCTGGCTTTGTGGCTGGAGTCTTAGTTCCGGTCACTCATTTTTGCTGGCTCACTTTCACCCATTGTTCTCCTGGTCTGGGTTGGAGCCATCTTGTTGAGGCCCGCCCCGCCCTCTGGTGCCTCCGACCTTACAAAAAGGTTTTCTCAGCACTAGGGATTTCTGGAATTCTGTCCATTGCTTCTCATGTCAGTCTGCTGTGTGGGTACCTTGGAACTTGGTGTTGACAAAAGATATCTAGCCGTCATCTACTTTGGACTTGTTTGGGAACTTATGTAGGCAGGTAAGAAGTTACATTCAGCACATAAAAAACATACTAGAAATGCATGTGTTGGTAGGTATGTTTACTGGATGGTAGTGTCCGAGAGTCTTGACTCTTTATTCTTCATATCTCTGTGGTGGTTTTTTTCCTTTACTTTTTCTTATTTCAGTCGGAGTCTTTACTCTGCCACCTAGGCTAGAGTGCAGTGGCATAATCACAACTCACTACAGCCTTAATCTCTAGGACTCAGGTAATCCTTCTGCCTCAGCCTCCCAAGTAGCTAGGGTTATAGGCACTGGCACCACACTCAGGTTCTTTTACTTTTTGTAGAGATGACGTCTCACTATGTTCCCTAGGCTGGTCTTGAACTCCTGGTTTCAAGCAGTCCTCCTGCCTCATCCTCCCAAAGTGTTGGGATTATTTAATATAAGCGCCTTGTACAATAAATGCATGTACATTAAATATTCATGGAAACAATGACTATAGTCTCTTTATAACATGGCTTTGTGCCTGAGATCATTTTCTTTTCTATAATGCACAACAATATGAATGTACTTAATATCATTAAACTGTATGGTTAAAAATGGCCAGGCATGGTGACTTGTGCCTGTAATCCCAGCACTTTTGGAGGCGGAGTCAGGAGAACTGCTTGAGCCCAGGAATTCGAGACCAACCTGGGCAACATAGCAAAACCTCGTCTCTATTTAAAAAAAATCAGAAAATTAGTCTGGCATGGTGGCACGACACATGTGTAGTCCCTGCTACTCAGGAGGCTGAGGCAGAGGCGATTGTGTGAGCAGCATAGGAGGTTGAGAGCCACCGTGATCATGCCACTGCACTCCAACCTAGGTGATAGAGCAAGACCCTGACTCAAAAAAAAAGTTAAAATGGTAAATCTTATGTATATTTTATCACATATTTTTTTCAAACCACATCACAATTTTTTAAAAACCACAACAATGTGAGGTGAAAATGCACAGATTCCAAGCTAATTTTATCCCTCATATCTCAGATACTGCCCAATTCTCAGCACTCACTTACCAGTATATACCAAAAATGTGTGAATCAAAGTTGCTTGTTGCAGCCTGAGATATTACATCAATTATTAGTGAAAAGGAAAGAAGAATAATTTTTAATGCCAGATGGATTTTAGATTATTAATGAGCACGACTGGGGAAAACTAGTTTTTTTTGTTTTGTTTTGTATTTTGTCTAGTCTTCTCATCCAGTTTGTAAGTATCTCATTCTTCTTTGCTTCACAGAGGTTTACAGCTGAGGGAGAAGGAATAGCAGCATGTGGAATGTGAAGAGCAAATGTATTATGTCCTCATTTGGGCACAACAGTTTTTATTTTCTCTAAACATGGTGGAGAGTGGTAGGGGAGGAGAGTGTAGAGAAGAGGACAGACGTAACAATTCTAAGGACTATATAAGCTGACTGTAATTTGAGAATATGAAGAATAAGGACCTGAGATCTGTGCGTTTTGATGCTCTTTTTAACATTTCAGAGAAAGTTATGGGAAACTTACAAAGGTCAGCAGTCCTAAATTAAAACCTTTAGTTCTCTCTGTATCTTAAGGCATGGAAAGCTTAAATATTGTGATTTCAGCTGGGCAGCGCTCCCCTTATACTAATTTCTCAATTTGTCCTGCTGTTGGTTTTCTGGCAGTTCAAGTATTCTTGAATTTCTCTATTAAAATTAAACAGGGAAAAATCTCCAGGGGTTTTGGGATCCCTTGTTAATTGCATGGATTAATTGTTATTGCTGTTCATTCATTTTTAGTATATCAGAATGGCAGCATTTCTTATTTATCTATAGAGGCTATTCTCTGGCTATATTTGCAGCAGTTTCTATGGAAAATGCTTTATTTTTTAAAAAAGACAAGGGGAATCTCATCTTGTAGCTCTTAGTGATAAAGCCTGTTGCCATGGAGTCCTGGATCAGATTGGCTGAACAAGGGGCCAATGAGCAGATAGAACATATACACATCATCATTTAACCTTGCAGAATTCATTTATTCAGTGATAGATGACATTAATACCATGACTTTATATAGAGCTGTGAAATTAAATGTTTCAGAAATTGTGTAAGTTATTTTCAAAAGCTGCTGTTAAATATAAATGCTAAAATATTTTTAATATGATTTGATTGGGAGAGGATATGGTGGGAAACACCTACCACCTGTGAATTGGGCGGTTGCTGCTGTCAGCTGGGCTTGTGCCAAGTCTAAGTCTAACCATAGTCTTCTAGACCAGAAGAGATTTGTCTTTATATACGAAGCTGCCTTGCTTACTTTGGTGTATTTTAAAGCTGAGTCAGAAGTTAGCAGCTTTTTTTCCTTTCTTGTTTTTCCTTCTCTATCTTCTACTCCGGCTTGGTAGATCCCTTTCGACATTATAATTGTCTCTCTATTTGGTTTAGGGGTAGAGGATTAGCTGAAATAGCATGTTTTTCATCTTTACTTCCCTAGCTTTTTCATATTTATTGACTTGGGTCTAGGAGATTTCACTGAGCTCAGTGTTGGTTCCTTGTCATAGCAGATCATGGCATGTATCTTCTCTCCTACTATATTGCCCTAGAGACTATGATTCATTCACACAAAGAAAACTTCCTCTGTAGGTCTTGTAAATGAAAGCAGTCAATAGTATTGTGTTTATCTTCTTACACTTGATGTTGAGGGATACTTGAGAAATTATGGTGGGTTTTGTTCTTTGCTCCCCTAGTGTTCTTATGCTTAGTAGCTCTTTACAGAACTGAAGGATTGAAAGAGACATCTAGAGGTTAATGAGTTTATTCCTCTCTTTTGATTTATTTGAAACTCTATGAGTAAGATGGTATCATCACCTCTGTTTCAAAAAAAACAACAACTTTAGATTTGTCTATTAGGCAAAGAGGAGCAAAAAGTCTATTTGGTATCTGACTGAATAGTTTTTTGAGAGGGAGGCCTTAGGGCAAGAATAAAGGATGTGGTTGGTTCATTGGATAAACATAAAGCAGGAAGAAAAAGTATTAGTCTAGTTTTACAGGCTATACACTTAAATCTCACTTAGTTCACACAGTTGTTTAGAAACAGATCTTTCTTGCTAGACTTTATTTTGACTAGAAATCGTTGATCTCTTAGAGATGAGAATTGTGGAAAGATATCTCGATCTGAATTTGGGAAAACAGCAGGCCATTTTGAGAAAACAGTGTGACATCAGAGAAGGAGCAAGAATTTAAAGCCAATCTTCAGTTGAATTCTAGCTTTGCCACTTATAGTCTATGAATATCTAGGCAATGTGTGTACAATGAAAACTGCAAAATACTGCTGAAAGAAATTAAGGAAGATATAAATGGAAACACATCCCATGTTTATGGATTGGAGCATTTAATATTATTAGTATGTCAGTACTACCCAAAGTGATTACAGAGAGTCAGTGCAATTACTATCAAAACCCTAATGATATTTTTTTTGGCAGAAATAGAAAAACACATCTTAAAATTCATATGAAATCTTAAGGGATTCCAAACAGCCAAACCAATCTTGAAAAGGAATAAAGAGGCTAGAATAAAGAAATAAACCTTCACATATATAGTCTAGTGACTTTTGACAAGAATACCAAGACCATTCACTGGAGGAAAGAGCAATCTTTTCAACAAATGGTGCTGGGAAAGCTCAGTGTCCACATGCAAAAGAATGAAGTTGGACTCTTACCTAACACTTCATATAAAAAATAACTCAAAATGGATCGAAGACCTAAATGTAAGACCTCAAACTATAAGACTCCTAGAAGAAAACATGGGGCACATGCTCCACAACATTGGATTTAGCAATGATTTCTTGGATATGGCACCAAAGGTACAAGCAACAATGGAAAAAATAGGTATATTGGACTTCATGAAAATTTTAAAAATGTGTGTGTCAAAAGACAATATCAACAGAGAAAAAGGCAACCCATAGAATGGGAGAAGATTATATGCAAATCACATATCTGTTATAGGATTAATATTAGGTTATGTACAGAACACCTAAAACTCAACAACAGAGAAACCCAATTTAAAAATAGGCAAAGTAATTTCTCCAAAGAAGATTTGTAAATGGCCAATAAGCCCAAGAAAAGATACTCAATATCACTAATCATTAGGGAAATACAAATAGAAATTACAAGGAGGTGCCACCTCACACCCATTAGGATGACTACTATCAAAAATAAGGAAAAAACCCCCCGGAAACTGTTGGTGAGGATGTGGAGAAATTGGAAGCCTTGTGCACTATTGGTGGGAATGTAAGTTACAGCCACTGTGGAAAACAGAATGGCAGTTTTTTAAAAAATTAAAAATAAAATTACCATATAATCCAGAAATTCCACTTCTGGGGATATATCCAAAAGATTCAAAACAGGGTCTTGAATAGATATTTGTACATCTACATTTATCACAGCATTATTCACAATAGCTAGAATGTGGAGGCAACCCCCAAGTGTCCGTCAATAGAATAGACAACAAAAGGTGATATATACATATAATAAGTATACATACAATAAAATATTATTCCGCCATATACTATATATAGATGAAACCTGAGGACATTATGCTAAGTGAAATAAGCCAGTCATGCATATTTTATAGATAAGCGGGCTGAAGCTTAGTTACACGATTAATAAGTTGCCGAAACAATAGTCATATAGTCAAATTCATATTGAACTACAAAGTCCATCATCTCGTGTAACATTCTTGCTGTCTCCTACACTGTGGAGACTGGATATTCTTTGTTTTGATGGTTGCCCCCCTTTATTTAGCCTCTAATGATGCTCATCTTTTTCCTTGCTGCACATTGGTAATACCCTTATATCTTTAATAAAAAACAGCAACTATGTCTTATTTTACCTCTTCTCTCCCAAGTACATGTCAGCTCCAGGTTGTTGCTATAGGATTCCTTATTTATAGAAATTGTTTATTATTTATCGTTATTAGAGTATATGTATATGTTTTATGTGAGACACCAACTAAGAGAGTATCATAAGATTAGGTTCTGCTTCAATTAACAGCAAAACCCAAATTCAGGCATGTCTCAGAGATATTGTGAGTTTAGTTCCAAACTACTGCAATAAAGCAAATATTGTGATAAACTGAGTCACAGAAGTTTTTGTTTCCCAGTGCATATAAAAGTTATGTTTGCACTATACTATAGTCTATTAAGTGTATAATAACATGTCTCAATGTACATAACCTTAATTTAAAAATGCATTATTGTTTCTGGAAGCAGTGGTGCATATTTACAGTCCTAGCTACTTGGGAAGTTGAAGTAGAAGGATCACTTAAGCCCAGGAGTTCAAGGCTGACATGTGCTATAACCGCACGCCTCTGAATAGCCATTGCATGCCAGTCTGTAAACCTACCAAGACTGTGTCTCAGACAACAACAAAACTTTTTTTTTTTTTTTTTTTGAGTTGGAGTCTTACTCTGTCTCTCAGGCTGGAGTGCAGTGGCACTCTGCTCACAACCACTGCAGCCTCAACCTGCTGGTCTCAGGCGATCCTTCCACGTCAGCTTTCCAAGTAGCTGGAACTACAGGCATGCACCACCATGCCTGGCTAAATTTTTTATTTATTGTAGACATGAAGTCTTATCAAGTTGCCCAGGCTGGTCTTGAACCCGTGGATTCAGGCAGTCATCTCACCTCAGCCTCCCAAAGTGCTGAGATTATAGGTGTGAGCCATTGCATCCAGCCTCACCAAAAAACACTAATAATTATCTGAGCCGTTAGCGAGTCATGGTATTTTTTGCTAATGGAGAGTCTTGTGTTGATGATGGCTGCTGAGTGATCAGGGTGGTGTTGCTGAGGGTTCGAGTAGCTGTGACAGAGGTTTTCTTTTTTTGTTTCTTCTTTTTTTAGAGACAAGGTCTTGCTTTGTCACCTAGTCTGGCATGCAGTGTTGTAATCATAGCTCACTGCAACCTCAAACTCCTGGGCTTAAGAGTTCTTCCTGCTGGCTGGGCTCAGTGGCTCAGCCTGTAATCCCAGCACTTTGGGAGGCCGAGGTGAGTGGATTGCCTGAGCCCGTGGGTTCGAGACCCGCCTGGGCAGGCGAGACCTCATCTCTACAATAAATCAAAAAATTAGCCAGGCGTGGTAGCGCACACCTGTAGTTCCAGCTACTTGGAAGGCTGAGGCAGAAGGATCGCCGGAGCTCAGCAGGTCGAGGCTGCGGTGGCTGGGAGCGGCCATTGCACTCCAGTCTGGGTGAAGAGTGAGACTCCAACTCAAAAAAAAAAAAAGAGTTCCTTCTGCTTCACCATACCTGGTGGTTAATTATTAAATTTTTTATAGAGATGGGTTCTTGTTATGTTGCTCAGGCTGGCCTTTAGTTGACATCAAGCAATCCTCTTGCCTCGGCCTCCCAGGACGCTGGGGTTACAAGCATGAGCCACCCTGCCTAGCACAATTTCTTTCTTTCCTTCTTTTTCTTTTTTTCATTTTTTGAATTGGAGTCTCATTCTGTCGCCCAGACTGGAGTGCAGTGGCCGCTCCCGGTCACCGCAGCCTCGACCTGCTGGGCTCCGGCGATCCTTCCGCCTCAGCCTTCCGAGTAGCTGGAACTACAGGCGCGTGCTACTACACCCGGCTAATTTTTGATTTATTGTGGAGATGAGGTCTCACCAAGTTGCCCAGGTGGGTCTCGAACCTGTGGGCTCAGGCAGTTCACTCACCTCAGCCTCCCAAAGTGCGGAATTACAGGCTGAGCCACCAACCCCGGCTCCAATTTCTTAAAATAAGACAGCAACGTGAAGTTTACTGTACTGATCAGTCTTTCTTTAAATGTCTCTGTAGCATGCAATACTGTTTTGATAGCATTTTACCCAAGTAGACCTTCTTTTAAAATTGGACTCAGTTCTCTCAAACCCAGCCACTGCTTTATTAACTACGTTTATGTAATATTCTAAATCCCTTATTGCCATTTCAACAGTGTTTACAGCATCTTCACCAGGAATAGTTTCTATCTCAAGAAACTACTTTCTTTGCTCACCCATAAGAAGCAACTTCTCATCCATTCAAGTTTTATCATGAGATTGCAGCAATTGAGTCACATCTTCAGGCTCTACTCCGAATTCTGGTGCTCTTGCTATTTCTACCACATCTGTAGTTACTTCGCCTATGGACGTCTTGAATCCTCAGAGTCATTCATGAGTGTTGGAATCAACTTCTTCCAAGCTCCTGTTGTTGATATTTTAACCCCCTCCCATGAATCATGAATTTTCTTAATGGCATCTAGGGTGGTGACTCCTTTCCAAAAGACTTTCAATTGAATTGCTCAGTTCTTCTTTTTTTTTTTTTTTGAGTTGGAGTCTCACTCTGTCACCAAGACTGGAGTGCAGTGGCTGCTCCCTGCCACCGCAGCCTCGACCTGCTGTGCTCCGATGATCCTTCTGCCTCAGCCTTCCAAGTAGCTGGAACTATAGGCATGTGCTTCCACGCCTGCTAATTTTTGATTTACTGTGGAGATGAGGTCTTGCCAAGTTGCCCAGGTGGGTCTCGAACCCGCGGGCTCAGGCAGTCCACTCACCTCGGCCTCCCAAAGCACAGGATTACAGGCTGAGCCACTGAACCTGGCACTTTGCTCAATTCTATCAGAGGAATCGCTATATATGGCAGTGATAACTTCATGAAATGTAGTTTTTAAATAAGACCTGAAAGTTGAAATGACTCCTTGGTCCCTGGGCTGCAGAATGGATATCATGTTAGCAGGGATGAAAACATTAATCTCCTTGTAAATCTCCATCAGATTTCTTGGAGTGACTGGGTACATTGTCAATGAGCAGTAATATTTTGAAAGGAATCTTTCTGAGCAATAAACCTTAATAGTGAGCTCAAAATTTTCAGAAAACTCTGCTGTCAACAGATGTGCTCTCATCCAGGCTTTGTTCTTCTAACTCTAGAGCATAGGTGGGGCAGATTTAGCATAATTCTTAAGGGGCCTAGGATTTAGGGGATGGTAAATGATCATTGGCTTCAACTTAAAGTCACTAGCTACATTAGCCCCTTACAAGAGAGTCAGCTTGTCCTTTGAAGCTTTGAAACCTGGCATTTTCCTCCCTAGCTATGAAAGTCCTAGATGGCATCTTCTTTCAATAGAAGCTTTTTTGTCTACACTGAAAATCTGTTTAGTGCAGTCCCCTCTATCAGTTATCTTAGATCTCCTGGGGACTTACTGTAGCTTCCACATCAATACTTGCTGCTTTGCCTTGTACTTTTATTTATTTATTTATTTGAGTTGGAGTCTCATTCTGTCGCCCAGACTGGAGTGCAGTGGCACACTCCTGGCCACCGCAACCGGGCTCCGGCGATCCTTCCGCCTCAGCCTTCCAAGTAGCTGGAACTACAGGCACGCGCAACCACGCCTGGCTAACCTTGTACTTTTATGTTATGGAGATGGCTTCTTTCCTTAAACCTCATGAACTAACCTCTGCTAGCTGCATATTTTTCTCCCACAGCTTCCTCACCTCTCTCAGCCTTCACAGAATTGAAGAGAACTAGGGCCTTGCTCTGGATTAGGTTTTGGCTTCAGAAAATATTGTGGCTGATTTCATCTATCCAGATCACTAAAACTTTCTCTGTATCAGCTGTAATAAGCCTGTTTCACCTTCTTCTCATTTGTCTGTTCTCTAGAGTAGTACTTTTAATTTCCTTCCAGAACTTTTCCTTTGCATCCACAACTTGGCTTTAAGGTACAAGAGGCTTACCTTTTGGCCTGTGTCAGCTTCGTACATGTCTTCCTCTCTAAGCTTAATCATTTCTAGGTTTTGATTTCAGTAGGAGATGTGTGACTCTTCCCTTTCACTTGAACACTTAAAGACCATTGCAGGGTTATTAATTGGCCTACTTTCAATATTGTGCCTTAGGGAATAGGGAGACCCAAGGAGAGGAAGGGAGAGGAATAGCCAGTTGGTGGGGCTGTCAGAACATACACAGTATTGATTAAGTTTGCTCTCTTACATGGGTACAGCTTGAAATGCCCCAAAACAATCAGTAGTAACATCAGAGATCACAGATCATCATAACACATGTAATAATAAGAAAAGACTTTGAAATATTGCAAGAATTACTAAAATGTGATTCAAAGACAGGAAGTGAGCACATGTTGTTGGGAAAATGGTGCAGATAGACTTGCTTGATATAACATTGCCACAAACCTTCAATTTGTAAAACAAAAACCACACAAAAACTGCAGAGCTCAATAAAGCAAAGCACATTAAATAAAGTTTTCTGGTAGTATCTTAAAAATACAGAAGTTAGCCAGGCACGGTGGCTTGCACCTGTAATCCCAGCACTTTGGGAGGCAGAAGTGAGAGGATTGCCTGAGTCCAGGGGTTTGAGACCAGCCTGGGCAACTTGATGAGACCTCTTCTCTACAATAAATAAAAAAATTAGCCAGGTGTGGTGGTGCATGCCTGTAGTTCCAGCTACTTGGAAGACTACAGTAGAAGGATCGCCTGAGCCCAGCAGGTTGAGGCTGTGGTGGCCATGAGCGTGCCACTGCACTACAGCCTGGGCGACAGAGTGAGACTCTGACTAAAAAAACAAAACAAAACAAAAAAACCCAGAAGTTTATATCCTCTTAAGTCAAGAAACCCAGAAGTAGTCAGTCCAGGACTTGTCACTTTCAGGGACCTAGGTGACGTATGTCTAGTTTTACATCCAATTACTGTTACACAGTCCAGTATGGCTGCTGGAATGCTAGCCTTTACTTTCACATTCAAGCCAGAAGGAATGAGTAAAGGATTGCCTTCTTTACTCATTCCTTTTAGGATACGTCATGGAAGTTGTATTTACTACTTGGACACAATTTCATTCTTCTTTATGGCTGCATAGTATTCCATGGTGTGTATATTTTCATTATCCACTGATCAGTTGATGGGTGATCTCAGATTATTTTAATACTGAATTGTTGGCTGAGGTGTCCTTTCCACTTAACAGTGGTGGTGTTAACTGCTAAGTTTCCCTGACTTAATTGCATGGCATTTAAGTTAGCAATAGAAGAAGGCATTCTGAAAATGCCATAAGCAGTAGGCAAGTTGTGATCTTTTTCTTTTCCAGATGTCTTGTCTGGGTTGAGTTGGGAGTAGTTTCACAAGAGGGTAGACTTAATTTTTCATGTCTTTTCTATCCCTAAGATTCTGTGATGTTTCCTGCATAGAGGCACTACTTTGATAAAGTTAAAGAAAATGGAAACAGTGGAGGAGAAAGCCTTCACTGTTCCTCTTTGCTTCAAAGAGGAGGATATTTGATTTGTTCTATTTTACTTGAAAATGTAAAATGGGCAGTTTTAGCTAAGAATGTAGAGAAACTGACAGAAACTGTAATGAGACCCAATCAACACTTCAGTCCATTGATCAAAGCACCTGCAGGTCTCATTTTAAGCAAGTACAGCCTTTACAGACATTGAGCAAAAAAAGAGAGTGCATGTCCAGAACATTTTAATCTTGCTTCTCTCTTTACTTTGCCTAAGGAATTGCACTGGACACCAGCCAGCTCCTGTGGGTTTCCTTACACATCAGTGAACCCTTCTGCAGTTATAGAACAGAATGGTTTTCATGCTTCCCTGATTTGCAAAATTGGCACAATTATTATTGTTTTGTTGTTATTGTTATTGGCCTGGTACTTACTAGTGAAGCCTATGATAAGTGACTTCTGCAGTCCTTTAAGGGCTTGGTGACTGTCATATAACTACAGCTTTATGTGTTTTCATAAGTACTTTATACTCTATTCCCATATATTCTGCTTTCTTTCTTTGAAGAAGACGGAGAGTTAGACCTATAGCTCTCATTTGTTATCAGTAGGCCCTTCTTTCTGTCCTCCTCCCACAGGCTGTTAGGCATTTACCTCTTCAGGCATGCAATTATCATATTGCTTTTTTTGTGTGTGTGTCCTTTATTTTGACACTGTAGTGAAAAGAGCATGGAGTTTTGGAACTGAGTATACCCAATGTTGAATCATGGCTCTTTACACATATGGCCCTGAACAATTCATTTAATACTTCTGAATGTTAGTATCTTTGTTTATAAAATGGAAATCATGCTTTATACCTTGAGAAGATCGAGTAAGTTGAATCAACTGTAAAACATTCAAAGTTATGAGTAGTAGGCCCAGGCTAAAGGGGAAGAGTTAAAAAACTTAATTTTTGAATCCAAAATATGTTCCCCACTGATACTGTCTGAAGAGAGGCCTCAGGTCTAGACACCTTTCCCATCCCATACTCCATACTCCAGTGGCTGGCCACTTTGGAACACCTAGAACTTTAGCTTTGAGATCAGACACAGCTAGGTTGGAATCCTGCCCTTGATCCCTCTCATATTGACTTGGGTAAGTTATTTTATTTCTCTGAGCTTTGGTTTCTTCATCAGAAAAATACCCTAACAAAGAGTTGTGTTAGGATTATTATTTTATTATTATCTAAATAATAAAAACCAAAATTAATGTCGTAGAAAGGATATAGACTTTGGAAACATACAACACCAGGGTTCAGGTTTGATTCTGCCACTTGGTGGAGCTTGATCAAATTGCCTGGGTACATTTGGTGAATGTGAGTTTACGTGTATAAAGCACCATGTTCATAATCATGCTCAATAAATATTAGCAACTTTTCCTTTTCTCCTAACTCCAGTGTCAAAGAACATAAGAAAAGGCTTGTGGTGTATGAACATCTAGTCTGTTTTTTTTTAACCTACCATTTTACCCCTGTGGATGTTTTGTCCCCACTGCTTGATTCCTAAGGGTATTTTTTTTGGTGTGGTTTAATAACATATAATAAAATGCACAGATCTTAAGCATTCAGTTAATAAGTTTTGACGATTGTGTTCACCCATGTAACCACTGCCCCAAATAAAATAGAAATTTCCATCACTTCTGGAAGGTTACTTAATTTCTCTTTCCAGTCAATATTTACCCTCCAAGTCCTGAGCAACCACTTTTCTGATTTTGATCACTGTAGGTTAGTTTTGCTTGTTCTTGAACTTTATGTAAATAGATTTATATAGTATGTATTTTTTGTAGGGGAGTCTCCTTTTTTTAATTTACCATAATAGTCTGGTGGGTTTTTTTTTTTTTTTTTTTGAGTTGGAATCTCACTCTGTCACCCAGGCTGGAGTGCAGTGGTATGCTCATGGCTACCGCAGCCTGGACCTGCTGAGGTCAGGTGATCGATCCTTCTGCCTCAGCCTTTCAAGGAGCTGGAACCACAGGCTTGCACCACCATGCCCAGCTAATTTTTTAATTTATTATAGAGATGAGGTCTTGCCAAGTTGACCAGACTGGTTTCGAACCTGTGGGCTCAGGCAATCCTCTCACCTCGGCCTCCCAAAGTGCTGAGATTATAGGCATAAGCCACTGCGCCCAGCCACCATAATTATTTTGAGACCCGTCAATGACAGAGCAACACCTTGTCGCTAAAGAAAAGTATCAATTGGGAGTAATTTGCTACTCCCTTCCTCTTTCCCTCTTTCCTTTCTTTCTCTTGACAGGATCTCACTATGTCACCCAGGCTGGAATGCAGTAATGTGATCATAGCTCTTTGCAGCCTTGAATTACTGGGCTTAGGCAATCAGCTGGGCCTATAGGCACATGACACCACACCTGGCTTATTTTTTTTTAAATTTTTTGTGGGGGCAAGGTCTTGCTGTGTTGCCCAGACTGGTCTCAAACTCCTAGACTCAAGCAATCCTCCTGCCTCTGCCTCCCAAATTACTGGGATTGCAGGCGTGAGTCAAGGCACCAGGCCAGTAATTTACTATTTTTACACATATTAGTAAAGGACTGGAAAACTTTATAGGGAATTTGCCACAGAGTAATCCAGAATTTTTAGCCTCTAGATATTGTCTCTTACTTGCATCCTTTCTACTTAGCCTTAGACTAAAAGGGAAAAAAGTGCCCCCATATGATGTATTCCTTTTGGCCCAATGCCTAGAAAGTTGTTTATAGAATTAATGGAAGGATGTATAATCTCAGTGTGCTCTGGAAGGTACTTACCTTGCAGTCAAAAAATTTATGGAGAATATGCAGTATTCTCTCTGAAAAAATTGCCAAATCTTGGCTCCCAAGCATCCTCCCCTGTATCATCCTGTTTACTCCTCCTCCTGCCCATCCTATCCAACAGTCTCCTCTGTGCAGCTTTGAGCCACTGAGTGTCCTCAGGAGACATTCTGCCTTTGAAATTGTGCTGTTTGCCTGGATGAAATGTACGCTGTGAACAAATAGATTGTAGGGAGGTTGTCCCTGGGAGCTTAATGTCTTTACTTTGTTCTAGTCATGGTTACATGTGAAATAGTTCCTTTCTTCTTTTCCCACGGAAAAGTCTCCCAAGCCTTAATTTCCTCTCTATACCAAATAAACTATCAGGAGCTGAAATTATTTCTCTGCTTTTTAACCTTCTGCTGGCTTTGTCTTTGCTCTTTAAGGCTTTTTTGGTTAGTAAATTGTCTTGCCCTTCAGCTGCAACATTCACTTTTGTTTTGGCCCAGAAAAGTCTGTTTTCAGGAATCCTTATGCCCCAAGAGTAAGGAGAGCCTTCTGCATTGGATTACAGGATTGGGAATGACCTTATTTAAAGGTTATTTTGGAGAGCAAAAGCTATCCCCAGCCTAAGAAATAGGATTTTAAACATGGTTTATCTTCCAATGGATCTCGACTCTGGAATAGTAACACTCTGACCCTCCTCATTACTAGCTTCTCTCTACTTGGACAACTTCTTTTATCCTAGAAGCAAAATGGTGAGGAGACTTAAACTATGTGATTTAAAGAGCTGGGAATGTTTAGAGAAGGAAATAAGGTAAAGTTGTCTTTTGGAAAGAGCTGACTTGGAACCAAGATTAAACTTGTTCTTTATGACTTGTGCAGAAAACTAAACTGGAGCCAGTGGGAAGAAGTACCAGGGAGCTGAATCTTGCCCTTTATGAGGAAGGTGGTCCTAAAAGAAAGGGTTTGTATCTGAAGGTGAAGATTTTCCCTTCACTAAAGGTATACAAGCAGGGACAGGATGGCTGTTTTTCAGAGTTACCAGTGACTCCAGAACCTAATCATGGCAGATGATTGATGTAGAAGGATGGAGCTGAATGAGCAAGCTTCTAAGTACCGTTCTAATTATGACAGTCCATGATTCCTTTGTACCTTTGGTGGACTTCTCATTTTCTTTTCTGGTCTTTGACCATCTGTCTCATTGTGTAAAGGTTAAGAAAGCAAGTACCAGAACCGTATTTCACGGCTTTGAGTCCCGGCTCTGCCATGTACCTGTTATATGCCCTTTTTTTTTTTTTTTTTGAGTTGGAGTCTCACTCTGTCACCCAGACTGGAGTGCAGTGGCCGCTTCCGGTCACCACAACCTCGACCTGCTGGGCTCCGGCAATCCTTCCGCCTCAGCCTTCCAAGTTGCCGGAATTACAGGCATGTGCTACCACGCCTGGCTGATTTTTTGATTTATTGTAGAGATGAGGTCTCACTGCCCAGGTGGGTCTCGAACCCGTGGGCTCAGGCAATCCACTCACCTCAGCCTCCCAAAGGCGCGGGATTACAGGCTGAGCCACTGAGCCCAGCTCTATATGCCCTTCTAAGTAAATGATTTAGTTTGTGCCTCAGTTGACTCACCTATAAAATGACTATGATAATAATAACATGTATGTCTTGGGACTGTTGTAAGATTAAATAGATATGTAAAGTCCTTTAGGATAGTACCTGGTACAGTATAAGCACTAAAAAAATTTTAGCTGATTATCATTATCATCTGTCTCCCTGTCACTTATTTCCACTTACAGAGCTGGGCTTCTCTGTCTGGCCTAGAAAGTTACTCTCTTAGTATACCCTTTCTTACTGTCTCTCAGGATGCTGAGAGAGTAAACGCAATTCAAAATAGCTTGAATGAGGTCAGGCACAGTGGCTCATGCCTATTATCCCAGCACTTTGGGAGGCTGAGAGGGGAGGATCACTTGAGGTCAGAAGTTTAAGACCAGCATAGTGAGACCCCGTCTCTACAGAAAATAGAAGGGAGGCATGTGCCTGTAGTCCAGGCTACTTGGCAGGTTGAGGTGGGAGGATCACTTGAGCCCAGGAGTTGAAGGCTATAGCGAGCTATGATTACGCCACTGCCCTCCAGCCTGATGATAAAGCACGATCGCCTTCTAAAAAAAAAAAAAGAAAGAAATTTAAATAATAAAAAATAGCTTTGTTTCTTCATGTATCAAGAAGTATATGTGAGACAGGGAGGGCACAGGCTGACTAGACACTAGTTGTTTAGTGTCTAGTCACAGCATCGGGGACACAGGCTTTTTTCTCTGTTCCCTTATCCTCCATGTGTTGGCAGGATATTGCCCCAGTTCAGCTGTCATCTGCACCACAAGATCACCATCAGCAGAAGCCAATGCCCATGTTTTTCTAGTGGCTTTTTAAGACATGTAAATACAGTAGAAACCTTTTCCTTGAAGACATCCAGCCAGAAAAGTTCCCTCATGTCTTGCTTGCCCCTTCCAAAACCAGTCTCAAAAAAGTAAACCAAATTACCACAATTGGTTTAGCTAATTAATATCCATTCCTAGAGCTTGGGAGTAAGCCTACCTTATTTGAGCATATGCTCTCAGAGGAAGGCAAACACCAGAAGAAATCTGAGTTAGGTGAATGAGTATAGAAGCAAGGGGAGCTGGGTAGCTAGCCAGCATAGCGTGCTACCTTACTTTTCCTCTGCAGCTTCCTTTTTCTCAGTGTCAGAGTTACCTGGTTTTACACAGCTCTTTAAGAGGCCAGTGGTCTCAGTAGAATGACTACTAAATTCTTAAAATGGGTGGTTTACTCACTGCCTGTTTTATAGGTGTCTGTAAGAATTGAAGGTTCCAGTCATCCTGTTTCCCTAGTGAATGAAGGAAATCATGTGGCTCCTTAAAACTTGAGTTTGGCCGGGCTCGGTGGCTCAGCCTGTAATCCCACACCTTTGGGAGGCTGAGCCCGCGGGTTCAAGACCCGCCTGGGCAGCAAGACCTCATCTCTACAATAAATCAAAAAATCAGCCAGGCGTGATAGCGCATGCCTGTAATTCCGGCTACTCGGAAGGCTGAGGCGGAAGGATCGCCAGAGCCCGGCAGGTCGAGGCTGCGGTGGCTGGGAGCGGCCACTGCACTCCAGTCTGGGCGACAGAGTGAGACTCCAACTCAAAACCAAACAAACAAACAAAAAAACTTGAGTTTGAATATGTTACCATGTTCCGCAGGTGGCTGTTGTGAAATACCATTTTTTGTTTGTTTATTTGTTTGCTTTTCTAGTGTTTTGGCTAAGAACAGTGCTTGGACGCTGAAATTATCCCAGGTGTCCAAATAGTTTATCCTTTCCTGACTCACAGGTGAAGGAGAGCTGTAAAGCTGTCATTCTGATTTGTAGAAATATACCTACTTGAAAACTAAGCCCTGTCCTGGAAAAATAAACAGCCAACTGCTTTATATTTTTCCATATCACCTTCTCTTTCTGACAGAGGAATCTGTTTGAGGTGATTAAAGCCTGGAAAAGGGAAAAATAATGAAGGTCTATCTTGTGGTAAAAGAAATAAACTTAATTTTATGTGACTCTAAGGCTGATTTAGGATCAAGACTGAAGCAGTTCATAATTTATTATAGGGAGCAACTATATAACAGTTAAGATTATTTCAGAAATAGTGAGATGATCTTGGTCCAGTTTTCTAGAAGAGGCTAGCAGGCCTCTCAGGAAGTTACAGAAAGGAGTTCTTTGGGGAGTGGGAGAAGATTGTATGAGGTCACATCTACAAACTTTTCCAATTTTTATCTTTATTAATGTTTCCTAGCTAAGGGATATGGAAGGAGGCATGTGCTGAGTTTTACTAGTACTTCAAACTTAAGAGAACTGAGGCTTCATTTACTTGTTTGAGGGTACGTAGTAAATACATGCACAAAGTCCCGTGTACAACCAGTGATCCATAAAGCTCTGTAGGTTGTAACTCTTTTTACAGAAGCCTGTAGCTACTGAATCAGTTAATTTGAAAGTGGAATATTGGTCAGTCTCGGTGGCTCAGCCTGTAATCCCAGCACTTTGGGAGGCCGAGGCGAGTGGATTGCCTGAACCTCAGATTCGAGACCCGCCCAGGCAACTTGACGAGACCTCATCTCTACAGTAAATCAAAAATTAGTCAGGCGTGGTAGCGTGTGCCTGTAGTTCCAGCTACTTGGAAGACTAAAGCGGAAGAATCGCTGGAGCCCAGCAGATTGAGGCTGCGGTGGCCGGGAGCATGCCACTGCACTCCAGTCTGGGCAACAGAGTGAGATTCCAACTCAAAAAAAAGAAGAAAAAAGAAAAAAAGAGAAAGTGGAATTTTGAGCATTTTCTTTTGTAGTCAGTTATTTCAGTGCTTCTTATCTTTAAATTCAGCTGTATTATGTTGTGATTGTATGAATGACCCTCTGGCCCTTTAAAGAGAATTTCTCTAGCCCTAAGCAAACTTAACCTCCAGGCAGCTGCTCAAGAGCCCCACAAGGTGAACAAAGTTGTCATCTTGCAGACCATGTAACTTAGGTCAGGATGAGGTTTCTGTTGTTGTTCTCCCATTGGGATGAATACCTGTGTTTCTTGAAAACCTTCTGGGTCTTACCCTTTAAACTGATTTGAAGGAGAGAAAAATGTCTGTTGTGGCAATTTTCTTAAAGCATTCTTAACCATTTTTGCTTGTTTAGCTCTATTTCTAGGGCCATACTGGAAATAGATGTGATATTTAGCAAGGTTCCTAATCTGATCTTTTTTTTTTTTTTTTGAGTCGGAGTCTCACTCTGTCGCCCAGACTGGAATGCAGTGGCCGCCCCTGGCCACCGCAGCCTCGACCTGCTGGGCTCTGGCGATCCTTCCATCTCAGCCTTCCAAATAGCCAGAACTACAGGCGCGTGCTACCACACCCGGCTAATTTTTTGATTTATTGTAGAGATGAGGTCTCGCCAAGTTGCCCAGGTGGGTCTCGATCCCACGGGCTCAGGCAATTCACTCACCTCAGCCTCCCAAGACGCGGGAATATCTAATCTGATCTTTTTAAAGGAGGGAAAGAGGTATTGAGGATTGAGGTACAGTTAGTAAGCCTATGTAAGGAGAAGCTTCTACAGACCATTGTTGGAGCTAAGCATGTTTGCCTTCAACAGTTGGGGACATGAATCTGTGTATAGAGTATCAACTTCCAATTCTTAGTGTGTGCTTGGAGAACTGTGTTGGTGTCATTACAGGATTTCTCAGGTAGTAATAATAAGTGGTGGAGATCCAGCCACAGCTGCACTGTACGTACTTGTGTCATTGGGAGGCAGTAGTTTGAATGAATCCAAATGGCCAAAAGCAAAGGGAAGATTCCTCCTCCAGGGAAAGACATAGTCTTTCTGAAGGAAAGATGTCTACATTGCTCTCCTCTTGCTTTATCTTTTGCTTAAGATAAGAGAAATAATTTAAGATTCTTTAACCATTGTCTGACTTACCTTCTTTTTTGATGGGGGAGTATCTTAAAGTTAATAACAATGTTGTAGTTTGTGGTGGCTGTGGAAGTTCTCCCTAGGGAAAGGAGAATGCTCCTCTCTAATCGCGAATAGAGCTTTATAATATATTTTTCTTCTTTCTGGAGAGACTCTAGTGAAATAAGTTATTGAGCTGCAAATGTGAACAAATTTCTTTTTTTCTCTTTTCTTTTGTGTTGGAGTCTCACTCTGTTGCTCTGGCTAGAGGCACACTCATAGCCACTGCATCCTCAACCTGCTGGGTTCAGATGATCTTTTCGCTTCAGTCCTCATGTACCTGGAGCTAAAGGCATGCGCCACCACACCCAGCTAATTTTTGATTTATTGTAGAGACGAGGACTTGCCAAGTTGCCCGGGCTGGTCTTGAACCCATGGACTCAGGCAGTCCTCTCACCTCAGTCTCCCAAAGTGCTGGGATTACAGGCGTGAGCCACTGCATCTGTCTGTGAACAAATTTCTAAAGAGAACAAGAAAGGGCAAATGAAGTGTCAAGGGGACTCATACTAAATTGCTTTAGAACTGAATCCTAGTGAATCCCAAAATAATTATGCAGAGTAAAAGAGTCCAGACAGTTTATGATTAATTTCATTTATTTAAAATTCTAGAAAATACAGACTAAGCTATAGTACCAGAAAGCAGATCAGTGGTTGAATGGGGCTGGTGGGGAGGGGAGGGAGAGATTATACAGGGAATAAAGAAATTTAGGGGGACGTGATAGATGTGCTCACTGTCTTGATTGTGGTGATGGTTTCACAGGTATATGCATGTGTCATAACCCATCAAATTGTACATTCTAAATATATGCCATTTATTATATTTCAATTTTACCTCAATAAAGCTTTTAAAAAAATGAATCCAGGGGCAGCATTTATCATAGGACTCTTTTCTGGGTTATAGGAAGATTCCTGGAACAATTGTACCAGTGTGAAATACAAGTCTTATGTGTGTGTTAAGTATGGATACACACTTCCTGTTTAATGCATTTGGTGTCTCTTTAGGAGTCCATAGAGGCTACTGTATTCTATTGAAGAACATGTCTAACAGTAACACTACTCAAGAGACCCTGGAAATAATGAAAGAATCAGAAAAAAAGCTGGTGGAAGAATCTGTAAACAAAAACAAGTTTATATCTAAAACTCCAAGTAAGGAAGAAATCGAGAAAGAGGGTGAAGATACCAGTTTTCGTCAGGAGACACAGGTAAGGATTAGAAATACATCTTGTATACACTCTTTATACCTGAATAGAAGTGGAAATTTATAGGGACACACTTATACAAACACTTGATTCTCCTTTTAAAAACTCCACCTTCAGCTCTCAAGACACATCTCCCCATTTTGTCATAGAGTCCACAGTAAAGTCTAAAGAAGACAGAGTGACATTCCTAATCCTTTTGGACCTGAGTTCACTGGTTCTTGCTGTATCTGCTGCATTTTGATATTTTTTAACTATCAAAAAATGAACCATATACAAACATATCTTTAACAAGTCATAAAATGACTCATATAATAAACTCTCAAGCTAGGGCTATCTGGCCTTACATACAGTGTTAAATTCATATCCTGGTTGTGTTATAGCAGTCAGCATTTTCTGGGTCAGAAATAGCCTCTGAATTTGCCACTTGGTGAATGTGAGTGAGAAGAATTTATTTCACTCTTTGGTTGCCAGGTTGTTATCTATCTAAAATCATACTACAGTACAGCCAGACTTCTTCCAGGATTCTTCTTTGGTGTCTACCAAAGTCCCAGCCAGCCTGAACTCCAAGCCTTCTCTAGCCTACCTTTTCTTTTCTTCTGTGGTCACTGTTGGTTTCTTCTGTCACCCAAGCCCAACTTAAATAAATCCTTTCCTTTGTGCCCAAGGATGAGACTGGCCTTTTTTTTTTTTTTTTTAAATAAACTCAAGAGATAGACCATAATGCTAACAAGAAGTTAGATTAAAAAGCAGGGACAACAACATTTTTGGAGGGTTTGGAAACTTGAAGCATAGTTTTTCTAGACAGTGCAATTCACCTAAGTCTTGCCTTCTTTAAAGATTAAAACAGCAACAACATAAAGGTATGAATTAAAATTAAACATCTCTCTGAAATATCTTCTCTAGCTGTGTGCTTTTCCACTGTCTTTCCTCTTATAATTTGTCAGCTGTCTGTTCTGGCTGTTTTTCTTTGCATTATTTTTTACATGTGAATTGTCATTCCCTGCCCATTCTTCCAGAGTTTATGGAGACAGTCTTCTACTGTTCCAACTCTACTTCCAGCCTCCACTGATATCAATAATGAATTTTAAATTCTCGGGACAGATAAGTGACGAATGTTTACTTATGTGGTACCATTGTACATGAAAGATAACTAAACTTTTGGGTCTAAGTTATTTTTTTCTCAGGAGATTATTATAAATGGTGTTCTAAATAGGCAGAAAAGGAAGGATATAGGTTTTATACTACTTACGGATACTCACTTGGTTTACGAATGTCTTCACCTGGATATACACATAGGTAGTGTGCGGAGCTGCAGGGGACTTGCTTCCCCTCTAACTTGACTCTGCTGCTGCTAGAGCAGGTGGAGCTGCTGCTGCCATCTACTGGAGCTCCTCTCCTTTTGCAAAGTCTTCAGTCTTGGTGGCCACCCTGGATCTTATCGAGCAGTTCCTTAGGAAGCCCTCTGTTCTGTCATTTCCTAACAGATCATGTGCCCCTTCAGCAACACTAAAAATTCTGCTTCTGAGCCAGGTATAGTGGGTGTGTGCCTGTAATCCCAGCTACTTGAGAGACTGAGGCAGGAGGGTTGCTTGGGCCCAGGAGTTTGAACCCAGCCTGGGCAAAACAGCAAGACTCTATCACTTTATTTTTATTTTATTTTATTTTATTTTTTTCAGTTGTAGTCTCACTCTCTCGCCCAGACTGGAGTACAGTGGCCGCTCCCGGCCATTGCAGCCTCAACCTGCCGGGCTCTGGCGATCCTTCCACCTCAGCCTTCTGAGTAGCCAGAATTGCAGGCACGTGCTACCACGCCTGGGTGATTTTTTATTTATTGTAGAGATGAGGTCTCGCCAAGTTGCCTAGGCGGGTCTCGAACCGCAGGGTCAGGCAATCCACTCACCTCAGCCTCCCAAAGCGCGGGATTACAGGCTGAGCCACCGAGTCCGGCTGACTCTATCACTTAAAAAAAAAAAAAAAAGCCGGGCTTGGTGGCTCAACCTGTAATCCCGTGCCTTTGGGAGGCTGAGGTGAGTGGATTGCCTGAGCCCCGCGGGTTTGAGACCCGCCTGGGCAATTTGGCGAGACCTCATCTCTACAATAAATCAAAAATTAGCCGGGCGTGGTAGCGCGCGCCTGTAGTTCCAGCTACTTGGAAGGCTGAGGTGGAAGGATCGCTGGAGCCCAGCAGGTCGAGGCTGTGGTGACCGGGAGCGGCCGCTTGCACTCCAGCCTGGGCGACAGAGAGAGATTCCAACTCGAAAAAAAAAAAAAAAAAAAATAGGCCGGGCTCGGTGGCTCAGCCTGTAATCCCAGCACTTTGGGAGGTCAAAGTGAGTGGATTGCCTGAGCCCACTGGATTGAGACCAGCCTGGGCAAATTGGTGAGACCTTGTCTGTACAATAAATTTTTTAAAAATTAGCCAGGCATGGTAGTGCGTGCCTGCAGTCCCGGCTACTTAGAAGGCTGAGGCGGAAGGATTGCCAGAGCCCAGCAGGTTGTCACTGGGGTGGCTGTGAGCAAGCTGGGCGACAGAGTGAGACTCCAGCTAATTAAATAAATAAACACTCTGCTTCCCCTTATACACTAGAAGTCTCCCCAAGACTCTAAGTGGTGCTTTCAAGGAAATCCCTGTTATGAATTGGAGCTGAAAAGCTCGGGAAAAGGGGCCCTTCATTGCTTTACAGTGTGAGATATATTCTTGGGATCAGCAGTTGAAGTTTAGAATATCTTTTACATGGAAACAGTGCTACAAAATGCCGGTTCAGCGATTCCATTTGGAATGGGCAAGCCCTCACTAACATGCACTAAACTTGGCTGTGTTCTTTAAAAAACCAGCTGGGTATGACCTCTTAGGTGGGCTTTCTGTCTTTTTTTTTTTTTTTTAGGAGGGTGGAGTAGAAGTCTCACTCTGTTGCTCAGGCTGGAGTGCAGTGGCACACTGCTCACGGCCACCGCAGCCTCAACCTGCTGGGCTCAGGTGATCCTTCTGCCTCAGCCTTCCAAGTAGCTGGAACTATAGGTGCACACGACCACACCCAACTAATTTTTTTGTGATTTATTGTAGAGATGAGGTCTTGCCAAGTTGCCCAGATTGATCTCAAGCCCCTGGGCTCAGGTAATTCTCTCACCTCCGCCACCCAAAGTGCTGGGATTACAGGTGTGGGCCACAGTGCCCAGCTGGGCTTTCTGTCTTTAAACTTGTAATCCCTTCTAATAAATTTACCATACTGCTTTAGAAAGATGGCTGTGAAGTAAAGAACTGTGTTAATTCTCTTCAAGCTTTCTGTGTATCTTATTTTCCTAGGCCAAGTCCCAGATTTCTCAGCCTGATATATTGTGACCCGGTCCCTTTCCTGTCAGTCCCCTGTCTGTCAATCCTATCACCTCTGGCAGTGTTTCAGCATTATCTGATTCCTTGGTCCCCCCTTATAAATAAGAGATGAAAGTTTAGAGAAAATACGCTTTTGTACATACTTTCTCTACCTAGAACGCCCTCCATAGTATTCTTTCTCTAGCCTCTCCTACTCATGAACCCACTCCTTCCAACACCTGTTTATCCTTCATTACTCAATCTAAATGTGTCTTTCTTCAGGAAGCCTTCCTTGATAACCTTACTCACCCCTTGTACATCTGTATCATATAATTCTTTGTATCATATAATTCTATATTTTCCACATAGAACTGTAAGCTCTGAGACTCAAGTTTAGGTCAGTTTTGGCTCACCACTGTATACCCAAAGCCTAAAATAATACCTTGTACATAGCAGGTGCTCAATAGCTAGGACTGTATGAATTTATGTATTGCTAGGTCTGAGTTGGACACTTCTGTTGTGTTCTCCTATAGCACACCATGGGTACCTCTATAATGCACTTAATGTATTGTATTGTAATTGTCTATTTGTCTGTCTTCTCCAACAGGATTATGAGTTCCTTTTTGACAAGGTTTGTGCCTTTTATTTATGTATCCTCCTGTAGCTAGCATGATACCTGGTGCATACTAGGCTTTCAATATATGTTTAATTATTAAGTGAAAACTATCCATTCTGGGAAATAAATAAATTCATATATTGTTGGTAAGAGAATAAATTGATAAAACTACTTTGAGGGGTGATTTAGTAATACTTCATAAATTTTTTTTTTTTTTTGAGTTGGAGTCTCACTCAGTTGCCCAGGCTGGAGAGCAGTGGCACGCTCACTGCCACCCCAGTGTTGACCTGCTGGGCTCTGGCAATCCTTCTGCCTCAGCCTTCCAAGTAGCCAAACCTACAGGTGTGCATTACCATGCCTGGCTAATTTTTTTTTAATTTATTTATTGTAGAGACGAGGTCTCGCCAAGTTGCCCGGGCTGGTCTCGAACCCACAGGCTCAGGCAATTCATTTACCTTGGCTTCCCAAAGTGCTGGGATTGTGGGCTGAGCCACCAAACCTGGCCCAAATTTTTTTTTTTTTTTTTTGAGTTGGAGACTCGCTCTGTCGCCCAGACTGGAGTGCAGTGGCCGCTCCCGGCCACCGCAGCCTCGGCCTGCTGGGCTCCGGCGATCCTTCCGCCTCAGCCTTCCGAGTAGCCGGAATTACAGGCATGCGCCACCACGCCCAACTGATTTTTTGATTTGTTGTAGAGATGAGGTCTCGCTGCCCAGGCGGGTCTCGAACCCGCGGGCTCAGGCAATTCACTCACCTCAGCCTCCCAAAGGCGCGGGATTACAGGCTGAGCCACTGAGCCCGGCTGGCCCAAAATTTTAAAGTGTACTACAGTTGCACTGTATTTATATATACTTAGTGATATGGTCATTGTTTATACTAGCAAAAGATCAGAAACATCCTAAATGGTGCAATATTAGGTACTGGAAAAATAAGTTACAGTGTAACCACACAATGGAATACCACATTGCCATTAAGAAAATCAGGATAGCTCAAGCCTGTAATCCCAGCACTTTGGGAGGCTGAGGTGACAGGATTGCCTGAGCTCAGGGGTTCAAGACCAGCCTGGGCAACTTGGTGAGAACTTGTCTCTACAATAAATCAAAAAATAAGCCAGGCGTGGTGGCGTGCACTTTTAGTTCCAGCTACTTGGAAGACTGAGACGAAGGGCTCACCTGAGCCCAGCAGGTTGAGGCTGCGGTGGCTGTGAGCATGCCATTGCACTCCAGCCTGGGTGACAGAGTGAGACTCTGACTCAAAAAAATAAATAAATAAAATCAGGATAGGTCTTCCATAGAAGGGAACCCATGAGAAAAAAAAAAGTTTTAAAGCAGGGTTCAGATTAGCATATACAATATATTTGGTTTTAAAAAAATGCCAGGTGTGGTGGCTCACACCTGTAATCCCAGCACTTTGGGAGGCAGAGGTGAGAGGATTACTTGAGCTCAGACATTTGAGACCAGTCTGAGCAACATGGCAAAGCTCTACAATAAATAAAAAAACCAGCCGGGCATGGTGATGCATGTCTGTGGTTTCAGCTACTTGAAAGGCTGAGACAGACACCTGAGCCCAGCAGGTCAAGGCTGCAGTGACCATGAGTGTGCCACTGCACTCTCGCCTGAGCAACAGAGTGAGACTCTGACTTTAAAAAAAAAAAAAAAAGCCGGACTTGGTGGCTCATGCCTGTAATCCCAACACTTTGGTTGGGGGAGGTGAGAGGATTGTCTGAGTCCAGGGATTCAAGACCAGCTTGGGCATGTTGGTGAGACTTTGTCTCTACGATAAATCAAAAAATTAGCTGGGCATGGTGACATGTACCTGTAGTTCCAGCTATTTGGAAGGCTGAGGTGGAAGGATCGCTTGAGCCCAGCAGGTAGAGGCTGCGGTGGCTGTGAGTGTGCTACTGCAATCCAGCCTGGGCGACAGAGTGAGACTCTGACTCAAAAAAAAAAAAAAAAAGCCCATGTATACACATGTACAGTATGTTTATATATGCATAAAAGATCTCTGGGTAGATCGGAGAGAACTTTAATACTGGTTGAACCTTAAGGAGAGAATCAGAGAATCAGGTATCCAGGGGATAGTTGAAAGGAGACTCATTATCCTATATGTACCCCCATTAGACCTTTTGAATGTTTGTGCCATGTGTATGTATTGCTTATTTGAAAAAGTAGTGACAAGTCTGCATCATGTTTCTGGACTATGAATCTTCCCTTGCTGCTGACCAGATCCACCATCATTTCTTATTCTTTCCATCCACCTTCTCAGTTCTCCATTTTGCATTGTGGCAGTGTTGTTTGCTAACTAGTGAAGAGGACCAAGGAAAAAGAAATCCTCACCTACCCAAGACCATGCTGGAATTCTGCCTCTGACTTGTTTCCCCTCCCTTCCCCTCCTGCCTCAGTTCTTTCCACACCCCAGCGGCAGTGAGTTCCATTTGAAACATCTCAGAACTCCTAAGTGCCTCATCCCTACATATAACTCTACCCAGCCTCTTCCCCAGAGCCCTCGTTTTGACTTCTCAGATGTTGAAATCATGTTAATTATTTAGCCATTCCTTCCCTCATCCCATCTCAGGCCCTCATTCTTTGTCTTCTTCAGCTTCTATCCTACTCCTTATCTACTCTCTCCCCTTTGCTCTGAAGGTCATCCCTGTCTTCCATGCTTCCTTCTTTTTATCCTGGTTCTCAGGGAGGGAGGTATTCCATTTCTGCAGCTATTGGGACAGGTACTTTGGGTATCTGAAGTTGGAACACTGAATGTGTTGTCCTATATAGATGGTATTATAAGTGATGGTTAGGGGCTATATTTCACACTTATTATGGATTAAATAGGCTTCTCTGAGTGAACTTGGGAGGAAAAAAATGCTCTTTTTGCTATAGTATTGGCATTTCCAGAAGCATTCTAATCAGGAGAGGATTATATGATTTGTCCAAAAGTAATTTTTATCAGTCTGTTAAATAGGCCAACAAATCAGTGTCTTCCTACTCTTTATCTTTGTGGTGAATGATGATTTGATTGTAGGTGGCCTGTTGTCTCTTCCATGTCACAGTTGCTGGAGTTCTAGGGGGAAACCCACACTAAGTGAGTCTCACCCTAGTTTGGCTATCATTGTAATGGTTTTTACAGTTAGTGTTTTTTCTCTATAATATGTATTGCTGTTAACCTCAGTGTTGATTTTCCTTGCCTTTAATATTTTTCAATCTCCTTCTAACAGAAACGGACGTCCAACCACGGTCATGCCAGGAAAAGAGCCAAGGTGAGAACCCTTCCTCTATAACTTATTTTCTAGTGTTATTAGTGATATGTTTCACAAGTGGACTAACTTACCGTCAATATCTAGTTTATTTGGATTATATAATAGAGTTTTCTTGCCTGTACTTCGACCCTAATTATGAACATGCATACATATGCATACATATGCACACACACACACACACACAGATACATATTTCCCAGTGGAAGGGCCGGCTTTATTTTTCTTCATTATCTCTAGTTCAGTCACAGTCTATTTCTGATGCATAAAAGAATACCCAGCTGGAGCCTTCCACAGAGTCTAAGAGAGTTTGGTACTGGTTGTGCTAAAATTCCAGGTTCTCTGCTCACCCTTGGCAGCGTCTCTGGCTGCTTATATGAGTCTTTTTATTCCTTTTCACATTCCTTTTTTTTTTTTTAATGTGAATTTTCTTTAGAATAAATCCTGCCCCATTAGTAGAAATGACTCAACATTTTTGGATATCCTAAAAATACAGACCTTTTTTTGTTTTTTTCACTTTTTAGGGGCAGAGAAGAGGTTTTTGTTTTTAATCATTGTATGGTAAAATGAACATTTCACCGATTATTTTAAGCAGTGTTATAAGGGAAGACTGTTAGTGTGCAATAGCTTTTTAATTTGGCTGGTAAATAGTAAAGTATTAAACTTTTTTTGCATTGGGAATAATTGTTACCAGAAGTCATAATTAAGGGTGCTCATTCCTTTCCCCCAGAAAAGTAATGATAGATTTTGGGAGTAGCTCAGCCAGTATGTGGCTTGGATTTGAAAAAGGCCAAGAAGAATGATAAACTGGTTCTGTGTCTTGCCTTACATGGCTTAATCCACAGTGATGGACTTGATGTTAAAAGTTCAGAACAGGGTGCTCGCTGCTACTTTAGTTCCTCTCAGGCTTCTTGAGATAAGTAAGACAGTTATCTCCATTTTACAGATGAGAAAACTTGGGCTATAGAGATTGAGCAGCTTAACAAAGGGCATTCAGCCACAAGTGGCCGAATTAGGCTTGAAGTAATTTCTTCAGATTTAGGAGTTATTTTTGCTATACTGTACCACCTAGAGCACACATACCACGTTTTGTGCTTTAGTATTTACTGTAAGCCTTGGTTTTGTTGTACGGACTCTCAGTAATGTAGATAAATTTCCAGTAAATTACAATTTTTAGCTTTGGGGATCCCTAGGAGAGCAGTGCTTTGCTTGGTGGATTTCAGATCTTTTTTGGATTCATCAACTAGCAGAAGTAAAGCAAGTATATTAGCTTTTTATTGTATCAAATCCCAGGTTTTATAAGGTTTTTTTTGGCTTTCTCCTTACTCTTTCCTTAGACACTTTTTCCGTACTTTTGCCACCTCATGTTTAGAGTTATTTATCATTTATTATCTGCTGTGTGCTAAGCTTTATTTAATGATATGTATGCTTGCATACTATCTATTATTTAATTATCTCAACAGCCTTTTAGGTGTTTTATTATAATTTTATTAAGGAGAAACAGAGACCCAGAAAGGTCAGATAATTTGCTCAGGGTCTTCTAGATTATAAGTACAAAACCAGTAGTTGAAGGTAGGACTTCTGACTCTCAAACCTGGTGTCTTCTGTGCTTTGTTGCCATGTATTTGCAGTAACTTCTGAGTCTGAGAGTGGAGTACTAGACTAGAGATAGAAGAAGGCAAGATGAAATGATTTCCTACCTTCTATCCAAGTAGTCATTTTGTCTGTACATGTCTTCTATTGTAAGCAAGAGAACTACCTTTCAAGAATCAGGAACTGGCGAGTAGGACCTGTTTGAAAAAACCCTGTCTAGAGCAATCAGCAACTAACAGAGCCAAAGAAAATGCTCTTCATTCGGCCAAAAGCAGCTTTCTGAATGTTCACTGAGGGAAAGATACATTTGTGTATGTGTGTATAAATAAAACAAAAAAATTTGTTTTTTGGTTTTTTTTTTTTCCAGTCTAATTCTAAGCTTAAGTTGGTGCGCAGCCTGGCGGTGTGTGAGGAGTCCTCCACCCCCTTTGCTGATGGGCCACTAGAAACCCAGGTAGGTTGTTTACAGGGTAAATGTAGATTTTGAGCTTGGCAGTTATTTTGTAACAGGTAGTATAGCAGTCACATCATCAACAACAGCCCTAAACATCGAGTAGAAGCCACTTCAAAGTAAAAGCTGTTGCAGTAAAGCAGGGCATGGTAAGAGCATGAGGTGTAGGTCTTCCTTGCTTAATCACCCAGGATGATGCAGACAAGGAGAGCCCAGGGCTGGATCTTGTTTTCCTACCCACGTCCTTTCCCTCCAGTGGTTAGAACCATTTTCATCCAGTTCCTAAGCCAAAATCAGCCAGTATTACTGGAGCTCTCCATAAAGTAAGCTATGATTGCTGGCAAAAAAAGCTTCTCCTCAACTCTCCTAATAGAATAAAACTAAAGCAATTTAATTAACAAAATGCACTCTTCTAAAAGAGAGAGCTACTACCCCAAGAGTTACCTTCTTTGACATCCCAAGGGAGCTGCTAGAGAGTTAAAATCTTTTTTCTCCTTTGATTGTCCTCTTTCCCCTTGTTTAAGGATATAATTCAACTGCACATCAGTTGCCCCTCTGACAAAGAGGAAGAAAAGTCCACAAAAGATGTCTCTGAAAAGGAGGACAAGGACAAAAACAAAGAAAAAGTCCCAAGGAAGATGCTATCCAGAGGTGAGGACTTTCCCTGTCTCTCGTCTGTCCTAGGGCAGTGCCCTTTCCCTCCATCCTGACACCTGGGACTCGCTGGCGTTACTAGCCCATCAGTTCATAGTGTTCTGTTGACTTGGTTGCTTGGGGAAATCCCTAACTAGTGTACTTTCTTTGCTTCTTTAACGGACCCTGCCTTAGGGGCTCACATGCCACAGAGACTGTGTAGTCAGTTCTGATTTTACTTGTGCTTTGGAATGAATCGTGATGTGAATAGTCACTGGTAGTAGACCCTCCAGATACCATTTATATTTTGGTTTTGAGATGGCTAGGGTGATTTTTTTGTTTTTGCTTTTTAGTAGGAGTCTCATTCTGTCACCCAGACTAGAGTGCAGTGGCATGCTCTCGACCACCCCAGTGTCGACCTGTCGGCAATCTTTCCACTTCAGCCTTCCAAGTAGCCAAAACCGTAGGCACACACTACCATGCCTGGCTAAGTTTTTGATTTATTGTAGAGATAAGACCTCACCAAGTTGCCCAGGCTGTTCTTAAACCCATGGGCTCAGGCAATCCCCTCACTTCGGCCTCCCAAAGTGCTGGAATTACAGGCTTGAGCCACCAGGTCTAGACAATTTTTTTTTTAATAATACCGATTTGCTTCTAATTATTAGACTCTCTTTGACTTTAAACTCTTGGACCAGTAGCAAAAAGGCGAAGTCGATAAAAATGATAGCTGACAAGAAAAGGCAACCTTGAGATTTAAAATAATCAGCCGGGCTCGGTGGCTCAGCCTGTAATCCCACGCCTTTGGGAGGCTGAGGTGAGTGGATTACCTGAACCCACGGGTTCAAGACCCACCTGGGCAGCGAGATCTCATCTCTACAATAAATTAAAAAAAAATCAGCCAGGCGTGGTAGCACATGCCTGTAATTCCCGGCTACTTGGAAGGCTGAGGCAGAAGGATCGCTGGAGCCCAGCAGGTTGAGGAACCCAGCAGATTGAGTGGCCGGGAGCGGCCACTGCACTCCAGCCTGGGCAACAGAGTGAGACCCCAACTCAAAAAAAAAAAAAAAATCAATATTTAGGCATATTTACTGAGATTCTGGAAAATTCAGCCCTGACTGCCACTCCAACCTGAAATTTATTTTTCTTAACTGGAATAAAACCTACTTTGTTTTGATTGGGGCATTCAGTAAATACTTATTGATGATAAGTGGGCTTTCAGTGTAATTGATGCAACACTGTGGCCCAGATCTTCTGTGGTTTTAATAGGGAATTTGGGGAGGCTAGCATATTAAGGTCATTATGAATTTTATGCTGAAACTTCTGAAATTTGACTCTATTTTCCTATTCTCATCTTTCTTCGTTATGTTGTGGGTTTCTGTCTGGGATTAGATACCTTGCAAGGAAGCTTTGTTTATTTTAAATTGCTTTTGTTGTGGTGATTCTAGACTCCAGCCAAGAATATACGGACTCCACTGGAATAGACCTACATGAATTTCTTGTAAATACACTGAAAAAGAACCCAAGGTAATAACATGATTGGTGTAAGAGGGAAGGGGGGTAGGGGCCAGTGGGATTCTATGAGGCCAAGCAGCTTCCCAGAATTTTTCCATTTTTAGAATCTAGGATGTGCTTCTGCACCCCTTGCCCTCTCACCTTTTTCTCAGGTGTAGTTTTCTATTCTGTGAGGGATTCAGAATACCCTCACATTCAGGTTTCTGCTTTCAGAAGAGTTGAGAAAAATTCTATGGAAGAAGAATGCAGAGACAAAGAAATATGAAGGCTTGGGAGTACACTGATTAAAAAGCACATTGGGAATGATAGTAAGAGGAGTTTAATTTTTTTAAAAAAGCACAGAAAAAAATTGATTTGTACAGAAACTAAATCATAATTGCTTTAAAATTCTATAAATAACCAAATGGAATATAGAATGATGATTAGATTTATAAGTAGACAACTAAAGGAAGAGAAGTTACAGGTTTAGAAAGAACAGATCATGAGGATTTTATTAAAACCTTCATGTGACTTTTTGGAAGACGGACTCCAGGAAATACATGTTTATATGAATATGCTGCTAACAATTAGATTTCTGATATGTGTAACAAAGTACATGAGTAGGAGGGATCTGCAAAATGTATACTTGAGTTGTTTTTCTTTTTTAAAATATCATACGATCGGCTAGTAAGGCTCAGCAGCCTCTACATTTGGGTCCATGATAGGGGTTTGGATATATCCCTTCTTTCTGTAGTGAACAAGTTGTGTTTTCAATCCCTGCTTTTAACGTCTATGGGAGGGCTGCTTTTTGTTTTGTTTTAATCTTTTTTAAACAGGGACAGAATGATGCTGCTAAAATTAGAACAGGAGATTCTGGAATTTATTAATGACAACAAGTAAGTTACTTGTATGAAATACACACTTAGAGGTGGGAGGGGGCACTGGAAAGAAATTTAGGTACAACTTCAGAGCATCCCTGTTTCATTTCCTTTAAGTATGAGTTTTGAAGTACTCACTCACTGGGGAACAAAAGGAGTTAGGGAGAAGAAATTAGAATTAATTTTAAACTATATATATGAAAACAGTTATTTTAAGTTACTGCGTAGACTTGAGTTGAAAAAGAATTTATGTATTTTCTGCAGCTAGCCCTTATCCCCAATTTTACTATTCTTACGTTTCCCCCCTTTTTTTCTGTCAAACATCATCCAGGTGGTAGAACTTAGGGATTAATAAGTAAGTCTTCATGAGGCTAATGGGCAGAATAATCTGCAGAATACTGTAGGGGAAGAAACTGAGAGAAACTTTTTGGTTCCCATTGAGTAAATACTTTCCTTACGATGTCGGTTTTTCCTAAGAAATTCTTCACTTTAGACACAAAAATTACAATTGGTTGTTATTGCTGTTGTTTGTCTTATTTCACTTTTTCCTACTGGGTTTCCCTTCAGTAACCAGTTCAAGAAGTTCCCTCAGATGACCTCATATCACCGGATGCTATTACACCGGGTAGCTGCCTATTTTGGGATGGACCACAATGTTGATCAAACTGGGAAAGCTGTTATCATCAACAAAACCAGTAACACAAGAATGTAAGGGAGGAAACCACGGATTAGGAAGACTTTCCTGGGATAACCTGCTGGGTTGAAAGAGGATCAAGATATCTCTTCTAGGGAAGGGAATGGGGACATTTAGTATAAATTTCTATTATTTGTGAAGCCTTGGAGACAGATCCTAGGGGCACTGGTATTTAGTGAAGACTTGCCCTAGCCTCTCTTTACCTTCATTTATTGGACAGATGTAACTTTGGAGGAAGGGAAGTTATAGGTGTATAAAGAACAGACCCTGAGGATTTCATTAAAACCTTCATGTGACGTTTTGGATGTCCAACTCTAGAAATATCCTGAGTTCAAGTTGTAGAATTTAGGGAAGCTGTACCTAGGAGGTCTGCTTCCTAATTAAAGGGTCTCTGTCCTCCCTTCCTTCTACATTTCTCTCTGAATCTTAGCCCTGAACAGAGGTTCTCAGAACATATAAAGGATGAGAAGAATACAGAATTTCAACAGAGGTTCATTCTCAAGAGAGACGATGCCAGTATGGACCGAGATGATAACCAGGTGAAGAATGGAAAGGGGTGGGCCTGTAGAGAGATTGCAGTAAGAGAAACTGGGAAGGGAGAAGAATTTTTGTGTGGGATAGAGAAAACGTAAAATATCTTTAGTATGGAGAAATGCATTGAGCTGTACTGAGTTGTCTTTTGCTTAATGCTGAGGACTAACTCTACTTGTTGAGCTGGATGCCACCGTCCTAGCCCCAGAGAGACATGGTGCTGAGGTTTGCTGGGTAATCAAATTTGGCCTGAAAACCTTGGGTCTGCCACTGACTTCTAACATTACATCATTCTGGATAAAGCAAGGTCCCTTCCTGCCTCAGCCTTGATCCAGCTGATGGTTTTATTGCTTTTTTTCTTTAGTAGTTAGGGATTTATTTGGGACCCCCAAAAAGCTACTTTATCCCACTTCTACTCTTATCCTAGCTCAGGGCTAGCCTTGAACTGGCAAAGTTGTGATCAAATTTACCCAATTAAAAAAGTGTTTCTGATTCCTTTCTGCAAATTTAATCTTTTCCCAACTTCTTCCACCAAGGTGAGTGAGTTAATTTGACATTTAATGCTGGGAACCTCAGGCAGTATCCCTTTTGTGATCCACTGCTGTGGGAATAAGAAGTGAACAACCTGTCCCATCCCTTCATGTGCAGGCCTGGCTGTTGCCCTGACCGCTAGCCAACCCTTTAGACTGTATGTGATTGTTTAGGGGTTAATTTCCTAGCAAAGGAGAGAATTTAGATCCAGCCTGCTTCTGGTTGCCTTCAAAGGGGATTAGGTTTGAAGAACATGCTTGGGTAGAGCCAATATGAGTCTCACTAATAATTATAATAATATTTTACTTACAGAGTCAAAATTAATTTTCTTGGGATATTGTATGATCTTGAGGCCAGGACCTTTCCTGCTTGCTACCTGAGTATTTGAGGGAGTCCTTTTGAGACAAGTGCCATTATCTATTGTGGACAAACATGCTGGTCTGATTGAAAGCAAAGAAACATACAAAAAGACAAAATTTAAAAGAAAGAGCCTTTCCATCCTGATGCCCTTCTCTCCATTTTCCCAAAACCCTTTTTCTGTGGATCAGGAATTATTCAGGCCTAGAGGCACATTGGGGCAAAGTGGAATCTATCCTTATTGTGAACTTTTTATCTCTCAGCTTCAGGCTTAATCCATAATAAGGTAGACTCTGTACACTTTCTGTGATATTATTTATAAGCATGGTAATTGCTATTTTAGCGAATGTTTCCCCCAAACTAGGCTCTGTTCTAAACATGTTATATGCATTATCTCTTTTGATCCTCTTCACAAACCAATGTAGTTGGGGGTTATTTTTCCCACTTTACATATAAGGAAACTGAGGCTAAGAGATTACGTTGCCTGTTTAAAGTCACATTACTAGGAGGTGGCAGAGTTGAGAATTTGCCTGACCTCAAAGCCCATTATGTGCTTTCTATTCTGCCATTGGTTTATCAGTACTAGGGGCTGAAGACTATATAGCTCCTTGAAGTCCTGTATCTTCTTGGAGTAGAATTTATAAAAGAAAATTCGTAGGATTTAGGTTCTTAAAGCTAATGAGAACTAAGTCTAGTCAAAGTTATCTAAGGTTATAGCTACCTTTGGAGATTGGTAAAGATCAGGAAGATCAGCCTAGATCAGCAGTCTCCTTGGTTGCTTCATCTGAAGCTTTCAAAGCCTCTAGATTGGAGGCCAGATTCTTTTATAACCTGATGCCATTCATTTGATGAGTTTTCTCCCTCAGAGCTTTTTGCTTTCAAAAGCACTATGGAAAAGGACCCCCTGCCCTGGACAGTGTTCACAAGTCACAGGCCAAGAGAGGAAAGATGGTGGTGGCATGCTGGGTGCTAGACTAGTCTAGTTGTGGTGGTCTGCCCAGCCATCCCTTCTAGTCACCTGACTACATTTTCCAGAGAATGTAAGGCTCTCGACACTCCATTTCCTTCTTTTCCCTTTCTGTCTCTCTGTCTCTCTCCTCCCTCCATTGTACCTTATTTCTGTTCCTTTCCCTGCCCATCTTTCTGTTCTGTTCTCTTTTTCTTTCTCTTCTCCTCTTTGTGTTGTTCTTTTCTCCTTTTTTCCTGAAATTTCTCTCTCCTTTCCTCCCTCCAGTTACTATAGTTAAGATGAGGGAAAAAATGCTTAGGCTTTGCGATGAGCTTCTCCCTTGGGAATTCATTTCCAAGGCCCTCTTTGGTGAGCTGTGTGTGACTCGAGTCTTCAGTCCATGGCATTAGTAACTAAAGAAGGAATAATGCCAGGTGCTAATTTCGTAAACCTCCTCCTCCTCTATATTCAGCTCTGCTAAACACCTGTTTCTTCTTCCTCTTTAGCTTCCTTCTGTCCCTTGCTTTCCCTTTAAAGCAGTGTTGTTTATTTTCCCAGGACTGTTTTCTTGATCCTTACTGACTGGAGGGTACCTGATTACTGCAGGGAAGCAACCCAGTCCTTATAAATAGTTGTTGTTCTTGATACTCTGGGAGGGGGTTTGGGGGGGAAATGGAGAGGCCCCAACTATCCAGAAAACCTGATCTCCCAAACTGCATGGTCAGATGTACCCAGTGAAACCTGTCCAGGACTGGAAATTTTCTTTCTTTTTTTTCCATTTTTTTGATGGCAACTATAAACTTTCCCGGTTTCTCTTCCTTGCTGGTGTGCAGTGAGCTTGCAGTACGAGGAGAACTTAACTAGCTTAATTCTGCTCATCGATCTAGATCAGAGTTCCATTGCAGGATGGAAGGAGGAGCAAGTCAATAGAAGAGAGAGAGGAGGAATATCAAAGGGTCCGAGAGAGAATATTTGCCCGAGAGGTAAGTGTAGCATCTGAGAGTTGTCAGCCCATAGCTTTTTAGCTCTTAATCTTTGGAACTGTGAATGGAATGAACCCTCCATAAATGTTTTTGGGGTTTTTTGTTTGGTTTGGTTTTGTTCTTAACCAACATCAGCCAGCCCCAGATTTGGTCTCTAAAATTAATGTGGCTTATTGGGAACATGCAGATTTTCATTTGTATTATTTTTAATACATTCTGCCATATGGTATACAGAGAGAACTAAAACTTGGAGTGGCTGAATTTGGTAAATTTTACTAGACTGAAAATAGAAATGACTTTGGCAAGGCTTATGGAAGGGCCCTGAATCTTCCTGTGAAACCCTCCTCCCGCTTACCCTCTTTCACTTCCACTATCCATTTTAGGCATCTTTACTTCTAAGTGGAAGATAGTGTTCACACAGGGTGTACATTCATCTTGTTTGACCAGCTTTGTTTTTAGGATATGTTGGTGATTGTTAGAGCACAGATCTGGCATCCATCCTCTGTGAGCTCCACATTTCATTCTACATGCACAGAGGGTACCACTATTGCCTTCAGTCTCTACCTGAACAGGAAGTCTCTTTCTTGCTTTATTTCTTACTTTGCTTCCAGAACAGGACTGACCGTTTGGACCAAAAGCCAACATGAATCAGTTTAGGCAACTTTATTCTTAATAATTGTGGGCCATATCAGATATACTTGGTACCTCTGTATCTGGTTGCCTTTGCCTACCAGACTAAAGAGAAGTATAGCAGAAATTCAGAAAAGGGTGTGGGAAGTCAAGAGAGAAACAAATCTCCAGAAAATATAGGATCCAGACATAGGCACTATATCACAGTCAGATTAGCAGTAAAGGAGGGAAAACCATCCTTGTCCAAGGATGGTCAATTTTAATCAGTATACTCAGATGGACACTACTCTCCTCTGTCAGACAAAACACATTTTTTTTCATCATCACCTTGCTCAGAAAAATACACTCTCCAATGAAAAACTGAATTCCCCTATGTACTTGTTCCATTGTCTTAGGAGACCCAGGTTCTTCCAGAGCTCCTCACTGGGGACTGATATACAACAAGACTTCTTGCCCAGAGTCCCAGAAGACATCTTCTTACCTTCTGTTATGTAGACTTCCATTCTGAATCAGAAAAGTTAGTCCTCCAGATTATTCAACCATAGCCCAAGGAGTGTTCTCTACCTTTTACCTACATGCCTACTGGGTGGAATGAGAGGAGAGATGTCATGTATACATGGCTGTGGCCAGTGATGACCCTAAATTTTAGACACACTAGGTTGGTGTATATTAATAGCAAACACTTATATAGCACTTACTATCTTTCAGGCAGTGTTCTTAGCACTTAATGTCAATTAACTTACTTAACCCTCACACTAGGCCTTTGAGGTAGGTTACGTTATTTTCCCCATTTTATAAATGAAGAACTGAGGCACAAAGAGGTTAAGTTAGCAAAAGAACTAGGCATGTGAATTCAGGTGGTCTGGCTCCAGAGTCCATGCTCTTAACCTCTAACGTATATGACCTCTCAATAGCTTGCTCTGCTCTGGGCTTTTTAGATTAAGAAGTGCCAGTGACATCATAGCCTAGCTGACTGACTGTTATGTGTTCCTCTGCTTCACTTACACATGGAAAGTGACTGCCCCACTATGCCAGCCATTAGCAAAGCCACCGGTGTTCTGAAAATACGGGCAACTTATAATAGGGGGTTGGAGCTAGTTATATTGAAGCGTGTCTACCTATAGCAATAACTAAGGCAAAGTTAGCTCTTCTCTCCTTTTTTTTCCTGATCGCTAGTCTTTAAGCCTCTACTAATATATGTGTTCTTTGTTAAATCCTTATGGATTTATCACTTTCATTTCAGCACTTCCTAACTCTTTTCATGGTAGAGGCATCAGGAATCTCGGACGATCTAGACAGGAGTAGTGGCCAAAGTCCAAACTCCAATGATGCTAGTGGAGAGGAGCCTGGCCAGTAAAAGAGAACGCCGATTCAGGGTGGAGTTTTAGGTTTGGGAAATGAGATGGGAGCAGGAGGCAGACCCAAAAGAAAGGGAAGTGGCAAGAAGGATGTTTGGATGGAAATGCTGCTGCTGCAGCCTTCTCGAACCCGAGCTGTGTGCTGGGAAAGCTGCCGGACATAGGCTCTGCTCCGCATGGAGCCGGCTCTGCTCAGCAGCTGGATGCTCTTGGTACCTTTTTCTAAGGCTTGGGAGTCCACCACAATGCTCACTTCACTCAGCTCAGTGGCTTCGTCAGGAAATGATCCCCAAAGAGAATGTGTTAGACTTTTAATTGTTTCATTTGTTCTAGGCTCTGAAAAGTACCTACTTCCCTAATATCCCACCCTCCTTGGGTCTCAGGTCACAATGTCTTTCATTTTGGCCAATGTAGAAGACAGAAATGGAATAGCCATTGAGGATGATTTCCAAAAACGAAGTTTCTTTCTCTTGTCTCCCTTTTCCCTTCTTTGAACACACTCTTTAGGACCAGGCACAGCAATTATTACTGTCAGCTTACCTCTAGAACAATAAATTTAGGGCTCAAAAGCAAATAATAATTAGGTTAAAACTTTCCTCTTCCTCCTTTTCATACTCCTACCTTTATCAAGCTTTGTTTTTAAATACTCTGTGAGAAGTCTAAAAACACCAAATGCTCTTTCCCATTAAAGGTGAGAAGTCAGATTGGGTGTGTGGGTGTGGGTCATCCTGTCCCTACTCCCTCTTTCCCTGTTGGTGGGGTGAGTCTTGGTTTGAGGACCTTGGGTATTCATAGCATCATGGACATCCTTTTCGGTTATGCCATGCTGTTTTCTTATAAGTTATTTTCCATTTTCTCCCCCTCACCTAGACTGGCCAGAACGGATATCTAAATGACATCAGGTTAGTACCACCTAGCATGTTCCCTGCTTCTCATTGAGCTTTGTCAGTGAGGTTAATATAATCCTGTAATGATGCTTTTCTTTGATGTTAACCAACAGACTCTCCAAAGAAGCCTTTTCTTCTAGCTCTCACAAGAGAAGGCAGATTTTTAGGTACCTCTGTGTGATCTATATCTCTCCTTTTATTTTTAATTTTATTTTGTTTTGCTGTTATCTTTTCAGCGGAGTGGGTTTGCTCCATGCATGGCTGCTTGTGGAATAATTAAATTTGTGGTTTTTGCAACATTGGATATTTTTCCCCATTTAAAAAGAATGGCTCCTGCTCAATGACTGTGTTTTTATTGTTGCTAATTTCATTTTGGGTCTTGAATAGATGGTGAAGGAGACCAAATAGGTATGTCTGGGATAGGTACTGCTCCCTCCCAGAAGTCTGCTAGAATTGGGCATTTTTTAAAGGTTCAAACATATAGTTATAGTAAAGTAAAAGAAAGGATGTATTCTGGCTACCTTTTCTGAATCTTTAGAAAAATGTGGAGAGCTTATCCCTGACCTAGCATAAGAAAGTTTTCGTATCTTTAAGAAAAATTAGGCTGGGCACAGTGGCTCGTGCCTATAATCCTGGTGCTTTGGGAGACCAAGGTGGGAGAATCGCTTGAGGCCAAGAGTTCAAGACCAGCCTAGGTAACATAGTGACATCCTGTCTCTACAAAATAAAAATTTTTTAAAATTAGCCTGGTGTGGTGGCATGCATCTGTAATCCCAGCTATGCGGGAGGCTGAGGTAGGAGGAACACTTGAGCCCAGGAGTTTGAGGCTGCCGTGAGCTATGATCACACCACTGCCCTCCAGCCTGGGCAACAGAGTAAGACCAGGTCTTTAAAAACATAAATAAATAGAAATAAAAATAAAATGAAAAAAATAGTACATACACATACAGAGACACATATATGAACACCTCTACCTATGTAGTTTTCTCTTTGAGACAGTGTAATGTGTTAGGTGACCTCAGAAAAGACCTAAAGGACCTGTCTGCCTTAGGATGACCTTAAAGCATGTTCTTTAGATGGTTGTCCGTTACTCCTAATGCAGGTGAAATCTGCTATATGAACTTCCCCAGTGCCTAATATTCACCATTTCCCCACAAAGCAAATAATAGGGATCTCCCTTTCATTCCAGTCTGTCAGCCCCACCCTAGAGGATAATACAAGGTAGTGATGAGAGAAGCACTACTTTAGGGCCCTATTCTGGTGCCAACTCATTTTAAGTATGTGCTTCCCATTTTACCAGTAGAAAAGCTACAGAGAAATCTGAGTATTTAACATTAGAATCCAGGTCTAACGCTTTCTAAAAGGTTTCTCTCTTTTTGAATACTAAGCAGGATAGGAACTATCTGACTAACACAGATTTGAGATCTCATTTCTGGTACTTTAGTCTTCCCTTCCCTACTGTCCTTTCTAAGTTAGTCAAACCACATGAAAATTAGGAAAGTGAGATTTCCCATTCTTGGGATGGAAGACTTTTCATCTCTCTTAACTCTTTTTTCTAGACTACCCAGCCCTGAGGTCCATCTGAAAACCCCAGGTAGAGAACCTTGCATTGTTGGTGATAGTAAAAATAGATTTAAAAGTAAATAAAAAACATTTCTGCTGCTCCACAGTCTATACTTCATGGTCATAGGTTATCCCAGAATACCTTTAATAAATAGAAATTTTAAACCAACTCCTATGTGTGAGTTAATGGGCAGTGCTTTACTGTTGTCAGAGTATGCTTTATCTGATTTAATTCTCTCAATATCCTCATTTGGTCAGCTGGTTTACATCTGAGAAAACAAAAGCAGAGATAAGTGATTAGCCCACATTTACATGGCTATTGGTGGTAAAACTGGAGCTGATTCTTTGTCTGATTCTTTGTCTGTTCTTTTCACTACACCACACCAGCTCTCTACAAGCATCATGCCTTCTTCTCTGAGGAGTGCTCTATTTGGAACCCTGATCTAGATTCAGTGTTTTAAGAATGATGCCCTGGGCAGGGCACAGTGGCTGAAGTCTGTAATCTCAGCACTTTGGGAGGCCGAGGCAAGAGGATTGCCTGAGTCCAGAGGTTCAAGACCAGGCTGGGCAACTTGGTGAGACCTCGTATCTACATTATTTTTTTTTTTTAAATTAGCCAGGCATGGTGGTGCATGCCTGTAGTTCCAGTTACTTGGAAGGATCGCCTGAGCCCAGCAGGTCGAGGCTGCAGTGGCCATGAGTGTGCCACTGCACTCCAGCCTGGGCAACAGAGTGAAACTTTAACTCAAAAAAAAAAAAATAAGCCAGGCTCGGTGGCTCAGCCTGTAATCCCACGCCTTTGGGAGGCTGAGGTGAGTGGATTGCCTGAGCCCACGGGTTCGAGACCCGCCTGGGCAGGTGAGACCTCATCTCTACAATAAATCAAAAACTCAGCCGGGTGTGGTAGTGCATGCCTGTAATTCCGGCTACTTGGAAGGCTGAGGCGGAAGGATCGCCGGAGCCCAGCAGGTCGAGGCTGCGGTGGCCGGGAGCGGCCACTGCACTTCAGTCTGGGTGACAGTGAGACTCCAACTCAAAAAAAAAAAAAAAATGATGCCCTTATTAGTGCTGTGGAGCATCAAACTACATCAAACTGTACGGGAGCAGCAGGTGCAGTCCTTTCCTCTCCAGACCTCCTTTTAAGCTGCCGCTTTTCAAACTCAGCTTTGATTAAAGATCTGGTTCATCTAAAATACAGCATCATGGGCTCTTAAGGGGGTAACATCCTGCCCTATATGGATACTCATCTAGAACTCTAATGATCAGAAGTTAATCTTCTCTAACTGCTTTATACTTTTCTGCCCCGATTTATGTTAGTGAAGCAAATACCTGTACACCAAATTCTATCATCTACAATAACTATGGCAACTCCCAGTTCTTTGGAATATTCTACTCCATTGATAAATAAGCCACAGTGAGGATTACTAATATTTATTGCCACCTCTTCCACAGGCCTTTTTACCCACTTCTCAGACCCAACAAGCTGGACTTTTCACCAGCACTAAATCTACTTGGAAAAATTAAATCAGCTCTTACTTTATAGGAATAGAAAATGAGAATGCTCTTTATCCTTTGCCCTGATCTCTCTAACACACAGCCAGTGCTCAGAATTGAATCTGGGTAGCTTTTCCTAATTGCCTTATTTTTAGTGAAGTGAAAAGACGTGACTAGGGATTATGTTTATTTGTAGAGTGGGAAAACTAATCCCTTTCCTGCCAAGACTCAATTTAGAGCTTCTAACTCTCAGGAGAATAGTATACTAACCCAGGTACTAACCCAAGTTAGATCATCAGGCAGTCCACATTTTGAGTGTTTTGGCCACAGGTATCTGGTTTAAAGTTGCCTTGTTCACTGTCTGCCTCTGTTAGCAAGAGAAAGTAAGTGGCAGGATTGCTCTAATAGACAGTATAGTGTTTGATTTAGTGGAAAAGACCATTAGGACTTGTTTTGCAAAATTCAAGCTTTAATGTCTATAATGAGCAGCTTCATTCATTGCCACTGCTGTGTCCCTTTACCCCACCCCACAAACACACACGTTATTGAATCCTCTCAGTATACTTACTTTTGTCCTTTGAGACGGAGCTATTGGCTCTCATTTCAGGTCTGGTTCTGTTCTAAAAAATTCTAATTTATACTTCTTTCTTGTTTCGCATTCTACTTTTGACATTCCAAGAGAAAGGGGTAAAGTTTTGGGGTAATAGAAATATTTTCCAATCCTCTATTCTGACTACATAGAGAGACACATTGAGGTGTTTTGTTTGTGTGTGTGTGTATGTATGTATACATACATCCACTTCAGATTGCAGAAAAGAATCAGCATGTTCCTAACCAGCTGTGCCAGTGTGTTCTTAGCTCACCGTAGTTGGCTTGGCTAGAAGCTAAAAAGGTAACTTAACTTGTATTTTCCCCATTTTTCCTGCAATGCCTTTGGAGTAGGAAATGAAGAAAAATCTTTTCTTTAATATTAGCCCACATAAAGAAAATACATTTCTTTATTAGAATAACTCTGAGTCTAGTGCCTTTGGAGCCGAGGGGATTGGACTGGGATTTTCTGTTTGCTTTTGGCGAGATTGTGGTGCAAAGGAGGGAACCCAAACTGTGATGATTTTCACTTAATTCTTCCTTAGTATACATACCAAAATCTTTGTAATTGTGGTAACTTGGTTTCCTTAGGGCATTAGTTGTTGGGGTTGGGAGGTGTAAAAAAAAAATTGCTAGTTTTTGGTTGCTTATTGATTAAGAAGCAATAAGAGCTTAACAAGACAGGGTTTTCAAGGCTAACCTAGCTATCTTGAGTCACATAGCTGTTTATAATCATAGATGGTGGTTATAACATCAGGATAACCTTGATGTTTCCAGAGCAGAATAAGAGAGGAGGAACCCCTTTTCTTGGTAGCTTTGCCTAGAGCAATAGGATTATGAATATGGAGGCAACTAGGCACAGTCACCCCTCCTGCCCCTTGCCATCTTGAGTCCCAGGGGCATTTTTGCTTGTTCTTACTGAGGGCTTTACCCCTTAGAGACCCTGGAACCAGTTATTCCCAAACACTAACATGGAATTTCCACAAAGCAGATTGGATTAATTCCAGACTATCAGACTGAGTCTTTTACAGAGCCCCTTTAGTTCACTATATGCATCTTCCAACCCCTGGAAAGTTGGACATAAGCTGTACCTTTGCTCGCTAAGACACGTGTTGTGTGAAAGAGTATTGTGGTATTTATCCATGTCATTGGCTACTCCTGCCTTCTAGCAATAGTAACTTCTAGGAGTGCTTTTGTTTTAAGAACTCCCAGAAGGTACTGGTACCCCTCTGCTCCCCACTATTTTCTGCATGTGTGGGATTCCCTACAGGGGGTGGGGAAAAGACCACAGCCAATCTCAGCATCATGTATGTGGTTTCCCTCTGGTCTGATGTATTGAATTAGTTGCCAATGCACTGTCTTCCAGATTTGCGTCTGTGTTCTTTGTTACTGTACTGAATCTTGTTCTGTCTGCTCCCATCAAGTCTTAGTTGGCCAGCCAACTAACAAGAAGTCAGTGTCCATCCTCCCCCTAATCCTCCTCTCTTCTTTGTTATTGAGAGAATAGAAATGAACTCTCTTCTAGCCCTTCTGCTAAAGTGGTGGGTGGGGAGGCACTCTGACCACTGTGGTTTCTGCAGGGGGAACCGTGAAGGGCTGAGCCGTACCTCAAGTAGCCGCCAGAGCAGCACAGACAGTGAACTCAAATCCCTGGAGCCACGGCCTTGGAGCAGCACAGATTCTGATGGCTCTGTCCGAAGCATGCGACCCCCTGTCACCAAAGCCAGCAGCTTTAGCGGAATCTCTATCCTCACCCGAGGTGACAGCATCGGCAGCAGTAAAGGTGGCAGTGCAGGAAGGATCTCCAGGCCAGGTACTGTAGCTTCTTCCTCCCATGTCCTGCCTATCCCTTCTTGCTTGTCTTCTGTGAAATATCACTGATACTTGCTTTTAATAATTCCCTTTTCCCAATATAGTTTCATGGAAACCTGACAAAGCTAGGAGCGGGGAATTTTTTTTTTTTTTATCCATTGTCATTTCTTGGATTTAGTCATCTCTCTCATTTTCTGTCAAACCTTCTGCCCTGATTGGGGGGAAAAAAGAAAACTGATTAGGATTATTTTGTCTGATTTTTGACTAAGGTGGGATATTCCTATTAGCCCAGGTTCAGGTTATTTACTAAAATGAAAATATCCCTCTCTGAAGAATTGCTTCAATCTTAATCTCAAAAGTTCTATAAATCAGTAGACATAAACAGTGTTGGAGATTTTACCTCTGACCCTCTACTGTCCTTCCCTGTTCTCTCCTTTCTAATCCCACTGCCTCAGCCTTTATCCAGGTATTTATTTTATTTTACTTAATTATAATACTAGCCCCCGAGCTGATCTCCCTGCTCCATTCTCAACCTTTTTAGAGCCAGTTTGCCAATCTAAAACATAGATCTAAAAACTTCGGTTTCCTATTTAAAACGTTTGTTTCAGGCTGGGTGTGGTGGCTCACGCCTGTAATCCCAGCACTTTGGGAGGCCGAGGCGAGAGGATTGCCTGAGCCCAGGAGTTCAAGACCAGCCTGGGCAACTTGGTGAGACCTCGTGTCTACAATAAATCAAGAAAAAATTATCTGGGCGTGGTGGCACATGCCTGTATTCCAGCTACTTGGAAGGCTGAGGCGGAAGGATTGCCTGACCCCAGAAAGTCAAGTGAGTGTGCCACTGCACTCCAACCTGGGCTGAGTGAGACCAACAGAGTGAGACTCCAACTCAAAAAAAAAAAGTTTGTTTCACATTGCTTGCATAATAAAGTCCAAACTATTTAATATAACATAACTTCCTGACTCTAGTTTGCCATTGAAATCTCATTTCCACATCTCTCCTCCAGCCCTCAAACTACTCCTTGTATATGGCATTAGCTTTGTCCTCTCTGGGCCTAGCAAGGTTCTGTTCATCCTTCAAACCTAGCTCTCATGTCACCTACTCTTTAAATCCTTCCCTTTCCCTTTTAGGAGTCACTGCTTCCTTATCTTCGCTTTCATACAGCTTTGCTGATATCACTGAAATAATGCTTATCCTTATGAGATTGTGATAGTTGCGTGGATGTCCACCTGTCATCAGATGATCTGTGCTGCTTGAGGGCAAGGACTGTATTTTCATTTGCTGTTATGTGCTTAGTTCATTACACAGTGCCTAGCACATAGTAGGTATTGTGTGAATGTATTCATGCCTTAGAGAGCCTAGAAATGGCAAAAATAGTTGGATAAAGGTTGTGTGTATGTGTGTGCTTGAAGAGGTAAGACTGTCTTCTCAGCAACCGTTATAAGAGATGCTGCAAGGTGAGAAGAAAGCAAAGAGAAGACAGGTCCCTTAAGGGATTAGAAATCTATACCTTCCCAGGAAGCAGTCATGTCTTCAGCTGTCTAATCGTGGTGGGCAGATTCTAGACATTTCAGGGGAGGTATCTCAGCAGCCTCACATTTTGTTTAATTCCAAAAAAACCAAACATTGACATTCAGGGCAGTTTCTGTGCCTGGAGAGGACTCCCATCAGCAAGACAGCTGAAATGCATCTGTGCTCATGTGTGGACATGGGGGAATGGATGAAAGGGAGTGAAGAGGAAGGGCAGGGAGAAAGTAGAGCCTGTGCCTGAGCCCTCCAGGAGTCGTATGTCTATGGCTTGTGCTCACAGCTTCTGGCGGGTCTCCTCTTTGCCTTAGGTATGGCACTAGGTGCCCCAGAAGTGTGCAACCAGGTCACCTCATCCCCGTCTGTCCGGGGCCTTCTTCCTTGTACTGCCCAGCAGCAACCGCAGCAGCAGCAGCAGCAGCAGCAGCAGCAGCAGCAGCAACTTCCTGCTCTCCCTCCTACGCCTCAGCAGCAGCCTCCCTTGAATAATCACATGATCTCGCAGGTAAGTCACCACTCAGTGTCAGAGCCCCCTCCACTCTGGTTCAAGCAAGCTCTGGAAGGACAGTCATGTGTCTTGTACTGTGGGTGGCAGGAAGGATCAGTTTTTGGGGACATGCCACTTCGTCTCCCATTTTTCAGTTGTTAGTTGTAGACAGAGAAGGGCAAAGGTTTGGCCAAAGTGCTCTTAGTAGAGTCAGCCTGAAGTTTTTTGCCTTATGTTTCTTCCTTTTCCATTTGAGAATTTTACCTATTTTATTTCACACCACATTACCGTTGTACCCCATTTCTCTGTACATCCTGTGTGATTAGCAAAGTGATTTTTTCCACTGTATCCATGTATGGAACTTGAAAAAAACCACAGCTTCCACCACTGTCTGACTGATTGTATTGACCCTTAAACACATATTTATGTGTTGGGAGTTGAGGACGAAAGAAATAATACTCAGTGAGACCCTGAGACCCTGCTATAGGTTGGGCATGGTGACTCCTGTCTATAATCCCAGCACTTTGAGAGGCTGAAGTAGGAAGATTGCTTGAACTCAGGGCAACATAGTCAGACCCTGTCTCTGTAAAAAATAGAAAGTTAGCCGGCATGATGGCACATACCTGAGATCCCAGCTACTTGGAGCCTGAGACGAGGGGATTGCTTGAGCCTAGGAAGTCAAGGCTGCAGTGAGCCATGGTCATGCCACTGCACTCCCACATGAGTAACAGAGCAAGACCCTGACTCCAAAAAAAATTTTTTTAAACCCTTTCCATACATATACCATAAGACACAGAGACCCCCAAATGTTGTCTCTGTTTCCCATGCCATATTTTTTTTCTTATGTTGCTGGACTGGTAGATGTTTGTACCAACTAGGGTTTGAGTGAGACACCATGAAAGTCATTAGCCTAAGAATCAGGTCCTTTTCTAAACTGGAACCTCAGTGTACTAAGATTAAAAGTCACCTTTGGCCAGACACAGTGGCTCACACCTGTAGTAATCCCAGCACTTTGGGAGGTGAAGACAGGAGAATTGCCTGAGTCCAGGAGTTCAAGATCAGCCTAGGCAACACAGTGATACCTCATTGCTACCAAAAAAAAATTAGGTGGTATGGTGGCATATACCTGTAGTCCCAGCTACTTGAGAGACTGAGGCAGAAGATCATCTGAGTCCAGGTGATCAAGGCTGTGGTGAGCCATGATCATGCCACTGCACTCAAGCATGGGTGACAGAGTGAGACCCTGATTCAAAAAATCACCTTAACAGTCTGAGCAGAGCTGTTCTGAGATCTTCATGTGTTCTCTTCTCCCATGAACAGAGCATTTCTTTTTTTTTTTTTTGAATCAGATTCACTCTGTCACCCAGGCTGGAGTACAGTGTGGCATGCTCACGGCAACCACAGCCTTGACCCACTGGGCTCAGGTGATCCTTCTGCCTCAGCCTTCCAAGTAGCTGGAGCCACAGGCACACACCACCATGCCCTACTAATTTTTTTTTTTTTTTTTTAGAGACGAGTTGCCAAGGCTGGTCTCAAACCCCTGGACTCAGGCAATCCTCTAGCTTCCACCTTCCAAAGTGCTGAGATTACAGGCGTGAGCCACTTCACCTGACTAAATAGAGCATTTCACGAGTAGAGCCCCATATTTTATTCTGAAGTATTCTCTGGTATTCAGGAAGCTCATATGTCTGTCTACACTCTTCACGGCTTCAGTGGAAGTTCTCATTTCACCTGCTAGACTCTCTCATTCTCCTGCTCAGTTAGTTCAGCTTGGCACTAGATATGTCTGTTCCCCAGGTACAGGAAGCAAGTCCTAAGAACTAGTATCCCATGAACTGGAAACTAGCATGGAAAGAACCCAGAATGGCCCAGTACTGCCCCATCTCAAGTATTGTAAAGTGGAGCTAAAATAAAGAACAGTGAAGGTCTAGGAAATCCTGCTTTGTGTCTAAATGTAATCTGTATACAAGTCATCCCAGTCCTTCATCTCAGTCTAAATCAGATCTCTCTATAAGTCCTGACTTTCTTATTCTACCACCACCTATCCCATTAAGACTCATTCATATCATCATATCTCACTCCCCACTAAAGCATAGCATATGTGAGTGCTTTCCTCTTAATTCAAACCGGAAGTGGATAAACTGTGCTTCTCCTTCTGGCTGGCTGTTACTGTGTTTTTGTATGTGTATGACTTGCTTTTCCAAGATCCCAATATTTTCTAAGTTTTTCCCCTAATATGTGTACTTGAATACAGTCTTGCTCCTTTTTCTCCCTCTTAGTTTCCCATCTGCCTCCACCTTCCACCTGTCATTCATTCCTAGAAACAGACAGCAAGAGTGAGAGAGCAAGAAAGAGCTAAGAGAACAACCATTTGGGACTAAAATTTTAGACAGAATGTCCAAGTGATGAGCCCTAAACCCCAAACTTCTACTCAGGTTCTGTCCCTACTACTGGATCGTGAACGTCAATTTGTCAGTCATTGGTATTGACTTATCTCCTGCAGGGCGTGTGGTGTTGGGTTAGGTGCTATAGCTTAGGGATAAGGGCGGGTTGTTTGCTGTAGAAATCTCTATTCTCTTAGAAATTCATTCTTGAGATTGTCATCACTGACTCCAAACTAAAGCATCCTATCTAAGTTTTGGTGTCCTGGAAGCAGTTACGGAAGCTGTTAAATTATACCACCCCCCCTACCCCGTATATATCTCCTTTTTTCTTCCTCTCTGCTTTTTCTCCCTCCCTCTTCCCCCCCCTCTTCTATTGCTATTTTCTTTCTCTCTTTTGTTTTCTTTTTTCCTGACTGGCTGTCAGCACTCGGGGCTCCCCAAATTGAAGTTGATAAGTCCAAGGATAATTATTGTTCAGTTTCTCAAATGGCACGTAATAGTGCAGGGATTAAGGGGGTGACTACATACATACATACCACTGTACTTACTCTAAAGCTTTTCCTTTAGAATAAAAACTTTTGAGAAAGGGTTTTTAATGTTAACTCTCTAGCACAATGCATTTCCCTTCTTGCAGGCCCCCTCTGTCTGTGCAGGCCTTCCTATCATATGTCAGTGGAGCATGTCAAACCAAGGGGAGAGGCTGAGGGTGAAAGGACCAGTGGCTACCTTCTGCCCTGTTTACTTAAAATGGAGTGGACCTCTGTAAAGGAACACTCTAAGCCATCAGGCATCTGAGAACTGGTGAGCTAGCCCAAAACTCACCAGTAGGTGGCAGCCACATCCCTCGGGGCCAATCTTTTTTTTTTTTTTAAATAAATTTCACCATGGTTTCTCAGAGGTTCCCTGGTTCTAGAGTTTGAGACTTTTCAAGAAGAAAACTATAGCTGAGGTTAGCTCCAGAGTAACTAAAAAAATAACACTGATACACTACCTGACTTGTAGCCTTCCCCCATCAGGGGAGTCTGAAGAGAGGAATATCATTTCTGCTCTCTTTGTTCTTTATTCACAGCTCAAAAGTATGAGGGAGACAGGCAGAGTTGTTTTGCCACCTTTACTGTCCTTTCTCCCTCGGAACCACGTTAGGTGCTTCCTCAAAAGAAGAGGATTCAGATAACAGGAAATGTATATGAAGTCATCAGCATAAGCAGCTAATGCTGACCATCAGTTACATTTGGAATGCCAGTGGCCATTCTAATGTGCCAGGAGAGCTAAGAGTTTATTTTGAAGGCTACAGCAGCATCTCTCCCAGGTCACACAGTGGATTCTTAATCATTTTTCCTAACCAAAATGGCTTAACATTTTCTTTAGTTCCAGCTGTCAGGTCCTTAGCCAAGACCTCCAGAGTATTTTCCCTTTGGGGGTCTTCTAATTCTTGCACTTTCTGTCTCTTGAGCTGTTTGTCCCTTCTGTGAAAGACTCTTCTCAGAGATATGTGTCAGGAAAGGATATCTATACTCTTGATACTCCACAGGTAGAGGAAGGAGCCTATGGTAAATGCCTCGATAATTCGCTTGGCTTCTTTCTTTACCTCCTCCCCACTGCTAGAGTAGAGTGGGAAGAATATATGTCAGACAGAACTAGGTTTCAGTCCCAGCTCTGCTGTATTAACTGTGGATCCAAGATGAGTGATTTGATTCCTCTGAGCCTTACTTTCTTAATTGGAAATATGAGTTATCATATCTCCCTTTAGGATTCTTGTGTGAGAAAATGTATGTAATGAGACAGTGTATATAAATGTTCTTTCCCTCCTCTTCCTTAACTCCTTTCCTTCTACCATCCTCCTGCCACCAGGGGCTATGACTAGAAAACTGATAGGTGATTGAAATGGCTGGAGGGGAAGAAGGGAGAGAAAAAAATAACTCCGCATTAGTTGGTTTAGAACACGCCATGTTCCTAATAAATAAATCCTCCTGCTTGAGGCTGGTGAAGAGACTGAAAGTACAAAAACTAAAACTAGGCTGTTTATATTTTATTCCTAAATCTTTGCTGTTTGCTTAGGGGGGATTTTTCATACTGCCCTCACAGCCTGGAGGAACATAGCACAATCATGGAGCAGAAGGAAGTAGCCAGAAGCAGGCATGACCTTGCGTGTTTTTTCCTTCTCTGCCCTTGGGAGGGAGATGATCCTTGTGAATGAGCACTTCCTCCAGGAGAGCTGTGGTGTGAAATCAAGAGTGTGACTGAGCCAGACCTTGGATAACCCTTCCCGCGGAAGCAGTACAGCAGTGTAGACAAGAATCCCTTCTCAAGTGGTCATTCAAGGAGGGTTATAACCGTACTCCCCAGGAATTGTGTATTCAGAAAAACTGCTTTGGGAAAAGCTGCGTTTAGAACTGGGCAGCAGAACCTGGCCTTGAGAGAGTCCTCAGATTTCTCACAGCCGCTGCAGAGTTCTGAATGGCTAGTGGGATGGGAGTGTAGTGGATCTCTCTTGATAGAAGAGATTGTGTGTTTGTTGAAGAGATGTGTAATCCACAAGCTGTCCTGGGCTTGGTCTCCAGCCTGCTCAGCAGCCTTGCTGTAAGCGTGAAATTTATTTTATGATGATTAACCTTGTTATTCCTTCCCTTCCCTCCCATCTCTGCCCTCGGCCTCTCCCCATGCCTCCCTTTTCTCTTCCCTTTTCCACGTGCCTCTCTGCTGGTCCACAGCCAGTCCCGACTCTGCAGCCCTCTCCGCAGCCTGTTCAGTTCTCTCCAAGCTCCTGTCCCCAAGTCCTCCTGCCAGTCTCTCCGCACCAGCAGTACAATATGGTATAAACTCCATTCCCCCTTTTTGTCTTGTCCATGTGTGGCCTGTATCTGTTGGTATGACTGGGTCAGTCTGTGATGGTCTTACAAGCATGTGGTGCTTGTGGGAGGGCATGTTGAAAGCTGTTTCTTCTTGAGGGGCCAACACAGGCTGAACTGTCCTTTATTCTAATGGCCTCATCAGCACATCAAAAGAAACCTAGATGAAAGGCAGAGGCCCCTGAATTTCCAGAGGGGAATGAATTGGATGTTGGTACAACCAATGCTCCTTCTCTTTCTACCATGTGCATCCTTCACCTGATGTGTTCGCTAGATATGTCTGAGGAACCCAGTTGATTCTGTGCAGGACAATTCTCTATAATTTTCTTCAAAAATAAAAACACAGCTGCAGACTTCGCTGGTACCACTGGTAAAAACGTACTGTTCCCCTATTTTACCATGTCATTTTATATATTTTTTTAAAAAACTCTCTCTACTGCATAGCACATGCTGTTTAAATTGTTTGTTCTCTGACTACAAATCCTTTGACAATCTGATTTGCCTCATAGTTAATAACTTCCATTGTGGTTATAAAAGCCCTGATTTTTTTTTTTTTTTTTTGCTTTGAGGTAGCATTTGCTTTTTCACTAGAATCCCCCCATCCTCCTACATCTTATCTTCATTCTGAAAAGTCCTGGAATAAGGGCTTCAAAATAATCTGTAGTCCAGTTCACTCGTCATCTATTCCTGCCCAATAAGGTGGCAAAACAGCTAATTTCAAGATCAAATCCCTGAGAATTGAAAGAAACTACAGAAAAGCATTGACTTTTGGTTTCTATTAGTTTCTTTTGCAAAAGAACTCCTGCTGTGTGTGTGTCTGTGTGTCTATGTGTGTCTGTGAGAGAAAGACAGAGGGAGAGAGAGAAAGAAAGAATATATTACTGTCCAGGGAGCAGAAGTGAAGAGGAAGCTAGCAGACTCTAACCTATCACCATACGAGTGAGAGATGGAACACCATCACCCTTGCTGCTTAGGGAAGAGAGCTGAGAGAGAAGGTAATTACAGCTTGGCCAGTCAGTCTTGTCTTCCAGCTTAGCCACTCACCCTGGCCTCCTTTCAGAGGTGAGAATTGGAAGTGGTTCCTGAAGCGCAGGAAAACTCTAGACTGGTATCAGAGAACAGAGGTGGAAATGACCTTGGGAGGGAGTAGGAGATAAGCAGCAGGAGTGGGAACCCCGTAGTCTTGCTGCTGCATAGGCGGAGGTATGGAGGTACATGAACCTAGTTACCTGTGATCCACTCAGTCACTACGGGGTTCTTTATTATAAAATGCTGTGGCTGCCCGTTTTATGGTTGGGACATAAGGAAGGCAGGAAATGGAAAGACTCTTAGAATCTTTTTCTTTAATCTACCTGTTTTTCCTCTGTATATGTTATATCATAGCTCCAGTCTCTCCAGGACTAATCCTAATAATGATCATAATCAGGGTGGCCATTGTTACCTACCTCATCTGTGGTAGGGAGACTGGCTCCAAGTTGGGCTTCACACAGCTATTCAGTTCATAGCAATTTAAAACACCATGTGACAGAAGCTGAGGGCTAAAACGCACCTCTCGTGGCAGAGGCAGGGCTATCCCAAATTAGTGCAAGGAAGACTGTCTGTGTTGAAGCCAAAACATGAGGCTGGATAACAACCTCAGTCCTTGAGTCCCCACTCTCTCAACAGGCAGATGACCTCAGCAGCCCCTTTGGACAGATGAGCCTTAGTCGCCAAGGTTCTACTGAAGCCACTGACCCATCCACAGCTCTGTTCCAGCCCCCGCTTATCTCCCAGCACCCTCAACAGACTAGTTTCATCATGGCTTCCACGGGACAGCCCCTCCCCACTTCCAACTATTCCACCTCTAGCCATGCGCCACCTACTCAGCAAGTCCTGCCAGCCCAGGGCTACATGCAGCCCCCTCAGCAGGTGAGCAGCTCCAGTTCCCAGCTTAAACCACTAATGCGGTTTGTCCAGTGTTATACCTTCTTTATTACTCTGGTGTGCGCAGACCCAGAGGTGATATCTCTCCCCACCTTGTGCTTGAGAGTCTTTGTTCTAGCCAGAAGGTATCTTTTTATACAACACAGGTCACCCCTGTTTTATTTCAAACTTAAATACCAGTCTTGCAGTTGTCTTTCCAGCAACCCATGCTGGTCCACTATATTTCCATTTGCATATTTCTGGCCATCAGTCCTAAGTCACTTAGAGTGATTTGCTCATGTTGGGGCTGAATTTGGGAGACCTCTCACACATCTGTTTTCTCTTATCATAGATCCAGGTTTCTTACTATCCCCCTGGACAGTATCCTAACTCCAACCAGCAATATCGACCTCTCTCTCACCCGGTGGCCTACAGCCCCCAACGTGGTCAACAGCTGCCTCAGCCATCCCAGCAGCCTGGTAAGAGAAACCACTGGTATAAGAAGGCAGTGAAGAGGGGAAGGACAGACTAGGAAAGAGATAATTATCTTTTAGATGGGGGGCTAGGCTCGGTGGCTCAGCCTGTAACCCAGCACCTTGGGAGGCCACGGTGAGGGGATTGCCTGAGCCCACAGGTTCAAGAAGAGCCTGGGCAATTTGGCAAGACCTCATCTCTACAATAAATCAAAAAAAATAGCCAGGCATGGTAGTGCACACCTGTAGTTCTGACTACTTGAAAGGCTGAGGTGGAAGAATCACTTGAACCCAGCGGGTTGATGCTGGGATGGCCATGAGCAAGCCACTGCACTCCAGCCTGGGCGACAGAGTAAGATTCCAGCTCAAGAAAAAAAAGAGGAGGATGGGGAGTAGGCACAATGGCTCATTCCAGTAATCTCAGCACTTTGGGAGGCTGGGGCAGGAGGATTGCTTGGACCCAGGAGTTTGAGACCAGCCTAGGCAGCATAGCAAGACCTCATCTCTACAAAAAATTAAAAAATTTGCCAGGTATGGTGGTGTGCACCTGTAGTCTTATTGACTCAGGAGGTTGAGGAAAGAGGATTGCTTGAGCCCAGGGATTCGAGATCAACCTGGGCAACATAGTGAGACTTTGTCTCTACAAAAAATTAAAAAATTAGCCAGGTGTGATGGTGCATGCCTATAGTCGCAGCTCCTCAGGAGGCTAAGGTGGAAGAATCGCCTGAGCCCAGGAGGTCAAGGCTGCGGTGAGTCATGATAGTGCCACTGCACTCCAGCCTGGGTGACAGAGTGAGACCCTGACTCAAAATTAAATGTAATGTAATTAATTTAATTTAAATTTTAAAAAATTAAAAAGGGAGAGGCAGGAGTGATTAGGGTCCTAAGAGTGAACCCAGGGTCTCCAGAGAAACAAAAGGTAAAACAGAATGGAGAAGGGAGCTTCCTGACACAGTGTGACCTCCTAAACATGCATACTAATATCGTATCTGCCTTGCCCATCCCTAGGTCTACAACCCATGATGCCTAGCCAGCAGCAGGCGGCTTACCAAGGCATGATTGGGGTCCAGCAGCCACAGAACCAGGGCCTGCTCAGCAACCAGAGGAGCAGCATGGGGGGCCAGATGCAAGGCCTGGTGGTTCAGTACACTCCACTGCCTTCTTACCAAGTGGGTGCATTCTGCATTGGGAAAGATCAGCCAGTTCTTGGGATGAGGAAAAGGGCAGTCTCCCAGAGTCATCCAGACTAACAACTCCAGTAGTGAAATAATGTCTGCTTTCCCCTAGAATTTGTAGGTTCTGAGAGAAAGCCTGAAGATTTTGAGAAGAGTCTTTCTAAGTGGTCTGGTCTTGATATGGCCATGCAATGAATATATGCCTAGGAAAGTAATGTCTAAAGGAAATCAGGCTCTTTTCTGTATGTCAGATGCCCAGTGGTGGTATTTGGAGAAGGGGGAAATGGAGATAGCTCTGTAAGCATTTTCTTTAGGCAGGTGGGAAGAACTGAAGATGGTTCTAAGAGGTAGGGAAGAAAGTGGTGGCCTAGTGGTGACTAGGCTGTTGGCTGGATGTGCTCAATGGGAGTATGAGTAGTCATTCTCTTCTTGTTCCTACCCAGGTCCCAGTGGGTAATGACTCACAAAATGTGGTCCAGCCACCTTTCCAGCAACCCATGCTGGTCCCTGCGAGCCAGTCTGTGCAAGGAGGCCTCCCAGCAGGGGGTGTACCTGTATACTACAGCATGATCCCGCCGGCTCAGCAGAATGGTACGAGGTGAGGACTCCCAAAGAGCCGGGGCTCATCTCCGGTAGACCTTCAGCAACCGTTGCACCATGATAGAGATCCCAGTAGGGCCCTAAAGCAGGTAGAATATGAGGGAGTTCATTTTCCTTTTCTCCTCATTGATTTGATATTTGCATAAGAACCCATCAGCAGAAAAAAAATTCCTGCTTCAGAGGCTTACAATTTATGATTTCCCTCATTTTTTGTTTTAAAAAATAATGGGACTTAGAACTATGGGATAGAGACTGCTTATCATTAAGCAGTTTTGGAGTGTATATATGTAATGTCTCTGTGTACCTCTGTTTGTATCTATGGATGAAACTGGTTGTGTGTGTCTATTTCTATATATCTATATATATCTTAGTACAGATCATAGCTAATAGAATTTTAGTGGGAGAAGGCACCCTAGAAATAATCTAGTTCAGCCGGGCTCGGTGGCTCAGCCTATAATCCTGCGCTTTGGGAGGCTGAGGTGAGTGGATTGCCTGAGCCTGTGGGTTCGAGACCCACCTGGGCAACTTGGCAAGACCTCATCTCTACAATAAATCAAAAAATTAGCCGGGTGTGGTAGTGCACACCTGTAGTTCCAGCTACTTGGAAGGCTGAGGTGGAAGGATCACTGGAGCCCAGCAGGTCGAGGCTGTGGTGGCCGGGAGCAGCCACTGTACTCTAGCAATCTGGTGACAGAGCAAGACTCCAACTCAAATAATTAAAAAAAATAATAATCTAGTCCATTTCTCTTGTTTTATTTTTCACCCTTGTTTTTTAAAAATGAGGAGATTCTAGCTAGGGAGGTTAAGAAACTTTCCTAAATTCACATAGCTAGTTAGAGGCAGAGTGGGAACTAGAACTCAGGTATGGGCCTAACTGTTTCTGTGGTTCTGTTTCCCAGTCTGTGTGTCTCTATCTTTTTATATGTATGTCTCTACATGTTGTTTTGCATTTTTAGGGTTTTTTCCACCTTATTTGTCTTTAGGTGACTGTTTACCACTGTGTATATATCCTAAATCACACATCTTTTTAGTTATTTTTTTATGTCAAATATAATTAGCAATCCTTAGTTCTTTTTTACTCATCTTTCCCTAGCACCGTGTGCCTGTCTTTCTGGCCTTCTCTTTGTCTGTTTCTGTGTGTTTCTCAGAACCTGTATGTGCGCATGTATGTGTCTGGTGTTTCCACAGTGTTGGTAAGAGCTTGTGTCACTAACATTCCATCTGTAGCACTGATTAGCAGCTTCCTAATTGAAAGATGATCAAGTACAAATTTATATAATTAACTTTGAACTGATGAGTGATTTTAGAAATTGCGTGGCAAATTGGTCTGGGAATGGCTTGGAGCTGCCTCTGCTTCCCACAGGGGAGGCCCGAGAAGCAGCAGCTGTTTGCCAGAAGCTGTGTTCCTCCCTCTACCGCTTCACTCCTCTCTTCTCCATCTCCCCAGCCCTTCAGTGGGGTTTCTGCAGCCTCCTGGCTCCGAGCAGTACCAGATGCCTCAGTCTCCCTCTCCCTGCAGTCCACCACAGATGCCACAGCAGTACTCAGGTAAGAAGATAAGGAATTGGGGAGTCTTGGGCACTGGCAGGAGCAAACACTGCTGAAGGACTTGTGCTCTAGAGCTGAAAGGGCAGAAAGAGCTCAGGGATTGGCTCTGTCCCCAGTGTGACCTCATCAGAGAGAAAGAACAAAGTCTTGGCCGGGCATGGTGGCAGGCAGCCTACACGGGAGGCTGAGGTGGAAGGATCGCCTGAACCCAGGAGTTTGAAGCTGTGATCGTGTCACTGTGCTCCAGTCTGGGCAACAAACTCTGACTCCTAAAAAAAAGACCAAAATTTTAGCTAGTGTTTTCCAAGAGTGTTGAAGCTGACCTCTCAAGGGGTTGCTTTATCCCTGGGAAACTATATCTCTAATTGAAGTCTTTATTTTCTTGTTATTTTGCTTATTTTGTCTTCTTTTTTCTGAATCCAGCATCACACTCACATGCCTCTGGGCCATGAAATACTTACCTGTGTCTCTTGTGTTCATTCTTCCTATGACAGCTTTTCTTATCTCTTGGGAGCAAGAGGGAAGTTGATAAAATGCTGTTTAAGTCATATCTTAGATTTGTTTAGCAGTTTTTAATGTGTACTCACATATATTGTGACACTTAAATTCTCACTACTGGCCAGGCATGGTGGCTAAAGCCTGTAATCCCAGCACTTTGGGAGGCCACAGTGAGGGGATTGCCTGAGCCCATGGGTTCAAGAACAGCCTGGGCAACTTGGCAAGACCTCATCTGTACAATAAATCAAAAAATTAGCCAGGTGTGGTAGTGCACACCTGTAGTTCTGGCTGAGGTGAAAGGATTGTCTGAGTGCAGCAGATTGATACTGGGGTGGCCGTGAGTGTGCACTGCACTCTAGCCTGGGCAACAGAGTGAGACTCCAACTCAAAAAAAAAAAAAAAATTCTCACTACAGCTTAGTGTGGAAGAAATTTAAGATTCAAAAAGATTAAATGACTTGCCTAAGATCATGATCCTATAACTTGAATTTGGGTCTTTTGACTTTCCATATCCTGTGCTGCATCCTCAACACATCTTCAGTAGGCTTTTGTACTGAGTTCCTTTCCCTCCATTGGAAAAGAAATGGACATCATTTTACAGTTAAAGGCCTTCTTATACAAGTCAGTAGTTTATGCTGTGCAGCCTCTCTCTGCCTTTGCCAAGAACTCTCCCAACACACCAGACACAGCTGCCCTTGTTTGCATCCCTTTCACCCTCCCCTGACAGAGCAGTACACTGCAGTTAGAGAAACTTAGGGGTTCTGCAGGGGAGGAAGTCTTCGTTTAGCCCCCAACCATCTCCTTTTCGCTCTGTTGTGGGACTATCAGAGTGCCCTCTTCTGGTGAGAGAGAGTTATTTTGCCAGTTTTCCTCATTTAGAAATGGAATATTTTTCACTTAAAGATTTTTTTTTTCACTCTTATTGAGTTAGATGCTGTGGAGTGGATTCCAGAATTAATCTTGCTCATTAGACTTGATCTTTTCTTACTTTCAAATGAGCAATGACTTCTGCCTTTGTCCAGGCCAAACATGGATCTCTTAAAAGCTGAGGTTTTAAATTTAACAGCCCTTATTCTGTTGAATTGTGGGTCTCTCTAGCTGTTTCTTCTAGTGTCCGCCAGGGGCACTTGGCCAAGGAATTCCCATTGGGGTATGGAAATTGTAGAAACCAGCTCCAAGAAGCATTGTAGCCTGTGGTGGTGCTTGGTACCTCAGGGCATTTTTTCTCCTGTTTGTTAATATGAGTGTATGCATGTGCATATGGGTACACAAGTATATGCGTTTTTGTGTGTATTATTTGTAGTATGTCAGTATATCTATTGGGTCTCTGGTTCTATCTGTTCATCTTCTTTTTTTTTTGAGTTGGAGTCTCACTAGGTTGCCCAGACTGGAGTGCAGTGGCCGCTCCTGGCCACCGCAGACTCGCCTGCTGGGTTCCGGTGATCCTTCCGCCTCAGCCTTCCGAGTAGCTGGAATTAGAGGCATGCGCTACCATGCCCGGCTGATTTTTTTATTTATAGTAGAGATGAGGTCTCGCTGCCCAGGCGGGTCTCAAACCCGCGGGCTCAGGCAATCCACTCACCTCAGCCTCCCAAAGGCGCGGGATTACAGGCTGAGCCACCGAGCCCGGCTATCTGTTCATCTTCTAATACAAAGTCTTTGAATCAGAAACAAACCAAATGAAAATAATTTTTTTTTATTATTTCCTCTAGACCTAGTACTAGGTTAAGTGAACAAAAGCAGTTGTTCTGGAAGTTGGCGACACTAGTGAACTGGACTGGGGTTGGAAGAAGGAGCTAATCTAAGCTTCCCAAGTTAAAAGAAATGGGGAAACTGTCTTTATCATCTATTTTCTTTTTTTCTTTGGAATTTTGTCAGTTTTATCCCCTTTATTCCTAGCTACCCTGATTGACCCTAGGCTTCTGACTGACCCCTTGTACTTTTCCTAAATGGATGGAAATATTTTGCCAGTTTTCCCTACTTAGAAATAGAATATTTTCCACTCACATCATCTAAGAGACCATATTCACCATATCATTGATTTTGTAGATCTTTAATCCCTGCTTATGGAAATCCAAGAGGAAGTAGAAAAAGAGAATCAGGTGCTTCTTCTGCCTTCTTTTCCAGTTTCCCCTTTACAAGAAAGATGGATGGCAGGCATAGCCCACAAGGGCCCCTCTGTCACCTTCAGAGGACAGTCACCCGCCCTCCTGTCATGTAGCAACGTGGTCACTTTTCCAAAAATAAAGGCAGGGATTAGGATTCGCTGTTCCTGGAACAACTGTTCTGGTTTATTAATACATTTTTGTAGTTGCCTAGTTTACCCCAAGGCCTGAACCTTAATTCTTCCACTGTAATATTAGACATAACTATAACTCCAGGAAACACTTTTCTTCCCACTAAAATGATGGCTTGCAGGTCCCCTGAGGTTTCTTTCTTTTTTTATTTTTGAGTTGGAGTCTCACTCTGTCGCCCAGACTGGAGTGCAGTGGCCGCTCCTGGCCACCACAGCCTCGACCTGCTGGGCTCCGGCGATCCTTCCGCCTCAGCCTTCCAAGTAGCTGGAATTACAGGTGTGCGCTACCACACCCGGCTGATTTTTTTATTTATTGTAGAGATGAGGTCTCGCTGCCCAGGCGGGTCTCGAACCCGCAGGCTCAGGCAATCCACTCACCTCAGCCTCCCAAAGGCACGGGAGGCTCCCAAAGCCAGGCTGAGCCACCGAGCCCGGCTCCCTGAGGTTTCAACAGGGATGCTTCCCTGGGGAAGATGCACGCAGACATGAAATGGCAGTGATACCTGTACACAGACTCCCAACACACAGTGACACAGCAGCTCAGACAGAGTGAAATGCATACAGAGATAGCCTTGCACATACTTACTGGCACATTTTTTAGCTGAGGGGTTTCCAAAGCTGAGACTACTCTTTTCTTGTCCACTTCCTGAAGATATCCCACTCCCCCCACCAAAAGAAAGGAGGAAAACTAAGGTATTATTGGATTCTATTTGATAATTTGGGAGTGATTCCAGTGGATTTTATTTTCTTGGACATACCTTTCCATAGATTTGATTTTTGGTGGTAAGGGAGAAGCCTTATCAGTTTTCTACCTCAGTGATTTAAACAACACACACACACACACACACACACACACACACACACTCTCTCTCTCTCTCTCTCTCTCTCTCTCTCTCTCTCTCTCTCTCTCTCTCTCTCTCTCTCAACAAAAAACAATTCTGCCAGACATAAATGTCATCTGTTTGTATTTATTCGGTTTGCTCTGCCCAATCGACCTTTCTACCCAGGTTTAATGATGCCACTTAAAAAGCCATTCACTTGTCCCCTCTCCTTTCAGAGCTTTCAAGCTGAAATTGATTTCCTTATTCAACCCCCTTCTCCCCATTCCCACCCACTTCTAACCCAGGCTCCTCCCAGCCTGATGATATGGAAGTGCTGTCACTGGGCAGTGGGTTTTGGGGTTTTTTTTTATTATCATTATTGCCACGTCTATTAAGAAGTAGCGACAGTTCAGCTGCTAACAGATGCCACCTGCTTTGGTCTTGAGGAAGAGAAGCATAAAAATCAGCTCATCAGCGGAGTAGTGCTCTGTGTCCTCAGCTGAGTGAAGGAACAATGCTCCAGGCCAGTGGGGGAGGACTAAGTACAGGGAGGAGCTCAGGACAGAGGCTGCAACTAAACCCTGGCTTTGTTTTTTTGGGGATCAGAGAAAATAACATGAAGACTTTGTTCTCTTTCCCCATCCCTTCAAGCCCCCTAGTAGCTCCTTGTGGTGACATGTTGGTCTTAGAAAGAGCCTCCACTGCCTTGCTTATGCTTATCCTACATGCCTGCACCCCCACCTTTCCTTGCCCAGGGCATTAGGCTCAGATTATGAGCCGCCTCCTAGAAAAGCTGTAGATTTGATTATTTTTGCATTGGACCCTCAGGTGGCAGTGAAGTGTTTGAACAGGTCAATTGCAATTTTGTCGGTAGAATGTTGAAGCAGGTGGGCTTCTTAGGATGGGGGAAATAAAATACTCAGGACAACCACAGTAAGAGGGGAGTTGTTAAATTCCTGCCACTCCACAACTGCAATTTTCTGATGGCCCTTCTCCAAGCTATGCTGATGAATACCCTGTCCCCCTTGGCAGGGGATGGGGAGATGTGAGCCTGTTGCTCTGAGAATTTGGGCTCTCTGATTGGGTGAACACTAGAGGTGGGGGACACAGATTGGCTGGGGAATATGATATGACAGATGCTGTGTCTCCTGAGCTGCTCTCGCAGGCCTCCCGCCATTTCTTTTCCTTTCCTTTGACCGATATCACCTGAGAAAAACAATCACACTCACTTCCCAGCATGACTGGTGCCCAGGGCAGAGGCTGCAGCATTTCCTGTCACAGGAAGCAACATGATGGCTGCAGCAGTGGCAGCCCTGGAGCACTGAGCCATGGTAACAACAGCACTGCAGCAGGTTTTCAAGCTAGTGACCCCAGCTTCTGTTTCTCTACCACCGCACACACTGAACTCAGCCTCAACAGAAATGTTGCCTTGGAAGGTCAAGAACAAGCTCTCACCCTGGTTAGTCCCCTGTGGGGAAGCAGAGCTCCTGCCCATCCCTCTCAGCAGGGACTGTCCATCAGGCTGCTTCTTCCTGACTCCTCACCTTGCTTTTCACCATGAGGAAGATTTTGGACTTAATGTTCCTCCTCCCAGAGGATTTTCCTTCCCCCACCCTGTGATAAGATGAGACTCTCCATAGTTGCCAGTGCAAAAACCTCAGAGTCACGTATAGTCAGTCACCTGAACCTGTCAGTGTCACCTTGGGAGGTCAGACCCTCCCACTCCATTCCTGCCAGCGTTGCCCTTAATTTGGAATCACCCCATTCTGCTTCAGTAGCTTCCTAAAAGGTTTTTCTTGCCACTAGTCTCTGCCTCCCTTTACTTATCCTACATTTGGCCATTTGAGTTAGATCTCCAAAGCACAAGTCCTGTTCCCAATACCTAAAGGATAAAAGCCACACATAACACCAGAATGTACTGCAAACTCTGACACCAACTATGTGTAATGTCCAACTACTTGATAAACTGTCCATTCTGTAAGGGCAGAAAGGAGCAGGTTTGTTTGTTGCACACTCAGTGCCCAGCATATGAACTGGTACATAGTAAATGTTCAATAAATGTTTATTGAATAGACATGTCTCCTGCTACTTCTCTTATGTAGCCCCTGTGTCTTAGCACCTTGAATCATTTGTCACTTCCCAAATATGACATACATCTCCCTGCCATTCTCTCTGCTTGAAATGTTTCCCAACTCATTCCACTCTTGACCAAGACATACTTTCTGGGTCTGGCTTAGTGAACTATGTGCATTCATCTTCTCCAGAACAACCAGAGATCACTGACTTATCTGCAGCCATTACCAGAAAAGCCTGCACATATCTGCTGCCCCAGACTGGGACCTGTACCATGCCCAGACATTTGAGCAATCCGACCTGGGCATTTGGTAATATCCAGCTTTGATAGAATGGAATACTTTTCTGCCAAGTGTACCAAAGTACCCCTCACCAGGTGAAGGCCAGGAGAGCATTGGCATCTAGGTCTCATCTTTCCACTTAAACTTCTACTGCTTTGGGGAGGTGAGGTCAGAAGCCAAATCAGCAGCCATCTCAGATTCCTGGCAGGACACAGTTTGAATGACCCTGAAGCAATTGGGTGGATTTGCTTACCGCTTTCCCACTCTGGGCTAGCTGGAAGGCAAAAGTACCGTTTGGATTCATAACTAACTGCTTTCTTCCTGCTCTTCAGGAGTGTCACCTTCTGGACCAGGTGTGGTGGTCATGCAACTGAATGTCCCTAATGGACCCCAACCCCCCCAGAACCCATCCATGGTCCAGTGGAGTCACTGTAAATATTACAGCATGGACCAGCGGGGTCAGAAGCCTGGAGACCTCTACAACCCTGACAGTAGCCCCCAGGTGAGTCCTGCAACCCAGCCTTGTCTTGGTAAGGAGGTGACCAGATTCTTCCCAAGGAGCAGTTTTTGCCCTTGACTGAGGTAGCCTCTTTTGCATGCCTTTTCCTGGGTACTTTTGGGAGAGAAATACAAGAAATAGAAAAGAGTATCCTCTTTTAAGGAACCTAATATCTAAGGTAGCAGATGGGACACACACTAGAAAATGCTCAGAGAATACTTAAAACAGAGTGTCAAAAGTGGATATTAAAAGAACATAAATGGGTATGTGCGGTGGTTCATGCCTGTATTCAGAGCTTTGGAGGCCAAGGCAAGGAGATCACTTGAGTCCAGGAGTTTGAGACCAGCCTGGGCAACATGGCGAGACCCTGTCTCTACAAAAATTAATGAAGGAAGGAAGGGAGGGTCTAAGAGACCAGTTTGAAGGAACAGTCTGACTTTGGTAGAGCTCAACAAGAGAAACTTACTACTTGAGAGAGGTGAATTTTAAGCCAAGTCATAGAGGGTAATGTTTGGTGTTTATGTGATCTCTTCCACAGGTCAACACACAAATGAGCAGCAGCCCTGTCACATCTCCTACGCAGTCTCCAGCACCCTCTCCTGTTACCAGCCTCAGCAGCGTCTGCACAGGACTCAGTCCCCTGCCTGTCCTCACACAGTTCCCACGGCCTGGGGGTCCAGCACAGGGTAGGGGGTTAGACTAGGGCTGGCTGCTATGGAAGCCACCCTTCATATCCCTATTCCCAATTGGAGAGATTGAGAGTAGCAACAGGCATGGAACCAGCACAGCTGATGCTTCCTTTAACATCCCTGTTCATGTCACGAACACTTGCTCTTCTCTAATACTGCCATGCTTAGCTTACTCCAGCCCGCCTTTACATACTTGGTATTCACCTCAGATAGGGTGAAAAGAATTGGAGAAAAGAAGTTTGCCAAACTTTCGAATAAACCAAAAAGTTTAACCTAATATCAGGACTGAGTCAGGGCCGGAAATGTGGAACTATGTCAGAAACAATATGATTTTAGTCTAGGTTCACACCTATAACCCTAGCACTTTGGGAGTCCAAGGCAGAAGGATCACTTGAGCCCAGGAGTTTGAGATCAGACTGGGCAACACAGTGAGGTCTTGTCTCTACTTTTAAAAATACGTTACCCGCGCCTTTGGGAGGCTGAGGTGAGTGGATTGCCTGAGCCCGCGGGTTCGAGACCCACCTGGGCAGCAAGACCTCATCTCTACAATAAATAAAAAAATCAGCCAGGCGTGGTAGCGCACGCCTATAGTTCTGGCTACTGGGAAGGCTGAGGCGGAAGGATCGCCGGAGCCCAGCAGGCCAAGGCTGCGGTGGCTGGGAGCGGCCACTGCACTCCAGTCTGGGCGACAGAGTGAGATTCCAACTCAAAAAAAAAAAAACAAAACATTAAAGAAAAGAAACAGTATGGTTTTAGAAGAGAGAATACTGGATTGGGTTCAAGTTCCCATCCCACCACTAAACTAGCTTTGTGATGTTGACTAAGTTACTTAAACTCAAAACTAGACCTCAGTTTCCTAATTTATAAAATGGGTTTAATCACCCATAAGATGGGAATAATCTTATCTGCTTTCTGCCCTCGCTGTCACAAGCAGTATAATAATAAGAATATGATTTAAAATGTTAAAATACTCTGAAATGTAATGTGTATCATTAATAGGTATGTGCTTAATATGCACCAGGGGTATTAAGCACATAGCTATTACATTTATTTATTTATATATACTTATTTAATACTATGAGACCCTTATATGTCTTACATTGTTTCATCTTTCAGCAGCACTAATGAGGGAAAACATACCCAATATCACATTTCCAGTTGCAGAGCCACTAGTTTAACCTAGGCAGTCTGGTTCCAAGTATGTACTCTTGTCTCCTGTGCTGTGTTGCCTCACATGAGTCAGGAACCTGAGTTGTAGGGTGAGGAGAATCTACAAAAGAGATCAAAGACATTCATAAGAGTCCGTAGGTTTCTTCCCTGGTGGATCATTTTCATAAGACCTTTTGTCTATAATGGACAGAGCCCTTCCTCAAGGGTGAGGGGACCTGATAGTCCCATTTGTCTATGAGCTACAGCTGGTAGCCAAAGGGCTTAGGAAGAGAGACAGCTCTTAAATCAGTCACATGGGCTTTCCTGTCATAGAAAGTAGGGATAGTATGCCTTGTTGCCATCTATCTCCAAAGCCCCCTGAAGTCTCATAAAAGTTATACTGTGAAGCTCAGGCTCCTAGAAAACCAACTGCTCTTACTCCCTAGGTGATGGGCGCTACTCTCTCTTGGGCCAGCCATTACAGTACAATCTGTCCATCTGCCCTCCCTTGCTCCATGGCCAGTCAACTTACACGGTGCACCAGGTAAGGGTGTCCACCATCAGCCTTAGGGGCACCAGAACCTGCTTCTCATCTGGTCCCCAGTCTCTGAGCCACTCATTTCAACCAGCTGGGTGGACAAGGGCAACACCACAGAATGAACAAGCAGGAGGAGCCTTGCCTGTACTCATGCCTTTCACCTGACCCCAGAGCCAAGCAGGGTTTCTCTGTGCCATTCCATGGCCAATCTGCCTGGTGGGGTGGGGTCCTCAGTTGGGTGCCACTCCTTAGTCTCCCAGGCAGATGTTCTGCTCCAAGGCAGTCAGTGTTGTTCACCTGGGCTGAGAGTTGTCTTTCGAATGTTGAAGGGACAAAGCGGATTGAAGCATGGAAACCGAGGCAAGAGGCAAGCCCTCAAATCTGCCTCTACTGATCTGGGGACGGCAGATGTCGGTGAGTCACAGAATGCAGAGTCCCTTCATGACCAGCCCAGTAGGGTGGGAAACGCCAGCTCAGGTTGGGGAGTGAAAATGGGACCCTTTGTGCTCAAAAGCAAGCAGCAGCTGGAGAAGTGAAGGACCTCAGTCCTCCCTGCTAAGCCTTCCTAGGTCTTGAGACTCGCGATCGCAGTGAAAATTGGGATAGCACAATGATGGGACTTGCTGAACCTCTTAATAGCAGAGTCTTCTAATTAGATTCCTAACCCTAATCTAGGACATCTACCTTTGGTAGTCCTAGACCCAATTTAGAAGAAGATTGATAGAGAATATGGGGGAGTAACTATCCTCCTACAGGCGTGCCATACTTAGGAGTCTTCCTGTTTGGAGAAGTTTGCTGAACAAGAACAGGAAGGGAAACTGGGAATTGAACTATGGAACATATTTCTGATTGTTTCATTGACTTTGTTAAAGAGCATCAGCAGCCGGGCTCGGTGGCTCGGCCTGTAATCCCGTGCCTTTGGGAGGCTGAGGTGAGTGCATTGCCTGAGCCCGCAGGTTCGAGACCCGCCTGGGTAACTTGGTGAGACCTCATCTCTACAATAAATCAAAAATGAGCTGGGCGTGGTAGCGCGCGCCTGTAGTTCCAGCTACTTGGAAGGCTGAGGTGGAAGGATCGCCGGAGCCCAGCAGGTCGAGGCTGTGGTGACCGGGAGTGGCCACTGCACTCCAGCAGTCTGGGTGACAGAGTGAGACTCCAACTCAAAAAAAAAAAAAGAGCATCAGCAAAAGCCACATTTCCTTCATAGGAATGGTACCCTGTGAGAGAACCGAGGAATAGGTCCCCAGGTCATAAGCCTGGGATTCTGGTTCCCAGTCCCTTCTCGCCTACATATGTGGGCTGGGAGTAGAAACACTATCTTTCTTCTTCCCCTACCCCCCCCATTGCCTTAAGCAGTGTATGGGTGGTGGGGAATCAAGTTGATGTGGGGAGGGGAAGAAAGGGCTAAGCAGAAAAGTCCAGGCTTTTGAGGGGCATTGTATACAGACTTGCTCAGATGAACACTTTGCCGAGCCACTGTTCATTCCTTCCTACCCTATACCTCTCACAACATGTCCTCTCTCCTCCCCTTCTAGTCCTGGGGCGGGTGCTGGAGGTGACAGATCTCCCTGAGGGCATCACCCGCACCGAGGCGGACAAACTCTTCACGCAGCTTGCCATGTCCGGCGCCAAGATCCAGTGGCTCAAGGATGCTCAGGGGCTGCCTGGTGGGGGTGGGGGGGACAACAGTGGGACTGCCGAGAATGGCCGCCACTCGGACCTCGCTGCCTTGTATACCATTGTGGCTGTGTTCCCCAGCCCCCTGGCTGCCCAAAATGCCTCCCTTCGTCTCAACAACTCCGTGAGTCGCTTCAAACTTCGAATGGCCAAAAAGAACTATGACCTGAGGATCCTGGAGCGAGCCAGCTCCCAATAAAGGGAGGAGGGGAAGGGACTGGCACAGGACGGGTGGGAGCAGGGTGGAAGGGTTGGGGGAGCCTGATGGAACACAGACAGAGGCAGGAGGTCAGAGAACTGATGCTAAACTGGAACCTAAGACATTGGGGTTAAGGTAGAAACAGACACCCACACAGGCACTGGATTCCTTCTTGCGCCTCGGCCTGGGTCCCACCTCTCCCTCTGCTTCCCCCTTCTTTCCATCCTCTTTTATCATTTTTTTTTTTATCTCCTCTTATACCATGAAATTAATTTCATATTTTTTGGTCAGGTAGAATTGGGAGGGTCCCACTTCCCTATTCTCCTGTTTCCTTAACATCCCAAGCTCCCTTTCCTTTTTTGGTCTTTATGAATATATTTATATGGACAGAATTAAGATAAACAAAATTGATTTCCCCATTCTCTCACTTCCCCCATCTTGTCTTCCCAAACCCCACAGAGTTAAACTTGGGACTCCCCCCACCCCCCAGAACACTTGTATGTTGTTTGTTTGAGGTTTGTGCCGCAGTAACAGACACAGTATTTAATTGCACATACAGATGTTTGCTGGGTATATTCACTGTAAATTTTATTTAATCCGGTTTTTTGTTTGGGGGGGTTATTTGGGGGGAGGCTGGTTTTGTTTTTAAATACAAAAAAAAAAATCTGTCACTGGACATCAGTCACTGTTTCTCTGTTGCCGTCCTGGTTTGGGTGGGGTTGGAGGGCCTGGGTAGTTGTAGCCCCACAGCTGGTGGAGGGGGTTGTTGTGGCTTGGGATGACTTTCCCGGGCATATGCACTCTATTTCTAACATTGTTTCCTTTCTCCCATCCTCCTCCCTGGACACAATTCTGATAGATGGTCTCTAATGGAACTTGGTTTGGGGTTTTCCCAACTCTAACTGTGGTTCATCAAGCATATCCCTTCTCGAATCTGAACCTCTGTGTCCATATCAGTAAAATAAGAGACTTGGACTGACTAGGTGACCCCTGAGGTTCCTTCCAGCCTGTTAATTCTGTGATGCTTATAGCAGAGCTGGAGAGGGAAACCAAGGGAGGTCCAGAACTGGGTTGAGATGCTGGCCTTTCGGTCTTCTGATGAAAACCCCTCAGGGATGGTGAACTTGGGCCTTTCTTTAATTTTAAAGCTAGAGGATTGGGTTCTACCTGGCAGGAACAGAAGTGGATGTTGCTTACAATAAAAGCTACATCAACTGAACTTGCAGTGCCAAGATGCTGTGTTATCCAGGAATGCTCAGCAGTCCCTGTCCTGTGTGACTGAAGAAAGGTGAAGAGTAGAAGTCACCCTGCCTATTAGATGGAACTTTTCTTCTATTTGGAGTTTCTTGAAGCAGGCTCTGTTCTGCACCTGTCAGAGCAGAGCCATTATAGAGCTTGTAGTCTAAGAACCATACAGCACCTCTTTTCAAGCTCACACACCCCTTAGAGAAAAGAGACCAGCAGATGGGAAAGACAGGCACCTTTCCTGGAAATCTCTTGGATCTGGGCAGCTGTATTTCTTTTTTCTTTTAGAGTTGGAGTCTCACTCTGTTGCCCAGACTGGAGTGCAGTGGCCACTCCTGGCCACCGCAGCCTCAACCTGCTGGGCTCCGGCAATCCTTCCGCCTCAGCCTTTCGAGTAGCCGGAATTACAGGCGCGCGCTACCACACCTGGTGAATTTTTTTGGATTTATTGTAGAGGTGAGGTCTCACCTACCCAGGCGGGTCTTGAACCCGCGGGCTCAGGCAGTCCACTCACCTCAGCCTCCCAAAGGCACGGGATTACAGGCTGAGCCACCGAGACCGGCGGCAGCTGTATTTCTAACCTCGCTCCTCCAGGAGCTTGTCTGACCCAACTTCCATTGCAGTCCTTTATTTCTTACAGATACAAGGACTAAAGCAGCACTACATTACCACCTCTTACTTGTTCTTCTCTGAGATGGAAGTATCTCCTCTCTCAGCATGTTGGCCCAAAGAGTAGTAGAAGGCTGCATCCCTGTGAGATAAGAATGCCATCTAAGCCGGGCTTGGTGGCTCAGCCTGTAATCCCGCGCCTTTGGGAGGCTGAGGTGAGTGGACTGCCTGAGCCCGCAGGTTCGAGACCCGCCTGGGCAGTGAGACCTCATCTCTACAATAAATCAAAAAAATCAGCCAGGCGTGGTAGCGCATGCCTATAATTCCAGGTACTTGGAAGGCTGAGGCGGAAGGATCGCCGGAGCCCAGCAGGTCGAGGAGCGGCCACTGCCCTCCAGCCTGGGTGACAGAGTGAGACTCCAACTCAAAAAAAAAAAAGAATGCCATCTGTCTCTGATCCATCAGTTCATATACTGGGCATCAGAGGTGGGAGATGCAATCAGAGAATCAAAGGGTTTTAGGAAGTGTGAGGCTTGGCCATCCTACCTTGAAGAGTTTGCAGTTCTCATGGAGACAGAGACACTACTTACAAATGATAAAAATACCTCATGTGGCAGCTATAGCCTTTTGGCCAGTGTGAACTAGACCATCCCACCTGGTCATTAGCCTCTCCCCACAAGTCCCTCAGATGGAAGTCCCAGTCCTTTTAGTAACCCTGGCAATTACTTTCACCCTGAGGACAAGATTTTAGAAGAGCAGGAAGAAAGATGGCCCTGGGGGTGGCTGGCAGGACCAAAGCATTACTTCATATTCACTCCCCTACAGGATAGCAAGGTACCCCTCCAACTACCCATGGATAAGAAAGCCATCTAGTGTGGCTGATAGGAGAGCTCTGAGAGTTCAAATAAGACTTTCTCTGCCTATTTCCAGGCCTGTCCTAGCCTAAATGTCAGAGTCTAGATCAATCCTTGAGGACATATAAACACAGGGCCATAAGAAGAAAACAGCTGAGACTCTAAGTCTTGTTCCTGAAGTAGGTCTGGGGAAGGTAGAATCGGGGAGGTATTTGGACCTTGGGGGAGGACTGGAGCATCTGTTTATAATTCATCTTGACTTCACCTGCGGTCATCTAAAATCTCCTCATATGAGTATGCAGCATGAACAGAAATGGTCCATCCTGAACTCAGCCAGTACTGAGCTGCTCACCAGAGAAGAATCAGGGAACAGCAGCTCTGGAGGATGGGAGGAGTTAGGGTCCGGCCCTGCCCCAGACCTTCCCGTGTCCAATTTCTCTGTGTCAGCTGTGCTGCTCAGCTGTCCACGTTCCTCCAGCACTGTCATTCCGGCTCTGACACCAAGGCAAGAAGCTAGGAGGCCTACATATAGCATCTGGGTAGCTGGTGTGAGTACGGAGGGTCCTGGGTGGGGGCGCTTAGCCCCCAAGGAAGAGGACCAGTCTTCCTCCAGCACCACCATCAAGGTCTCAGGGGCTCCCTCTTCCTCCACAGACAGTGGCCTGACTTAGGGAGTCCCAAACGTAAGTTGCCTCTTCCTCCTCTTTCCATTTCCAGGTCCACTCACCCCACCCGCCCCAGTCTGTAGTCCATTCCACTTCTTCATTCTTTGTGAGTAGTTTGGGTTTTAGGAATGAAATTATTCTACTCCAGAATGAGCTAGCACTGGAGGGTGACATGGGAGTGGGGTCAAGGGATGGTGTAGTAATGGAAGGAAAGGGTCAAATTACTCTGAAAACTTAAAATAGATGAGGCCTGAGGCAGGCTGGGACAGAACTAGGCACAAGGCCCCTAGAGCTCAAGAAAGAAGCAGGGGAGAGCAAATGTCTTCAGGCCATCTCTGTGCATTCAGGGACACACATTACACCTCCCCAGTGAGCAGGGGGATCTGGAAAGGAGTGCATCACTTCTCTCTTGCCCACAGAAACACCTAAACCATGCAGGCTTCAGCCCTTGGGGCTGCAAGCTCCAAGCTCCGAGGCTGCCCCTCAAGGAAGGAGGATGGAGATCAGTTTGAGGACCTGACTGAGAAGTTCTTCAGGCTGTGGCTTTTTTTCTGGGCCTCTCTGAAATCTTTCTGTTCATAAGCCCTGCCAAAGGATTTGTGTCTAACCAAATTTTCCCCAAAGCCTCGCCTTCAAGGACCACCCTACTTCAAGGGACAGAATTAAGGGAGGGAAGATGGTAGTCAGGGATTAGATTTCATAGTGGGGTCCAACCTCTTGCAGGATGACAGAAAAGGAGGTGCTGGAGTCTCCTAAGCCCTCCTCCCCAGCAGAGACTCCGCAAAGTGGGGTGAGTCGGCCTCTGACCATCGGGTGTGGGAGGCTGGGAAGCCATTACAGCCCCTGAAGGAAAGTTCTTCAGTTGATCTCACTTGTGTGTCATTTGTGGTTCGGATGCTGGCCAGCACCTGCAGCCCCCAACACCCCCTCATCCTGGGGCTTGTTCTTTGCCCCAAGCTAAAGCAAGGACTAAAGCTAAAACTGTCCAGTTAGCTTTAGTCCCACCTACTTTAGAGAAGTTGACAGTCCTTTTAACATTGGGTTTCCTTCACTCCCCTCAGCTACAGCGGCTGAAGCAGTTATTCAGGAAGGGGTCCACAGAGACAAAGGAGATGGAGCTTTCCCCAGAGCCCCAGGCCAATGGGGAGGCAGTGGGAGCTGGGGGTGGGCCCATCTACTATATCTATGAAGAAGAAGAAGACGAGGAGGAGGAGGAGGAGCCACCCCCAGAACCTCCTAAGCTTGTCAACGATAAGCCCCACAAGTTCAAAGATCACTTCTTCAAGAAGCCAAAATTCTGTGATGTCTGTGCCCGGATGATTGTTCGTGAGTCTCGGAGGGAAGTGGAAAGAGTGTGATGGTGAAGACAGGAGATGGGGGAGGGTCTAGGAGAAGAGTGTCTGTAGCGCATGGGCTGTGGCTGGAGTTGGTTTAAGGCCATACTGCTAGCCATTGAGAGTAGGGCCCCAGACAGAAAGAGCCCCTGTGTAGCAGGGATGCAATGGGAAGGGGCGATCCGGAACCTCACCCCAGTGTTCTCCCCCTCTCCCAAGTCAACAACAAATTTGGGCTTCGCTGTAAGAACTGCAAAACCAACATCCATGAACACTGTCAATCCTATGTGGAGATGCAGAGGTGCTTCGGCAAGATTGTGAGTAGGCTCTGGGGAGTGAGGAAGTAGAAGGGAAGAGGACATGTTGCCATCTGCCCCTTGCTGGTCTCCTCAGTTGTCACATTTTCCTGCTTGTCTTTCTCAGCCCATCTCTTAACTCTGAGATGGGATAAGCGCTCATGGGAGAGATGGGGTTCGGGGCCCTACCTTGCTACCTCTAATGCTTCCTCCCATCCGATCCTACAGCCCCCTGGTTTCCGTCGGGCCTATAGCTCCCCACTCTACAGCAACCAGCAGTACGCTTGTGTCAAAGATGTCCGTAAGTGCCCCTTACCGAACATGAGGGAACGGGCAAGTCTAGAGATGGTTTCGAGCCACCTTTGGCTTTGGAAGCCAAATTCAGAAACAGAAACATTCTATTTCCCCTGATTCTCCCCCAACCTAATATTTGTATGTCCGTTTGAATACAGGATCGATATTCCCCTGTTTTACAGCAAAGGGAGATAAGATTTCACTGTAGTTCCATACAGCTAGCAAGAGGTAGAGCCAGGATGGGAAGCTGCTATCTTCAGAATCTGTGCTCTTCATATGCAAAGCCATTTCTAAGTAGCAACAAGCATTCTAGACTGTTACCCTTGTTACAGTCATAACGGATTCAGGGCCAGACCCAGAACCACGGTCATCCTAGGCACATTCACAATTTGACAACCCTTAAAAGCATCTTTGTTGGCAATGTCCTCAACATTTATTTGGAAGAGTGGCTGAATTCTGTGAGGAACGTGGGTGAAAAAGAAGAATATGCAGGTGGCAGCACCCCAGCTCACACATGCCATGGAAGTTAGTAGTTAAGGGATCATTTCCTTGGGAGGAGAATAGTGATTCCAAGCCCGCCCCAACTCCCAAGAGTCCAGAGTTGTCTCTCCAACATCATGATACCATGATACTCTGCCTGGGAGGAGTCCTGATCATTATTTTTCTCTGTCACATTACACCACCAGTGATGTTTTTAGAGCCCTGTATAGATTGGTGACCAAGGTATTGCCTAGCTGACCTTTCTCTGCTCTTTCCCCTGGCCTCCCCCCACACTTCCCCATGAGTATCCATACTTACACCCACCTCTCCTTAGGTGGTCTCTCTGCCTTCCCAATAATGTCTTCTTTTTCCTCCCATTCCACTAGCTGCTGCCAATCGCAATGACCCCGTGTTTGAAACCCTGCGCACTGGGGTGATCATGGCAAACAAGGAACGGAAGAAGGGACAGGCAGATAAGAAAAATGTGAGCACCATACCTCCCCACTGGCATTCCTCCCAGAGACCCCATAGGGCAGGCTATTTCCCCTTCTGGAAAGCTATAGATCCTCTTCCCCCCAAATTGCACATAGCTCAACAGACAATTTTTTGTCTGCCATTTTAGAGGGTTTTTTGGACCTACTCAGCTCACCATGACCTCAAGTTAAGAACTCCTGCCATAGAATGTGCCTTCTCAACTCCCTTCTGAAATTGTCAGATTAACTGCTACATGCACCTGAAGGCTAGGCCCCAGGCCTTTGGCAGTGCCAGATAACACAGGCAAGAGCCATGCTTTTGGATTAGGGGAAGAGAATTTGTCATGCTAAGTAATCCAAGAATTCTAGAGCTATGCAAGGGTCTACAAAGATCATCTGGTCTGACCCATTCATCTTATAGATGATGAAACTGAGGCACAAAGCCACTGGCCAAGAGCAGAGTAACAAGATAATTAAACTGCCAAATTACTAGTTGTTATTCAGTTCAACAAGGAATTTGTGAAGAGTATTCTTACATCTTTCCAGATAACCAGGATGGACTAATATGGATGATGTTTACAGTTAGATGGAGTCCTACAATTGGTTGAATTGGGCACTGTCCAAAGAGTTCAAGTCCTTTCAGGAATGTCCGGTTAGAGGGAGATTTCTGATACCTCAAACATGATTTGGTCCATGGTCCTCACATATGTTTATTTTTCTCACTGATGTAAATGAAGATACAAAGGGTATATTCATTTAGTTTATGGGAAAGCTAGGAGAGAAAGCTTATACACTAATTAATAGATTTAAAATTCTGGCTGGGCACAGTGGCTGAAGCCTATAATCCCAGCACTTTGGGAGGTTAAATCAGGAGGATTGCTTGCACCCAGGAATTTGAGGCTGCAGTGAGCTACAACCAGACCACTGCATTCCAGCCTGGACAACAGAGTGAGACTCCTACTCTTAAAAAAAAAAAAAATATATATATATATATATATATGTATATATATATATATATATATATATATATATACACATAGGCAGAGCATATAGTAAAGGATCTGAAATCTGGATCATGGGGTTTATTTGAAGGTACTGAGAATGATTTGAGAAGAATGATTAGAAAAGAAGTGACTAGAGACATGTCAGCTGTCCTTAGACATTTTAAAGGGGCCACTTTTTTTTTTTACATTTATTACTCCAGAGGTCAAATCAGGACCAATAACTAAAAGTTACAGCAAGACTGACATAGGCTTAATGTAGGGAAAATCACATTTTCCAAAATCAGGGGTTACTTTGTAAGGCAGGCATTTAGCTACATTCAAGCACAATGTGGGTGACCCACCTGCCAGGGACTTTCAGAGGAAGTCCCTGCATTAGGCAGATGGTTGGACTGGGCTTTTTCCAACCCTGAGATCCCAGTATCCTATAGTTATCCGACCTGACCACAGAGAACCAGAGCAAGACAGCATCTCCCTAACTCTGGTCCTCCTCCAGCCTCTAGCAGCCATGATGGAGGAGGAGCCAGAGGCAGCCAGACCCGAGGAAGGCAAACCCCAGGATGGTGAGTGTCATCCGCCTCTGTCCAGAGATGGAGCAGGACCAGGGACTCAGCTGTGGCACAGGGTGGAGGAGCAAAGGGCAGGCCAGGTTTGGAGATTTTAAAAGGCCCTGCCACAGAAGGGAAAGAGAATGAGGACTGCCTTCCAGGAGCCAGAGACAGTTTGTCATGTTTCCCATCCCAGGAAACCCTGAAGGAGATAAGAAGGCTGAGAAGACACCTGATGACAAAGTGAGAATCCATCCTCCCTTCAAGGACCCCAGGCCTCTCCCCAGCCCAAGTCTGCTCAGCAAAAGCTCACACTCCTGGGTTTCCCTCATCCTTGACCCACACTCCCTGCTGCTGCCCGCCCCCCCTTAAACTCCCAGTTCAGGGGCCTGGAAGAGAGTTCGAATGTGTCTGGAGAATGCTCTGCCAAGCCTGCCTGCCTCCCAGTGTGTCTGGAGAAGGCCCTGCCCTGCCCTCCTGCCCCTCAGTGTGGGGTAGAGGAGCCCTAGGACTCATCACTCCCTTCCACTCCCAGCACAAGCAGCCTGGCTTCCAGCAGTCGCATTACTTTGTGGCTCTCTATCGGTTCAAAGCCCTGGAGAAGGACGACCTGGATTTCCCGTGAGAGGCGGGGTGGAGGAGGGGTGAGGGGGGAAGACGGCGTGAAGAGGGGAGAGCTGGATTCCCATGGGAAAGGGGGTACTCGGGGCTTAAAGCCTATTGGGGCTGGACTTGGCGCAGCCAGGGACCCAGGGAGTGAACGAGGCTCCTCCCTTCCTCTCCTAGGCCAGGAGAGAGGATCACAGTCATTGATGACTCCAATGAGGAGTGGTGGCGGGTAAGAGAAATGGCTGGGACTGGGAGTATAGGGGTTGAGTCTAGAGCCTGGGAGTGAGGGACTGACTCTCCCTACCGTCTTCCCTAGGGGAAAATCGGGGAAAAGGTCGGGTTTTTCCCTCCGAACTTCATCATTCGGGTCCGGGCTGGAGAACGTGTGCACCGCGTAACGAGATCCTTCGTGGGGAACCGCGAGATAGGGCAGATCACTCTAAAGAAGGACCAGGTAGCGCGGGTGCCCCTACCCACCCCAGACTCCGTGAGGACCCTGACCACTCATAAGCCTAGGATGAGCCTCTGTAACCCCGCGCTCCTCTGCGCTCCTAGATCGTGGTGCAGAAAGGAGACGAAGCCGGCGGCTACGTCAAGGTCTACACCGGCCGCAAGGTGGGGCTGTTCCCCACCGACTTCCTGGAGGAGATTTAGGCGTGCGGTCGTCCGCCGGCGGGAGATACCCACGCCCCATTATGGGCGGGCCCAGTGGAGGCTTGGGAGGAAAGGGCCGAAGGCAACTGGACTGCTGGCGGGGAGGGGTGGAAGGCCCGCCTGCGCGCGACGGGCTCCTAGCGAAGGACTGGCTCCCGCCTCCTCCCCCGGCCTGGGGCCTCGAATGCACAGTGCCCCGCGGAGCCCGCACCCGAAACCTCCCGGGCCCAGCCTGCGAGAGCTGGGAAAAGAACGCATCTCCGCTGGGGTGTTGGGCGAACTGCCGAATATTGCGAATTTATTAAAGTTTTGACAAAAGTTAGAAAAGTTGTTCTTTAACTGAGAGGCGAGAGCCTGTGGAAGGGTGGAGAATCCTCCCAGTCGTCCCACCTCACTGCCGTCGGGGAACCTGAGGCCAAGTGGGCTGAGGTTGGTGCGAGGTGGGAGACAGGCGCGTCCGCCGGGCGAGGCCTCTGTTGTCAGTGAAGAAAGGCGAGAGCCAGCCTGCAGGCGTGGCCCCACGGCCCTGCGGCTGGGCGCGGAGTGGGCGTCCCCAGCTCCTGGCGCTGTAGCCGCCGGCAGCCCCTTGCATTTCGGAACCTGGCTCAGCGCCGAGCCAGGCCGCCAGGGGGCGATGCAAGATCTCGTTGGAGAGCGAGGGATGGGGAGGGGGTGGAGGGTGGGTAAGGGGAAAGAACCAGAGACACCAAGCCCGAGACCCTAGGCCTGGGAGGGGGTGGGGTGCGTGCCGTCTCCATGGCAACACTTCCTCAAGTCCTCCGGGAACCGAGCTAGCGAGGCCGGGGGGCCTAACCCCTCCCGCGCGGTCCCTGCCCCGGCCCTTTCCGACAGGTACCGAGTGAGCGCAGGGCGGACAGCTAACCGGCTCTCGCCGAAGCCCCCCCTGCGGAGCGCCGTATGCAAATGTTATTATTTGCATATGCAAATATGCAAATACGCCGGCCCCGGTCAGGGCAGCAGGTGGCGAGGAGCGGGAAGGTGTGGGGAAGGGAGCAGAAGGAGACAAGGAGTTTGGGGACCTGGGAGCGGACCAGTGAGAGGCAGGCTGGGGTGGTCACTGGAGGAGGGCAGGCGGCGGGTCTTGGGCTTGTGGCGGGTGGGGGAGGGTCGGTCTGGCCAGCCAGGAGCTCCTCTTCTCGTCTGCCCGTTGTCTGCCAGGACTGAGGTTGGCACTGCCTAGCAAGGTTGGCAGCGGGAGCCCGGGCACCATCTGCTGCCGGCGGGGGGAGGGCAGAGGCTCAGCTGGGCTGGGGAAGAGGAGGGCCCGGGACGGGCGCGCCCCGCTTCCTTCCAGAAGGCTGAGGTGTGATGGGGGTAGGGAAGCACACAAGAAGACTGCGGAGCCGGGTTCGGTTTTCCGTTCTTTTTGCCCTTGACCATCCAAGATGCCTGGGGGCGGGGCGGGGTCCTTAAGGAAGACCCCCCCCATCGCGATTGAGTGGAATCGGAGCAGATCACAGACACACACACCCCTACCACACGCCGATCAAGCCTTTGCCCTCATCCTTGGGTTCTGCCTACCACGAATGTGTGAGGGGAGGGACCACGGGATCTCGGGTCGCTTCTACTCATCAAGGTCTGGGGGACTCAAAACGGAGGCCCCCAGATCCTCGAGAGGGCCCCCCACAATGCTGAAGCAAAAGCAATTTCCTGGCTCATTGGGCGGCGATGCTGGTGTGCGGGTGCCGAGGAGTGAGGAGAGCGGCTGTTCTCCCCCTACACTCGGGAGGCGGCCTCCTCCCTAGCCTCACCGAGCCGGCAGCTGTCCCTAATTAGAGCGGCGGTTTAATTGGATTTATCAGCAGTTAATAGGAAATTAAGCAAAGGGCCCGAGAGAAGGGGGGCGGGAGGAGCGGGGAGACAGGCTGTGCTGAGCTCGAAGGAGGGGTGCTGGGGTGCCAGCAGTGGGGACACAGACCCATAGCCGCTATTGGACCCCATGGTCACGCCCTCCCCTCCACACTGTGGAACCCTGGCCCGCGGCCGGAGAGCAAGTCCTGGGAGAGGGCCGCAGGCATGACAGCGACCCTGTGTGAGTCCCCAGCGCCCTCCATCCCGCACCCGACAGCCTGGGTGATGGATGATACTGTCGCGTGCTGCAAAGGTCATAAGTCTGGGCCAAGGAGCAGACTGCATTGAAAACAGATCCGAGGAAGGACCGAGTACTAGGGTACAATACAACACCCCCCATTACCCACTCCACTCTTAGGGGGAAAAAAGTGCCCACCGAAGTCGGAAGATTGGGCAGCACGAGGGGGACAAGATAGGGTACAGAGTGACCATCTCCAACTTCCGACAGCAGCGTGTCGGGGGGTCTTAGGAATCCCCAGCGTACCCCCACGACTCCTCCTCCCCCAGACTTGTCTAGTTGGGGCCAGCAGTTCCTGCAGGGTCTGCTGCTCAGAGGCGTCCAAGACCCCACACAGCCCGCCCACCCCGGGGTCCCAGGGAAGGAAGCTTGCTGGCAGGCGATGGGGCCCAGCCTCCCAGTCCACAGCCCGAGGCGCCTCCTGTCGCCACGACCTCATTATACTGCTAGGCTAACGAGGCCCGCTCCTGAGACCCTGGCGACCTCCCTGCTGCAGTCCGCCGACCCCCCCCCCCCCCGCAAGGCACAGATGACAGCTCCTGCTGTGTGTAGGTGCCAATCTCGGAGGGGGTGTGGGTGGTCAGGGGTACCCGCCCCCCGCCCGCATGGCATGCATGTGTGTCTGTGTCTGGGGTGTGTGAGGTGTGTGTATCTGAGCCCCAGGTGTATGTCCGAATTTGTGTCCCGAGTGTGTGTCTGTGCCTGTCGGTTTGTCCACTTCCCACTTCCCAGCCCCCCCCGCAGATCTGTCTGCCTAGGCCCCGGGGGTCCGGGTGTCTGTGTGCATGTGGGCTGTGTTGTGCATCTACGCGTCTGTGCCGCTCTTCACGCCTGGGTGTGCCCCGCGTGGGGGCGTTTCCGTGTGTCTCTGCCTGCAGGGCTGGGTATGTGTGAAAATCAGGAGCAGCCACTGGTGAGTGTGTGTTGCTCTCGCGTCTCCGCCTGCAGGTGTGTGTGTCTCGGTGACAGCGCGTGGGCGTGTGCCTGGGTGTGAGCCGCGCGGCGGCGTGTTCCGAATGACAGTGTGACGCACGTGCGCGCGCGCCTGGGCGCGCGCCTGGGTGAGTCTCCCGCCCCCTCTCCTTCCTTTCCCATTTCTATTCCTCTCTCCTCTCCGGGCCGGCTCGGCTCCGCCGTCCGCATCATCTCCATCCATTATTGAAGAAACAGCCGCGTCCGCTCCAATCACATCAACACCCCCGCCCCCTCCCGGTGCCGCTAGCCCCGCGGCCCCTCTGGGTGCCGGGAGAGGGAAAGCCAAGGCGCGGCGGGGGCGCCGGGTGGGAGCGGGCTTGTGACCCTGTGCCCTGAGCCGGGCCAGGTGCCGGGACGCCAGGGTCCCCAGCGGAGAGCGCTTTGCATAAACAGATGGCGCGGGCGTCTTTGTCTCCCTCACTCGCCGCGCAGCTCCCGGCTCCGCTTCTGTCTGGCTGATGCAATCATGATCATCTCGGAGCCTCGGGACCCAGCGCCCTTAATAGCGGCAGAGGGGGTCAGGGACCCCGGGGCTCCCGAGCAGGTGCCAGGCACTGTGTCTTCCCTCCCGGGCGCCCCCTCCACGTCCCACAGCTGCAGCGGGAAGCCCAAGGCCGCGCCGAAGTGACGGGCATGTGGAGGTGACCAGGAAGAGGACCCCGGGCAGTGCCCTTAGGTGTCCCCGACTGTCCCGTTGGACTGTTGCAGCCTCCCAGGGCAGCAACCCAGAGACTAAGAATCGAGCTGGGGAATGGGGTGGGGGCGGAGACAGAGATAAAGGCAGAGACAGAGAGAGGCGCGTAAAGAGAGACTTCGCAGGTAGAGAGATGTAGAGGGAAGGAGAGAGACACAGAAAGCAGATGCAGAGGGACAAAGCCAGGTGGAGAGAGCACCGGAGGGCAAGCCAGGCAGACACAGTCAGAATGATAAGGAACAGAGACACAGACGTACCCACAGAGATCGAGCTAGCCAGAGACAGACCGACGGCTGAAAAAGAAAGAGGCAGAGAAGAGGGCAGCCAGAGGCCGCGACAGGCCGGGCCAGGGGGCAGTCTCGAGACCTGCAGCCCCAAAGCAGAGTAGAAGCCCCAGGCGTCTGCTGCCTTCTGGCCCCGCAAGAAGAACCAGCCTGAACCCTGGGTGCCGCCAGTAGCTGGCGAGACAGGAGCTTCCGCGTCCCCTCTCCGCCCTCCGGCCTGCCCCCCCAGAACCAGGAGAGTGGAGTCTGCGGGACCCACCGTCTTGGCGGCGGGAGTGGCTGGCGTGACCGGCTGGGCGTGGAGGGACAGTCCATGCGCCGACTTACCTGCCCGAACGCCGGTCGCGCAGGGTCGGCATTGCCCGACAGGGGGTGCCCGAGGCCTCTTCCCCGAGCTTAGTGCCGCTCGGCCTCCAGGGGGCGCCCGCGCCCACGACCCCGCACCCCTCTCACTCCGCCAAGTCCAGCTGCGTCTGAGGCGCTGTGCCGCCGGCGCGCGGATTAGTGTTCCCAGTCGGGTCCCCGCGGGACCCCCGGTCCTGCCTAATCTGCGGCTGATGACTCCTGCGGCCCCTCCCCCGCCGGGCCGGCGCGGCCTGAGCCCTTGTGGTGGGAAAGAGCGGGGAGCGGGGCGAGATGGGGCCTGGAGCCCAGGGAGCGCTGTGTCCCCGATGGGTCCTAGAGGCCACGGTCCAGGCACGGGACCCACGGGGGGAGGCCGAGAAACAGGCTCACAGGCAGGGGCCAGAGCAGGAGAGGGGCCGAGGAGTCGTGGAGAGGCGGGAGCAGAAGCAACCCTGTAAGCCTGGAGCTGGAGAACGGGGCGGAGGCCCACGGCAGGAGGCACAGCGGCGGCTCTAGGAGAGAGCGGGACAGGGGGCCCCAGACACGCCAGGCCAGGGCGCCGAAGCGAGGGCACGGGGGCGAGGGGGCGGGCGAGGGCCCGGAGCGAAGGGGTGCGGCGCCAGGGCCTGGCGTCCCTCCCGTCCTGGCTCCCCAGCTGTGCCACAGAGAGCCAGATGTGCAGCCCAGCTGTGCGGCCTCTCGAGCTCGCGCTCCGGGGTCGCGCTTTAGTCCCAGAGACGGCAGGGCTGGGGTGCACAGGTGACAGGACACCCCCGCCCCGGCCCCGGAGGCGCGGGCGCGCAGGGAGGGCTCTGCGCTGCTGGAGGCGCTGACATCCGTCAGCCCCCTCCCCCGCCCCGCACGCACATCGCTGCGAGTCTCTGTCTCTTTGTTCTCGCCGTGTCTCTGACACTTTATCTCATTATCCGCCGGAGGGAGGCGGAGAGCCCGGGACCCCGCAGCCTAATTACAGCCGCGCTTGTCAGAGCACAGGGCGGGGGTGGTATCCGCGCGCGGAAAGGGAGGGGGCCTTCCCAGGAAAGGCCCGCTCCCTCCTTGCCCCCAGGGACCCCGCGAGGGCGCGCAGCTCGCGCCCCTGCCGCGCCCTCCGCCGGGCAGGCTCTGGAGGGGAGAAGTGTGGCGGGGAGCAGGGCGGGATCGCTGGATGGGAAGCGGGGGCGGGAGGGGGTGGTGGAGGTTGGGTGGGAGTGAGGGAAAGCAGTTGGGGCTCGGCTCCTGCGCCCCTGAGACCCCAATTCGCCAAAGACTGGGTGGGGGTGGGGGGCTGCTGCGAACCTTCCCACCCTGCAGCCTAGCATGCACCTGAGTTGACTGAGGAAGGCCATTGCTGTCCGGCTCTGTCTTCTCTTTCCTACTTCAGCGTCTTTTCTGTCCTTCCTGAACTCTCCCTCACTCCATCCTCTTCCTCTCCAACCCACAGCCAGGGGCAGATGGTGGCCTCCTTAGGTGGCTCCACCTTCATCCCTACCCCAGGTAGGCTGAGCAAGAAAGTCTCTCAAGCCCAGCTTCGAGGACAACTGACTTATTCTCTCCTGAGCCGGATTAAGATACACTTGGTTCCTCCTGCTGCCACCACGAGTCTCGTCCAACCACAACTTGGAGAAGTCGTTCAGGACAAGAGGGGCTGGGACAGCCTTGGTGATGTCGACCTGTCCCCCTCCTTCTCCCACTACACTGTGTTGGGGGTCAGAACCAGAGTCCTCGGGACCTGCTGACTTCCAGACAGCTGTAGGGGCACCAAGGAAGCGCTGGGCGTGCCTCCCTGGTTCCCAGCCCCTCCTGGTCCCACCTGTGAACACTCCACACTCCATTTTGCCAGAGGTCTATCTGCTTGCCTGTCCCATGGCCTTCCTCCTCCCACAATTGGAGGCCCCTCAGTCCGTCTCTGGGGCTGTGCCAGTGAGGCCTCTCCCTCAGGTGCCCAAAGCCCCAAGTATGACAGCGTCCCTTGGGCCAGGTACAGGCGTCTGGAGGAGACAGTCCAGAGCAGAAACCTTGTGGCTCTCCAGCGATTCCCCTTCCAGCTTTGGGCCCGGAATTGTGGAGAAAGCGAGCTGAGTGGGGGTGGGGCGAGTCCAGGAAAAGTGGGAAGAAGCGGGCCAGGCTGGGCCGGGCTGGGCCGATCCCTCCCCAGCTGGGGGCGGGACCCCAGGAGGAGGAAGAGAGCAGAGACTCATACTGGAGAGGACCAGGCACTGGAGAGGACCAGGCACTGGAGAGGCGACATGGCAGGAACCAGTCACGCGGCCCGCTTTTACAGGCAGATCAAGAGACATCCGGCCGTGAGTTCCATCCTCAGAGCCAGGAATTCCAACTCCTGCCTCTTCTGCTGCCCTGCCCTCCAAATCCCCCAGTGCCCTGCCTCGTGCCAGGTCCCCTAATCGCCCCCCAGGTTGCCCCCAGTCTAGCCCTGCAGTGTACTCCCATGTCCTCGAATCCACCTGGGACAGGATCGCTGTATGGTGAGGGAGACCCTCGCAGGATAGAGCGTGGCAGGAGGATCCAGGTCTCCTCTCGGAAGGGACCCAGCACCAGACCTGGGCGTGGCGGGGGCAGGCAGACAAGCTTGCGAAGGGCGCCTGGGACCTGCGGAAGGGGGCTGACCCTGACAGTGCCCTCCGTCCCCCCGCAGCTCATCCCGATGATCGGCTTCATCGGCCTGGGCATGGGCAGCGCCGCGCTCTACTTGCTGCGACTCGCCCTGCGCAGCCCCGACGTCTGGTAAGGCCGGCTTGGGGTGCGCGCAGGGTCCCGGGTGGAGCAGGAGGGGCGGCAGTGGGCGGCCCTATCGGGGATCCCAGGCTGTGCGCCCCCGGCTGTGCCACCCGCATGCCACCGCTGACTCGGGGGACCCGCACCTCCCCTCCGGCCCACCCGGCGGCTCGCTTCTCGGCGGCTCGCGACTCGGCCCGCCCGGGGCCGCGGAGCCCGCGCCGCTCCCGGCCCGGTTGCCATGGCGACGCCGCTCTGCCGGCGGCCTCGGGCTTTTGGGCACCTCTGTGTCCGCGCCAGAGCACGGGGGGTGTGGCCGGGTGGGCTGCTGGAGTGCCGCTGGGGCCCGGGGAGGCAGGACACCCCGGCCGGAGTGGGGGGTGGCGGAGGGTCTTCCCCAAGTGAAAGGCGCGCCCACCCACAGCTCTGTGGGAACCCCAGGCACGCCGCTGAAGCCCCGGCCCCTCGGGATCTCTGCCGAATTCCCACGACTCTGCTCTTCGGGTTAACCTAGGGTGGAGGGAGAGAGCCGGAGTTTCTGGGCCAGGTTGTCAGCTTGTCACCGGCCCCACGCTGACAGTGGTGACGGGCTTCTCGTCAGCACCCACTAGCGCGACTCTCCCCATCACCCTCCGGGAAAGGGCCCTCCTAGGGTAGGAGGCAGGGGCGGGGATCCTGGGATGGGGACAGAGACCCTGGCTGGAGGCTGAGGGTCATGCTGGGTTTCGGAGTCCCGGCCCCAGTGTGGAGGCCCTGACCCTCCCCCTCGGCGCCACAGCTGGGACCGAAAGAACCCCGAGCCCTGGAACCGCCTGAGCCCCAACGACCAGTACAAGGTGGGTCTCGGTGGCTCCAGGGCCGGTCGCCCCTCCTCTCCTCCCCGTTCCAGCACCCCTCCTCCCACACTAGGCGCGAAGGGGGCCTCGGGGCGCCCAGTGTGAACCCCCTTCCCTCCCCGTCTAGTTCCTCGCCGTTTCCACTGACTATAAGAAGCTGAAGAAGGACCGGCCGGACTTCTAAGCCAGGCGGAACCGCAGCCAGCCAGTCCCCTCACTTCTTGCAGTCCTCTCCTCAGACCCCCAGGCGTCAGTCCAGCCCCTGCGCGCAGGCCGGGTTCCCACGCAGGGGGGAGGCAGCTCCATCCCACCCTCCTCCCTCCCTCCCAGCAGCGGAAGCGCCTCTGACCCTTGGCTCGAGTCCCACGGGGGAGGCGGAGTCGGCCGGCGGGCAGCGGCGGGGGTCGACCCGAAAGGCCCAGGCCAGCCCCTCTGGCCTCCTCCCCGGGCCCTGCAGGGTGTGGCTCAGGCTACGTGTTGAGCGTGGCCAACGTGAGCCGACAGCAAGCAGGGCCTCCGAGCGCCAAGCGACGTGTCGGGCCAAGCGACGTGTCGGGCCCCACGTTAGCTCAGGCTCCGGCCCGGCCCAGGGGCGGCGCTGCGCCGCTCGGGCTGTCTGGGCCGCCCGGCCCGCCCAGGAGGGGCACCTCCGCTTTCGTCGGCGCGGCGCCCCGCCCTCCCCTGCTCAAGTGCTCCCCTGCCCAAGTCCGCTGCCCGCCGCGCCGAGGCACCCCTCCCGCCTCACACCTGGGCCTCCCCCTGGCGCTCCCACCCTCCCTCCCCTCCCCCGTTTCCCCTCCCCTCCCTCGCTCCCCTCTGTCCCCGGGGATCAAACAGAAGCAGCCGTGGGCAAAATACAATTTCATTTAACAAATTGAATTTGCTGCGCCTGCTAATCACGTCTGGTGTCGGCTCTGATCAGAGACAGAGAGAGGAGGCTGCAGCCCCCCGGGGTCCTTGTGGTGGTGGGAGGGCGGGGAGGTGCACGTTGAGGGAGCCGAATCACTGCTTGGCCCAAGGGACCCCTCCCACGTAATAGAAACTGAGGGCAGGTTGGCATTTTATTAGATAAAAACAGGAAGGAGGGTGCCTATCCACCCCTTCCACTGGCTCAGAAGGGTATTACTCCTCCCTCCCAAGAAAGAGCAGGAGTCTCTAACACTGATAAGGCAGAGGGTGAGAGCAGAAAGCTCCTGGCCCTCCTTTTAAGTCTTGCTACCAAAAAATGAAATCTCAGCTACGAATTCTGGGAAGGGGGACCTTCCCCCAAACCAGAAAGGCTTCCCCTTCCAGTGGCCCAGGTATGGGGGAGGAGAGAAACTTCCAGTCTGTGAGCCTCATTTCTCAGGTGCTTCAGCGCTCATCAAAACCAGGCATGGGGAAAGCCCTGGCAAACTGCTCCACCCGTTGCCGGAGGTCGGCCAGACGCTGACTTGTTTCTGGGTCCTTGAGCAGGAAAGATTTGAAATCCTGGAGTTTGGCTAGAAAGAGGTGAGGGAAAAAAGTGGTCAGAGCTGCAGGGAAGGCAGTGAGATCGGCTGGGGGAGGAAGAAGACCCTCAGGGAGGAGGGCTGGCACCGGGTCTCTCTCACCCACTCACCAGTCTTGCTCTTCACCTCTAAGCCAATTCTGACCCCTTCATCTATGAAGTGCACAACTCTTCGGAAGTCATCCTCACGGAACTGTCGAGAGGTCAAGGCCGGGGCCCCTGGGAGAGAGGGAGGATGAGGACTGCCCAAGCCTACCTGGCAGCCACTGGGTGTGGGCACCCCATCCCTCCTCGAAGCCCAGGCCTCACCAAGCCGCAGGCCCCCAGGCGTGATGGCACTTCGGTCTCCAGGACAGGTGTTCTTGTTGGCAGTGATGGACACAAGCTCCAGCACCCGCTCGGCCCGAGCACCATCCAGGCCCTTGGGCCGCAGGTCCACCAGCACCAGGTGGTTGTCAGTGCCACCTAAGGGGGTTATTGGAGCATGGTGAGTGCTGGGCCTCTGCCTCAAGCTACAGAGGCCCTCATCCATCCCCCAGCTCACCAGACACCAGCGAGTAGCCTCGCTCTAGCAGGGCATCAGCCATGGCCCGCGCATTCTTCAGAACCTGCAGGGAGTACTCCCGGAACATGGGGGTGCAGGCCTGGAGAGGAGACAGCAGCACCTGTGACCCCAGGGCTAGATGCAGGCCCTGGCATCCTGCCCCTTTGCCCCAGCGTAGGTCTATGACCCCAGCCTTGACCCCTTCCACCCCAACATCAGCTAGCAAGCTACAAGGTCTATGGCTCCAGGTCAGTGCTCCCACTGCCCCATGGGGACAGGCCCCCCGACCTGCTTTAGGGCCACGGCTACTGCAGCAATGGCATGGTTGTGGGGGCCCCCCTGCAGGGATGGGAACACAGCAAAGTTGATTCGGTCCTCATATGTGTAAGGGATCTCCCGGCCAGTCTTGGGGTCCACAGCCCGCACCCCCTTCCGGTAGAAGATGAGTCCTGACCTGTGTGGGAGGTAGATGGTCAGAATCTAAGCTGAAAAGAAGGATGAGGGATGGGGGCAGCAGAGGATGTGAGCTGGCTAGGTCCCCAAGGGCCACCTCAGAGTCTACCTCGGCTGGAGTCCAGTGACGGAGGACATACAGCCCCTCACTGCCACCCCCAGTCCCCCTGCCAGGGGATGGCCACCATGGGCAAGAGAAGATTTACTGCAGACTGGGTGGAAGTCTTTAGGGCACGGGTGGGAATGAATTACTCTGAGATTCAGCCCACAGTGCCCAAGGATAGGGCATGAAGGTGGGGAAGGGCAGGCCCAGCCTCAGGGGAGCCTGACCTGGCCCCTCGAAGCGTCTTGTGGGTGGTGGTGGTGACAATGTCCGCGTGCTTGAAGGGCGAGGGGATCACCTTGGCAGCCACCAGGCCACTGATGTGGGCCATGTCTGCCAGTAGGTGTGCCTTGACCTCATCACACACCTGGGCAGGTACAGAGACAGGCCTCAGCCTAGAGAGGGCCCAGACAGGTCTACCCAAGGCTATCCCTCCTCCCAGACCTCCCCTGAACCCCTGGGGAGGTGCCCAATACTCCAGCCACACCAACCTCTCTCATTCGGGCGTAGTCAATGAGGCGGGCATAGGCACTGGTGCCAGCTATGATAAGCCGTGGCCGGAAAAGTCGAGCCGTCAGTGCCAGCTGGTCATAGTCGATGAGGCCAGTTTGGGGCTGGACAGACACACAAACAGCTAAAGCCCTGAGAAGGAAGTGGGGCAGCTCACTCTCCTCCTTGGCCCTCTGGCCTGCGCAGGATGCCAGCCCTTCACTGTCCCCAGAAGAGGACCACCAAGCCTGAAGCAACCCCCTTCCCACATCTGAGAGCACTCACACTGAGCTTATAGGGGCAGGGACTGGAAGACGCTAGAGATGGCTGAGAGCCTCACCTTCCCAGGAGAAGACCACCAGGCCCAGGGCGGCCCCATCCCCACACCCTGGAGCACTCACATTGAGCTTATAGGGCATGGACTCGAAGAAGATGGAGGTGGCTGAGATCCGCTTGACATCAGACATGTAGCCATGGGTGAGGCTGGGAGGTGAGAGGAAGGAGGGAGGTCTCAGAGAGGAAGAACTCAGACTCAACCACTCACTTCAGGCTCCACCGGTTCTGTCCCTGGATGCTGGTTCCAGCATGCCCACTCCATTGGCCTGAGCACTCTGGCTGGGCCTGGTGTTGCACTCGGCTTCCTCATCCACTATTGCATCCACGTGGCCACAGGGGACATTCGATGCACAACTCCCTTCCCATACCAACACCACCCCCGGGTCCACCATCCACCCACTCATACTCACTGGCCCCCATCGGGCAGGTCCAGCCCCATGATCCGGTCATGAGGCTGCAGAAGGGCCGTGTAGGCGGCCAGATTGGCCGGGGACCCAGAGTAGGGCTGGACATTGACTCCCCACTGAGCGGGGTCCAGGTCAAAGGCTTCCAGGGCCCGGTGCTGGCACAGCAGTTCGATCTCATCCACCACCTCTGCTCCTCCATAATATCTACGTGGGAGAGGGGGACGTAAGGGCACAGGGACAGGACCAGCAGCAGAGGACTGGGAAGGCCACTCCTCAGCAAACACCGGGAGGGTCCAGGCAGGTCCCCCTCAGGAGCACTGTCCCGGATGCTGCCCCGGCCCTCTGGTGCCTAGCCCTCACCTCTTGCCAGGATAACCCTCCGAGTACTTGTTGTTCAGACAGGACCCCAGGGCCTCCAGCGCAGCTCGGCTGCAGAAGTTCTGGGGTGGAGGGGGGCGATGTCAGAAGGTATTGCGCCACCTCCCCTGGACTCCCACAGCCCACCCTGCCGGAGCCCCACAGGCTATAGGGGGCTGAGCTCCACAGAGAGCACAGTTCACTCACGGCTCCAGGCCGCGAGCAGAGCAGAGCAGAGCAGAGGCGGCATTCTCAGAAGCCCAGCCGCCATGCAGGATGTCCCCAGCAAGGCCACCTGCCCACTCAAACTTGTGCTTCTCAGCTCCTTTTTCCTCTTGGGAAGGAGAGACCAGACAAGACTGTCAGGGCCCTGGAAGCTCCCTAGTGCCCCAGCCCCATTAACTGGACTGGCCCTGCCTTTGCTTCAGAGGCTAGGAAGAAAAGGAGATACAGCCCAGCAGAAAGGCTCTAAGTCTGAAAAGGAGATCTGGAGAAATATCAGTAAGTGACTTGTTACTTCCTGCACTCGCAGTGGCCCCGCCCCGGCCCTCTCCCCAGGTCCCACCTCTGAGGCAATGAGCTCCAGGCCACGACACTGCCTGTCCTTCTCTCTCTGCAGCAGCTCCCACATCTCAGGGTCACTGTCCGACAGACTCTCCTGGCCTGTCCAGCCCCCAGTGGCTTCCCCAGTGTGAGTTTGGGCCGCCTCGCTGTGCTGAGCCCGAGTGGCCATCCGGACCAGCTGACCACATCTCTGCAGAGGCTGGAGGCAGCAAAAACCAGGGTCAAATAAAAAACGATCCAGGCAAATGATCTCCCAGTCCCCCTCGGCCATGCCTACAGGGCCCTCTGGCTCCACCCCAGCTGCTAGTTGTCCAGTCAGCCTGTTCCAGTTCTCCCCCCCACCTCCACCTTTAGACACCAGTTCTAGAGCCAAGGGTAAGATCAACGTCCAGGGGGTGGTTCTGATTTGCCCCATTTCACAATCTCCCCCCACCTGCTCCTTGAGTCACTCTGCAAAGTCACAGGACAAAGCTTTCCCTCCAGAAGACCCATGTCTCCCAAACTCCAGAGGGACCGCTGAGATTCCAGAAACTCCCCACCCACGACAGCACAAGGGCCTTCCTGCAGGGCCTCTATAAACTGATGCCCCAGGCAAAGGAGAAGAGGCAGGAGGTGGCAGGGGTTAAGGCCGCAGGCTGAAGAGGTGGTTTCCAGAGCAGTGGAGGTGGGAAGAGAGAACTTCAGCAGTCCCTGGGGAAGAGCTGTGTGTGGTGGGGGAGAGGGACATAGGAGAGTATCTGCCCGCAGGGAAGACAAAACTCATACCCTCTCTCCCCTTTGCCCCCACCCTTTCCACCTCCGCTGCCCGGGACCCCTGCCTGATGCAAGCAGTGGGTCGGTTGCATCATCTGCCTGGCTCAGGGCTGCGGGAAAAGCCCAGCTAGTGGGTTCAGGCGGAGAGCCCCGCTCCTTCCCCAGCACAGGGTCCGCGGGGCATCCGGAAAGGTCCTCGCCCCTAATGCCACGTGAAATGGGCGGTCACAAGGCCCTGGGGCCTCTGACCGCCAGGATAGGAGAGGACCCCCAGTTCACCCCCACGCGCGCCCAGGGGTCTCAGGGATTCCCTAGTTACGCGTCCGCTACCTGAGGCCCCAGACCACGTGTCTGGAAAAGCCAAGAGAACCCCAGAGTTTGCGAATGGGAACTGAAGTAGGAGGGGGGCTTCCTTTCCACTCGTTACCCAGTCTCTAGAGCCCCATTCTTACCCGAGCCGTCCAGAGCAAAGAGAAGGGGAGCATAGCAACCCGAAGTCGCCGGAGGTCCAGTCACCAACTCTGGCCGCCGGCACCAAGCAGGCGGAAGAAGACCGGTCAGAGAGCGCATGCGCGCGAGCAGCGCCCCAAGAAACCAGAGCTAAGGGGAGGGGTCTACGCATGCGTGCTGGTGACCCGTCAGTCGCCTTTCGGGAATTGTAGTTTCTTCCCTGGTCTTTCGTCTCATTTCCCCATCTGTAGCTCCAGGATTAGAGGCCGTTGTCCGAAAGAAAAGAGATCCAGTGCCACCTTATCGCCTCACTGCCCTGAAGCGTTCCAGGGATTTTTCCCCGGTCGGTTGTCAAGACAAGCGTTTACTGGATGCCTACTAAATATCCAGCATTATTTAGACTCCCTGGGAGATACAGACTCTTAGACCAGATGGAGAGCTGTGGTGCACTGGAAAGCACCCTGGTTTGGAAGAGTGAGACACTGAATTCAAGTTCTGGCTCTGAGACTAATTAGCATGTTAGCTTATGTGAGCCTCAGTTTCTTACTTGTAAAGCCATACAATAGTGTGTGGTGGGGAGTCAACGAGACTTTTCAACTATGCCTTGGGATAAATTGTCCTCCCCCTCTTCCTCTGACCCATAAACCTGCTTCCTCCATGGTCATCTCCTCCTCCTTTGGGAGCAAGGGGAGGTGTCCCCACCTGTTGTTGCACCTGTTGCATTTTGTTACCTGTTCACCTCTTGATGTCCGAGCAGTCAGTGGGCTCTTTAAACCCAGGGCTATAGATTCTTTTAGCTTGACTTTGTCTAGATGAAACCCTTGGGGAGTGGGATTCACTGACCCCTCCTGGAGCAGGTTCCCAAACTTGGGATTCAGAGTGGGTTGGAAAATATGATAGAAATATGAGTGTGAGCTGGGTGCGGTGGCTCATGCCTGTAATCCCAGCACTTTGGGAGGTGGAGGCAAGATGATTTCCTGAGCCCACAGGTTCAAGACCAGCTTGGGCAACATGGTGAGACCTGGTCACTACAGTAAGTCAAAAAACTAGCTGAGTGTGGTGGTGCACGCCTGTAGTTCCAGCTACTTGGAAGGCTGAGGTGAAAGGATCGCCTAAGCCCAGCAGGTTGGGGCTGCAGTGGCATTGAGCGTGCCACTGCACTTCAGCCTGGGCAACAGAGTGAGACCTACTTTAAAAAAAAATGTAATATGAGTGTGGGCCAGGCATGCTGGTGCACGTCTGTAGTCCCAGCTACTCGGGAGACTGAGGCAGGAGGATCACCTGAGTCCAGGAGTTCGAGGCTGCAGTGAACTATGATTGCACCACCGCACTCCAGCCTGGGTGGACTCTGACTCAGAAAATAAAGAAATAAAGAAATAGAAGCGTGGGGCTTCTCCTCAGAAGTGCTAATTCAATGGATCTCCCAAGAGTGGGCACTTGTCTCCTTATGCTGTCACACAAGCAGACCGCTCCTCAGAAGTTCTGATCAGCAGTGGTCTTGAGAACCATTGCCTTACATAGCAATATGACACACTCCTTCATTCCACAGACATACTGAGCTCCTACTTCATGCCAGGCGTGTCATAGCCCTGGAGATATATGAAGAGCTCACTGACTGCTGGGGCGTCAAGAGGTGAACAAAATTTGACAAGTGCAGTAACAAAATCCGACAAGTGCAATAACAGGCAGGGGCACCTCACTCTGCTCTCAGATGTCCAAATAGGAGTCGGAAGAGGAGTCGGAGGAGGAGAAGGAGGAGATGATGACCATGGAAGGAGCAGGTTTGTGAGTCAGAGGAAACGGTGGACGACAGCCCCTCACAGAGCATGTTTGCAGGAAGAATCTCCTCGAATCCCCGTCACACACTATTTTACCGCGGCTTTACAAGTGGGGAAACTGAGGCCCAGATAGGCTAACTTGCTAATTCCAGCCATTCCCACCCGGCTCCCACACCAGGTCTTAGGAGTCCCCTCTTGGCTGGAACCCCCTTTCCCCCCACTGAAGTTTCAGCCTTTCTCAGGCGTCCCAGCAACAGGCCTGGGGTCAGGAAACCTCTAGGTCCTTCTTTCTCCAGTCCCTGACCCGGAACCACTCCCACCGCCCTCCTCCTTTCAGTTGCTTCTGTTATTCATCCAGCCAGCCGGCCAGCAGGTATTTATTTTCGGCTTACACTTTTCGCTCCCGGACACGTCTGGGTCAGACCCCTCTCTGACTCCGCTTTCCGTGCGGGAGCCGGTGGGCAGAACACCGCCCTCTTCCAGGGAGCCCCTCCACCCGGGACGCCAGGCGAAGACCAGGAGTTCCTCTGTGCCTCCGCTTGTCCACGCCCCCTCCCTCGCCCCAAGCCGGGGTCCCCAGGGGAGGGGGGCGGCTGAGCTGAAAACTGTTAATGAAGCCGCAGCCAATTAACGCCGGGCCGGGGTCGGGGGCGGATAAAATTAGCAGCCTCGGCTGCAGGAGGGAGCTGGAGGCGCGGGTGGGGAGGACGGGTGGGCAGCTGGCTGGAGGGGCTGCGTTCGCCCGCGGCGAGCCGCCGCGACGCGGCCCCGCCCTCCAAGCCCGCGCTCGTCCCTTCCCCCACGCCGCCTCCCCACGCTCCCTCCCTCCCTGATCCGTCTGCAAACTCAGCGCCCACGAAATTAGGAAGGAAAAGGAAGATCGATGACTCCAGATGCCGCAAACACCGTCCCCCCTCCCTCCCAACCTGCCGCCTCCCGCCGGCCCCGCGGAGCTTAGCAGGTTGTCAGCGCTCTGCCCACGCCGTCCCTGCGTCTCAACTCATTCGAGGTCTTGCCCCTCCTTCCCCAGGTGGTCGCAAAGAGTGCGCTGGCGGTCCCCACTCGGATCGGATCCCCACGCTGTCCAGCTTCCCTCCGCCCCCCTCAGGCAGGGCCTCCACCCCAAGGGTCACGCTCGTCTCTCTTTGATCCGTCGCGGACGACCTCCACGCTCTGCCAGTTTCTGCCTCAGTTTCCCCACGAGCCGCTGAAGCGGAGGCCCTAGCCCGGGCTCTAGCAGGCAGGAGCCCACGCCTCCCACTTCCTCCCCTACAAAGGTCGCACACAGACGCGTATCGGATTTCACTTTATTTTGTTCCCTTTCCCGTCTGTTTTGGCGTAGAAAAAATGTCACCGAGAGGAAGCAGCGGAGAGGGCAGGTGGAGCCGGACTGCGGGGACGGGCGGGGCGGGCAGCGGGCAGAGCCGGCGGGCGCCTCTGCCCAGGAGCTCTGCCTCCGCTACCCTAACGGGGCTGCGAGGGAAAGGGGACAGGCAGACGGCAGGCAGAAAGGGAGGGACAGGCCTGGGGTCACAGGCCTCTACTCCAGGTCTTTCGGCGGGAACAGGGTGGAGCAGGAGGGCAAGCGCTTGGGGGTAAGAAAGTGAGGGCGGGGTGAGGGTGCCAGGCCTGGCGTTATTAAAGCTGCGGGGGTGGGGAGGGTGGAGAATGCCCAGCCCAGCGCCAGGGGCGAGAAGGGGACCCAGCGTGGACGTAGGGGACGCTGGGACCGACTCCAAGCCCCGCCACGTCTGGGGCTGCGCTCCGACCCCTCCCACTTTGGGGTGTACAGGAGGGAGGCTACCCCAGCCTCGTGGGCACGCCCCATAAGGAAACGAGGACGCACGCTGCCTGGCGGTCCCCGGGAGGGCTGTTCTCCGCGCCCAGAGTGGAAGGGGTGGACGGGGCCGCAGGAACGGCGGGATTCAGGGAGGGGTCCCCCCTAGCGAGGCCGGGATTTGGCGGGAGGCTCAGGGCCCGGCTGGGAAGGGGGCGCTAGCCAAAGTAGGGGTGCTCGCTCTGGAAGTTATAGTCTGGGCACACCTTCTGCACCAGTTTGTAGTCAAAGCTGAGGAAGGAGACGAAGATGCAGATGACTTTGAAGGGCTTGGCACAGAGCCAGGCCGCCTGGCTCTGCGTGTGCTCGGTGAAGCACACCTGCGATGGGTCGTACAGGCACGGGCGGTGCTTGCGCGCGCGGTTTGTCTTCTCGTACTCCACGTGGCAGTTGAAAGCGCGAGACTCTTTGGCCCCAGGCACTCCCAGCGCGCCCCCGAGCGGCCCCGCCAGCGCGCCCCCGAGGGCGCCCCCGAGCCCGGGCCCGGCCGCCGCCGCCGCCATCCCCAGCGGGGGCCCCAGCCCGGGAAGCACCCCCTCCAGAGCCAGCGTAGACTGCAGCGGGTGCGGGGCAGGCCCGGGCAGCCAGACGCCCCCGAACTCGACGCGCTTGGAGGGCGGCACGATGCTGACACTGAGGTTGCCCAGGCTGGACGAGTTGTGGCGGAAATACACGCTGAAGGTCCCGTTCACGTGGTCCACGATCTTGCCGGTCACCAGCAGCGAGAACTTGAGGGTGTGCACCCGGAAGTAGAAGTCCCCCCAGCCGAAGATCTTCTTGGCGCGCGCCGCCTTGATGGACGGCTTCCTCTTGGTGCGCTGTGCCGGCAACGCCCCTGCCGCCCCCGCCCGGGCCAGCGCCCCCGTGTGGTTAGCGGGCCAGGCCCAGCTCCAGGCGCGGGCGACACCCAGGCCGTCGGAAGACCTCGGCGCGGGCAGCTGCGGGCCGGGGGTGTCCCCTCCGGCGGTGGCGGGGCGCAGCTCCAGGTACTGCGGTCTCCTGGACTCCGGCATCTGGGCACTGACAGCCTGTGCACGAAGAAAAAGGGGGAAAGAGAGGGCTGGGGTGGCCTTGGCCATCCCGCCAGAGCCCTACCCTTTCTTTCCACGGCCGCTGGGAGACGTGAGGGGTCCCGCAGGGCGCAGCGGGTGCTTCAGACGGTACATGGGAGACCTGCACCCCTTTCAAGCTGTGTGGTCTTGCCCAAGTCACTTCCTCTATCCAAACCTCAGTTTCTACATCTGTGAAATGATGCCTTGTGTCCTCAAAGAGCTCCAGTGAAGGCCAAAAAGCCAACACCTGCATGAATATGAATGCAGAGTGGAGCTCTGGACCCTGCTGGTCTTCCCATGCCTGGCGCCACCCCCCGGGGGGGGGTCTTCCCAGCCCTGGGTCCAGGAGGGGCTGGACTGGAGCAAGGGAGGTGTGGCCAGGTCCACATCCAGCTTCCAGAAAGAGCCGCCAAGACCTCTCTGCCCTCTGCCGGGGCCAGGGCCCTCACGCGGGCCTCAGCCCCTATTGGTCTGCAGAGGAGGGGAGTCTGGGCATCCCTCCCAGTCCCCAGCGTTCCTGCCGTGGTGGAAGCCCCCGGAGGTCTCTCCCTGGGCTCAGAGGGGGCTGAGGAGCTGCCCCGCCCGCCCCCCACCCCTCTCTGGGTGTCTCAGGTGGCCGGTGGATCTGGGAGACAGCCCGGGCGTGAGGACAAGATGGATCACAAGGCCGGAGCAGCCGGGCCAGGCCCCGGCCATCAATTATCTGGGGGGGTGGGGGGGCGGCCCAGAGTGAAGGAGACGCAAAGAGAGCAGAGGAAGAAATATGGAGATGCTGCTCCAGCGAGGAGAGCGGGAGGCAGAGCAGCAGAGCAGCGCGCGTGTCAGAGTGTGTCAGTCAGCCTGCGCCAGCCCCGCTGCTTGGTGTGGCCCCGGCTATGTGCAGGTCCCGTGGGGGAGGTGAACCTGTGTGTGTCCATCTGGGGTGGCTGTGTCCCCATAAGCATGACATGGTTGTATGTGTCTGTCTACCTAGAGTGGTTCTGGGTGGGGTCTGCCTGGGGCAGCTCATACACAGATCAGTCTGTGGTGGCTGTGTGTGTGTGTGTGTGTGTGTGTGTGTGTGTGTGTGTGTGTGTGTCTGCCTGCTTGTGTGGCTGCATGTCTGCTGTGCAAGTCTGTGGTGGTGTGTATATGGGCTGTGTGTGTGTAGTATGTGTCCATTCGTGGTGTCTGTCATGACTGGTGTGGCTGTGTGTCGGGGTTGGCTCTGTGTCTGTGCATAGTGATCTGAGGGTGGCTGTGTGTGACTGTCTGGAGGTGTCACTTTTCCTGTGTGAGCTCCTGTCATCCTCCATCGGTGTGTCAAGCTCTTTCTAAAGGGAGTGTATCCACAGTGATAGAACAAGTGTGGTCTCTCTGTGCTCCCACGGGGGGTTGTATTTGTATATGAGTGGTCCCTGAGGGTGCCCCACACTGGCTTGCAGGCTGAGCTCTGGGGAGGTAGGGAGGCCTGGAAGCATGCGTGCCCCCTCTGTTTGCACACACCCGTGTGTACACACTGTGTCACAGGGGACAGGAATGGCACAGCCAAGCTGCTAGGCTAGACTCTCCACCGCCTGGTCCCCGTCCCCGCAGCGATGCGATCCCGGGTTATTAATGCTGCCGCCACCCGCTCGTCATACATATTTATCGCCCCCCTCATTCCTCCTCCCATCCGTCCCTCCTCCCAGCCCAGGTGAGGGGGGCAGGGGCGGCAGGAATGATTGACTCAGACAGACAGGCTTGAGCGGGCAGCTAACACCCGGAGGGGGTTAGGCCAGAGAGGGCTTGGGGGAAGGGGTCCCTGCCTGTGAGGGGGGTGGACAGAGAGTCCCAGGAAGTGAGCTTGATGAGGGCAGAGCCTGAGCCCAGAGGAGGGCATTGGAGGAGGCAGTAACACCAAGGGTGGGTCACTTGAACTCTGACCTCTGATCCCACCCCTCTGGACCCCACTGCAGCTCTTTCCAGGGAAGCCCAGTCATCCAAATGCCCCGCCGCCTGTTATGACCAAGTACTTCCAAGCCAGCTCCTCACAGCACACTCCAGCATCCCTAAGTCCTGCACCCAGGCAAAGCCTGGTCAGGGCTGATTCAGTCCAGTGACTCCTAGAAGGTGGGGGATGGGAGGGGGTCGGGGTTCTGCAGGGCAACAAGAAGTGCCAGGGTGCTGCCCCCCCCCTTCTGATCCCAGGCAAACTGCTGTCTCTGCTCCTCTGATCCTGGCAAATCCCCTGGCTTTGGGTACCCTCCCACCTGCCACCGGAGACAACCACGAGAAAAGGGAAGAGTTGGGGGGCCGCGGCCGAAGTGACCTTGTGGGGGAGTGGGACAGGGAGGGGCGAGAGTCTGTGAGGAAACGAGCCGAGAAATGGGAACATGGAACACAATCAAATCAAATCCTCCCTCTGGCTTCTTGATCACTCGCGCTCTCCCCTCTCGGGCTCTCTCTCTCTCTCCATCGTTTTGCCATCGCTCTCTCTCCCCAGTCTTCTCTCTGTCTCTTTTGTCTCTCATTCTCTTCCCTCACTCTGTCTCTGTCTGAGTTTCCTCCTGGCATGACTCTGTTTTTCTCCCCGTTTCTGTCTGTGCTTCTCTCCCTCTGTCCTTCAGGTTGTCTGTGTCCAGCGGGGGTGGGGATGGGAGAGAGGGAAGGCAGGTGCTAGGGAGCACCTCCCTGCCCAGAGCCCACTCCCCACCCCTGCTGAGGGTGGGAACAGGGTGTTGTCCGAGGAGGGTCCCCCTCGCTCCAGAGCTGGTTTAATTAAGCTAATTGGACGCGGTGACATTTGCGGAGGGGAGAGGCTAGCAAGCCTGTCGTGAGGGGGCCGGGGGGGGGTGCGCAGCGGCTGGGGGGGGCCCTCGGCAGGCTCCTCTGGGTCCCTGCAGGCGGGATCCACGCCAGGAGCCTCTGCCCCCAGGCAGTGGGCCCACGCACTTGAGGGGAGTTGAGGCCGCCTCCTGCTGCTGGAGCAACAAACTCCACTGGGGGGGGGTTCTGATGAGATGGAACTCGCTGGGAATGGGGGAAGGATCAGGCTGTCGGCCCCCAGCCGCATTGCAGGGTGCATCACCCCCCCCCCGGGGCCTCCAGGCTGGCCGGTGGCTTCTCTCTTGCCGTTTGGGTCAGGCGGGGGTGCTCCCAGGGTTCGGCCAGGGGAGGGGACAGCACTCTGGGGCTGGGGAAGGAACCAGGCCCAGGTTGGGGAGGGGAGAAAACAGCATCCTGCACCCCTGCACCTAGGCAGAGGCGGGGGCACCGCAGTCAGGGCGGGGTGGAGCCTGGCTGGGAACCAGGGATAGCGACATGGGGAGGATGGGTGGAGTGGACAGGACAGGGGGGTAAGGACTGGGACAGAGATGGGGGCACTGGGATTGGGGACTGGCAGGCACAGGTCTGGGGCCCAGGGATGGGGATTCCATAGGACAGGCATGGGGACAGGCGTGAGAAGGAGATCAGAAATGGTGGACAGGCATTGGGCAGAGACAGGGACAAGGACGGTGAGGATCAGAGGGGGGAAGATGGGCTGCACAATGGGGTGGGAACCAAGGTGGAGACAGGGATGGTGGCCCAGGGATGGGCGCTGGGGACAGGCGGGAACGAGGATGCAACAGAGACTGGATTTGGGGATGGGGACAGGATGGGGCAGAACAGAAGGGGGGGATGGGGCAGGTTGTCGGGCAGAAACGGGGCCTGACGCAGAGACCCAGGAGACGGGATGGGAGACATGGGTGGGGTCTGAAGTGGGGACCGGGGGACAGGGAACGAGGCGGGAGACGTGGACAGAGGCGGGGGCAGAGGGCAGGTGTGGGAGGCAAGGCGGAGGACGCCAGGCAGGACCAAGCCATGGGAGGGGGCCGGCCAGGTGGAAGTGGAGACACCTCGTTCCAGACCCCACGACAGCATGGGGGCAGGGACGCCGGCGGGGTGGGCTCTGCCCTTGGGCCGGGCGCCCCCTCCCCCTCAGCCCCGCCTGCCCGCCTTCTCGAGGCCTGCCGCGCAAGGCTCACCGTTATCTGAATTTTGATTTTATTTTATTTTATTTTATTTCCCTGCTTCCTAGAGCCGGCGCGGTCCCCGCGGGAACGGCTGCCCCCCGCCCCCCGCCCCGCGCCTCACTTTATTATTGCAATAAATGTGCCTATAAAGGCGCCGGCTCCGGGGCGCGGTGGGGGGGGGAGCCGCGGAGCGGGGATGTAATTTCCCGAAGCCGGAGCCGGAGGGGGAGTGGGCGGGGTGGAGTGGAGGAGGGGCAGGCCGGGGAGAGGGGGAGAGTCGCCAATTTCCAGAGCTCCAGGCAGCGCTCCTGCTCCCCACCCCACGCCCTGCGACTCGCCGCTCGCTGGAGCCCCGTCCCCCTCCTGTGACCCTGCCCCCCTCGATCCCCTCACGGACCGCCCATCTCGAGTTCCAGGCTCAGTCCGAAGTTCCCCATCTCCCCGCCAATCACTGCGTCTATGACCCCGGTTGCCCCCCCACTTACCTGCTTTCTCTCAGCGTTCATCTCGCTCCTCTCGGTGACCCTGTCCCTGACCCAGTGACCCCTCCTTGCCTGGCTTCTGTCCTTACTCCCTCACCTCTTCCCCAGTCTCCCCTCCTGGAGCTCCAGCTCCTCGCCCACCCAGCCCAGGACACCAGGGCTCCTGCCCCTCCCGTCTGGGGCCCGTGGGACCTGTCACAGCAGCCTCCTCCCATGCCCCTGGCCCAGCTGCGGCCCCTGATTGCCCCCAAATCCCCGCCAGCAGCTCTGGGCCCTAGCCCAGGCTGTGCGTGCCTAAGTGGCCCAGCCAGAGATTAACTGGGGGACCAGAGGAGGGTGTGGAGGCAGGAGGGGAGGCTGGACCAGGGGCGGCAGCCAGCCAGCTCCGAGGCTCGCGGGGCCTAATCCTTTCCTGAGGCGGGATGGAGCTGGAAGTTCTCACAGGGTCCCGCCCCTGCCCTCCCCCAGCTAATTAGTAATTAGTGATTAATGATTAGTGACTATTGATTGCCTGCTTCTCCTGGTAGACAGTTGCTTTGGCTAGGGGTAGAGGAGACAGAGAAGGAAAGGAGTCAGAGACTTATCAGGAAGATCTTGAAGAATCCGGGCAGAGAGGGACCCCAGAGCAGTGGGAGCCAGGAGTCCCAGGCCTTGAGAGGAGACAGGGAGCCTGGAGAAGGCAGGAAGGAGAAGGAGCTCTCCCGGAGGAAGGGCGGTGGGCAGGGTGGGGGAGGCAGGGATGGTGGCATCTCCCGGTCAGGGCTTTCCAAAGAGCGGCCCTGTAAACTGTCCCTTGCACGCCTTTGCCCAGGGTCAGCCTCACCTTCTGCCCATTCCCAGCACTGACCCTGAGACACCCTGGCACACACACAATAAGCCACACTCAGACACACCAACACATCCTGAGGCCCACAATCTCATGCCCATACTCAGACGCACTCAAAACCACACACGCGTGCGCTCACACACTCACAGCCCCCAGAGACTCACGTACAGACAACACTCGCGCCCCAGCACAGATGCACAAGAGAGACCCTGGTACACACAAGTGCGCACACCACCCTCACAAGTGCACGCAGGCACACACAGCTTGGTACCTGGCTGCACAGACACTTCCCCTCCACACTCTTTCCCATGCACTGCTGTCTGTATGCACACGCCCGCAGTGTGCACACAAAAACACAGATTCTCACATGCACACGCACTGGACTCTAGGCAGAGCCGCTCTCCCCACCGACTCCACACAGAGGCCCGCAGCTGCAGCCTCCACACCCTCAGATAGAGCCCATCGCTCACAGCCTCACGCTCACGCTCCCTCAAGTCTCCACCAGATGTTTCATTCCCCTTCAGGGGGCAAAGGAAATTAAACCAGATCTGGCCACAGGGGAGTTTATTTGATGGGAGAGTGGGGAGGAGGTGGGAGGAAGCAGAAAGGGAGGGGAGTGCCATCCCTCCCACCACTGGACCTCAGGCCTTCACACGTGGGTGGGTGGTCGGGCGCAGACCCCCCTCCCACTCCTCTAAGGGCAGAGCTGGGTGTTAGATCTAAAGGTGGAAGCGGTTTTCACGGAGGGGGCCCTTCTGCCCACCTTCCAGCCCCTCAAGGTCACCAAGCGGGTCTGGGAGGCCAGGCAGCGCCTTCTGAGCTTTGCTAGAGCAGCCCCCGCCCTGCCGGAGTTCACTGAGTGCAATTTGGCTGAGCAGGGGGGTCCAAGTGTTGGGGGGAGAAATACACCCCTTCTAGACTCTACAAGGGCTGGGGGCTGGGTGCAGACAGTGAGGGTTTAGGTAGTCGCCTGTCTGCCCTCAAACTAGGTAGGTCGCAGTTGGGGTGCAGGAAGCAGGGACACCAAGGGCAGGCGAGGCTGGTGGAAGGAGGGTGGCCAGGGTCCAGGCCCCCCACTGTGGGCACACACCGGGCACACCAGGACGGCTGCACGGTGAAGGGGGCATGGCACTCACTCAGGCAAAGTCAGCGTCGCCACCAGCCTACACCTGCACCCGGCCCTGGCACTGGACACACAAGCCCGGCTTCCCTGGGCACATGCACACAGGTGCACACGTTGACAGCCACACTCCACACCAGCACACATGAGCGTTCACCTACACCGGCTGGGGCCTCCAGATCAGGAGGGAGGCAGATCGAGTCTGGGCCCCCTTAGCCTCTGGGTCCTCGCCCAGAAGCCTCGAGGAAAGAGGCAGCCGAGCGCGGGTGGAGGCAGGGAGGGGGTGGGAGGAGAGACTTCCAGACAACCCCGCCAGCGAGAGGGGGGTGTGTCTGTGAGGTCGTGCAGGGGAGATGTGCCTCCGTGGGAAATGTGGTGGGAGATTGCAGCCAAGTTCGGCCGTGTCTGTGTGAGTCCGTGTGCGCGCGCGTGCTCGGGCCGTGGATCTGGGAACAGAAGCCCACCTGGCACTGTGACAAGTGCGGAGGAGGGGGATGGGGCGGGAGGGGCGGCGGGGTGGAAGGACAGACAGACAGCGGGGAAGGCGAGCGGGGCTGGCGCGGAAAGAGGCGAGGCTGACACCCCGCTGGCTGGTCTGTCTGTCTCGCACTCCCGCTCTGTCTGGCGCACTCGCGGGTCGGGCTTCGTCCCCTCCCCCGCCGCGCCTGACGCTGGCGCGAGCGGGGCCTCCGCCCGGCACCCCCTGCACCCGCGGCCAACTTGCGCGGGCAGAGCGCCGGCCCGAGTCCGCGGCCCCCACGCCGCGCAAAGTTGGGACGCGCGGAGCCGGGGGCGGGGCGGGCGCGCGGAGCCCCTCGTCGCTGGGACCTGCGCTCCCGGACCCCGCGCTCGCGCCCAGCCCCGCCGCGCTTACCTTCCCGAGGAGCCACGGGCCAGAAAGCAGGAGGAGCCATTCCGGGAGCAGCCGCATCTTCCCGGGCGGCGGGGGCGCGGGTCACGGGCGGGGCGCGGGCGCGGGGCGCGGGGCGCGGGGCTCGGGCGGCGGGAGCGGGCGGCGCGGGCCGCGGACTGAGCGCGGAGCGGAGCCGCGCTGGGGGCGGGGCGCGGGCGGGGGAGAAAGTTGGTCTGACTCGGGCGGGGGCGGGGCTCCGCGCGCTCCAATCCCGGCCGCGCCCCGCGCGCCCCCTCCCGCCCGGCCGGGGGCACCGAAGGTGACTTTCACCCGACACGCCCCGGACACGCCCCTGCCCAGGTGCGAAGCGGGGAGGGCCGGGCCTGCCCGCGCGGGCGGGGCTGTGCGCCCAGGGGGCCCGCGCAGGGGCCGGGCTCCGGGCCGGGCCGTGCCCCCCAAGTGGGGGCGCCGCGGGGCACGACCCCCGGAGGCTCGGCGGCGCGGGGCGAGAGTCCCTGGGTGCTCTGGGCGCTTGGGCCGCGGCCCGGGTGGGTCGGGGCAGGGGCCCGGCGGGGCCGGGCGAGGCGGGCGGGGCCTCGGGCGCTGCCGCGGCGCGGGGTGACGGGGATGGATGGGCGCCCCGCGGCTCATTCGGCCCGGAGATGAGAATCATTGATCACGGACGGAAGCCCCATCCCGTCTGTCAATAGGCCTGACAAACGGCGCCCGCCGCCCCGCCCCCGCTCTGGGCCCGCGGCGGCCTCGGGGCCCCTCGGCTAGACCGGCCGTTCACCTTTGCCCTTCGCCTTCACCGCCGACCCCCGCGCGGCCTCGCGCGCCCCTGGGGGGCTGGGCAGGAAGGCCCCTCAGGGCCACCTGCTCGGCCTCTTGGTGCGATTTCTGTCCCTTCCCTCCCACTGTCCCATCTTTCACCATCAGCTCTTCTCCCTCCTTGTCCCCTTCCTGTCTGTCTCTGTCCTTGTCTCTGTCCCCAGCCCCAGCACTGTCTCTGTCCCATCCTCTTCTGTTTCTTAAACCACACCCCCCAGGCTCTCTGCCTCTCCCTTGCCCTGGGTGTCTTCAGCTGTCGGCTGTTGCTATGCACTGAGGCTGAAGCTGAGGTTGTGGTACGATGCACACTTAGACAGCTAGAGATAGGGACAAGCAGAGACAGAGAGACATACATATGCCCCGAGACACTGACTCCTACCCCCCCCAACCGTGCACGCAGATGCATTTGCAGGGACAGGCCACCCTGTAAAGGTGAGCCCACACAGAGCAGAATGCATTCACTCACAGAGTCCAGTACACATACAGAGGCAGGGGCACACCAACACACACAGATGCACATACTTGGCTCTCACACTCAGGGGAGTGCACAGGGAGAGACAACTGCAGGCGTGCATGAGACAAGCACACCTAGACAGGTACTCAGTGCTCCCCCCTCCTTGGCTTTGCAGAGAGGCAAATGTCCACAGAGACAGACGGACACACATACTGAGAAACACACACACACACACACACACACACACACACACACACACACACACACAGGTGTGTGCTGCCACACAGCCTAAAAGACAAACCCGCACAAAGAAACAGACAGACAGAGATGGGATGTGACAGACACACACAAAAGAGTCAGGGAAAGGACAGGGATACTGAGAGGATGAGGCAGACGCGGTGACACCCAGGGAGAGACAGAGGCCGGGAGGGAGGAAACTGGGTACAGGGGCAAAGAGCGGGGAGGCAGGAAGGGGCAGAGGTGTCCTGGCCCAAGGGCAGGTGGCCCCAACCAGAATTCTGGGTCCAGGTCCCAAGCACAGGGGCTGCTTCGGCAGTGGGTCGGAGACAGTGGGTACCCCCTGCCCAGGGTACCCAGGACAGAAGCCTGTCACTAAGGTCTGATCTTAGAGAGGCTCCACCCACCACATCTCTCCTTTTACTACCAACTAGGGTCACCCAGGTCTCGTTACACGCACACACACAGACACGCATGCATGCACACACACACTCCCTGTCTTCGGGTCTTTGCCCCATCCCTGTATCTCTCCACCTTGGTATCTCTCTCATTCTGTTTCACCCTGTCTTCACCTCAATATCTCTGTCTCATTCTGTTTCAGCCTCTGTCCCTGGTTCTGCCCTTCTCCGTTCCTTCCTGTCTGCGGGGTGGGGACTTTGGGAGGACTGCTTCCTGCTGGACCCTCTCCTGGCTGGTCCTGGCGGGCGAGGGAGGACGCAGACTGGAGGGATGTGCCTTCCAGGCTGCAGCTGGGGGCTCTTGTCTCTCTGCCCAGGATCTTGAGGTGACAGGCAGAGAATCAGTGGCTCCCGGGGGGCGCCAGATGCGCGGCTGGCAGAGGGAGGGGGTGAGGGTAGTGGGGGGGAGCAGGCGCTGGAGGAGGGAGGGGAGCCGGCTGGCAGAGGGTGGAGGGGGTGTGGCAAAATAGCCGGAGGGAAGGAAGTGAGAGGCTGGGCTGGGGTCCCCAGCAGGTGCATAATTAGTGTGTTGAGGAGGGGGCTGTGCTGGGCTTCCAGGATAAGCGGCGCTGTAGGAGCACGGGCGCCACCTGGTGGCCAGACGGGGCACAAGCCTCCCACTCAACAATCAACAAGGAGGCTTCTTTTCTTCCCAGCAGAGTTGCTGTCCCCAGAGCCCTTGGTGGGGCAGGGGAGGATCTGAGTCGGCTAGCAGGGGGGTCTCAGGGCTAATAGGGAAGCAGAGGCTTTTTGCTTCTGCAGGGGCCTGGACCCATAGCTTTCCAAGGCAAGAGGAAGCCAGCCAGGGATGTCCTGGGGAAGTTGAGCCAGTGACGGAGGGGGAAGGAAAGGCCATGCTCCGCCTTTGGGAGTTGGTTCTTCGGCACCTGCAGCCACCCTCCCTGAGCTCATATTTGCAGCTGTGAGGAGAGCATGGCTCTTACCCTCTTAGTCCTGAACAGCACAAAGCTGTATGACCTTCTGCAAGACATTCCCTTCTCTGTGCAGGAGTTATAGACCCGGGAGCCCCTCGGTTGTCACAGTCATTTCCTGCCAACCCCTGGAGTGACTAAAATGACTGGTGAGCTGGATCTCCTGGCGGCCATTGGGGCCTGGCAAACTGGTCTTCCTGGCTCTCCTTCACCCCAGGACCCCCCCTTCTCTTGAATGCAAGGTTTGGCTCTTGGCATCTGATGAATCAGTCTCCACGAAGCCAGGGGTCAGTGCTTTCAGAGCAAACGCAGGCAGAGAGAGCAGTACGGGACCACCCTGAAGGGTCAGCAAGCCTTCCCAGCCCCAACGTGTTATTCCTTGTGGCGGGATTCTTGCTGCGGGAGACCACTCTGGGAGTGTGTGGGGGTGTCCAATAGGAGCGAGAATGCAGAGGATCCATCTTGCGGTTAGTGTCCTACAGCCAGAGGGGACACACCGTCCAGAGAGGCGAAGTCACCGGCTCAAGGTCACACAGCCAGGAGATATTCCTTGTCAAGTCCAGTGCCACCCCGCTCCCGGCCACAGCAAGATGGAGAGGGGCAGGGCTCTGGGGCAAGGACACAGACCACCGGACTCCCGGGCCTGCCTCCAGCACGGAGCAGGGGGCCCTCTGGTGGCTGAAGCATGCAAGCGCCGCCCCAGCTCCCAGGGTCTCACACTCACAGGCAGACACAAGCGGCTTTTTTCTTTCTTTCTTTTTTTTTCTTTTTTTACAGTTTTATTTATAACAATATCTGTGTTATTTAGTTGTAAAGGAATTCAGCAAAAATTATTAAAACGTTCATGTCCCCAAAACGGGGCTGCCCGCTTGCCCTTCCTTGGCGTGCCCCACCTCCTCCTGGTCCCCAGGGGAGGGGAGGCTGGGGAAGGTTTGCCCAAGGAGGCCTCCAGCCTTGGGAGCCGCCACGGTGGGGGTGCTGGAGGGGGAGGGCCTGTCTGGGAGGGGGACTGAGCACCGCCATCTCAGAGGTGCCCCTGGAGTGGGGGCTGGGGCTTGGGAGGGCTTCTCCCAAGAAGAACAGGAAAACTCCATCCCTTCCTTCTTACCTGGGCTAGAGCCAAATCTTCCAGACAGGGGCAGCAAAGAACTATCCCTACCCAGATCAGCTCTCAGGGAGCAGGGTGGGGACGAGGAGGGAAGGGGTGAGAGGGGAGAGCCTTGACAAAGTGTCTTGTACAGAGAGGGGGCAGCACCGCCAGCTCTCCCAGCAGGGGTGCGCTCTGGTGGGAGGGCGGGAGGTGGGCTCCCTGGTACCTGTAAGCCACAGGAGCCCCCGGAGCCCCCTCTGCCCCCTTCCTGAAGGCAGCATGGGGGGTCCAGAGGAGCAGGCGGGAAGGCGGAGACTGGAAAGAGATAATACTGTGCTCTCGTTCTCTCTTGCTGACTCACATATAAAAAGTAATTCCTTCATTTTTACATTTATACATCCGGCAGGGCCGGGAAGGGCCAGCTAGGGAGGGGCTCACGGAAGAACTCTGGCGGGGTCGGGAGGCTCTCGGGGGAAGTCCGAGGGGGCAGGACCCTAGGCCAAGGGGTCCCCTATCTCATCCTCAGGGCCTCGGCCCAGGAGTTCTCGCTTCTCGTCCGTGCTGGCCAGGGAGTGGCGGCTGCCGTGGCCCCCCATGTAGAGCGTGGCGTACACAGGGTTGGTGAAGTTGGTGGGCTGCAAGGTGACACAGGGTTCGGGTGGGGCTCGGCGGCTGGGCTCCGTGGTCCGGGCTGCGCCCCCATCCCATCACCCTCATCGCCCCCCCGCCTCCTCCTGGCCCTGCCCCAAGGCCTCCCCCGTCCTCCCGGCCCACCTTGTCAGGGTCCAGGGCAAAGTCGGCGTCCAGCAGACCCCCTACGTCGTCCGGCTCTCCGCCTTCGTACATCTTGTAGGTGGGGTTCCCGATCTCCACGTTCATGGCCCCATTGGTCATGCGCTGGTGCTGAAAGCCCTTTGCCCTGGGGAGAGAGGCCGGAGTAAAAGGGGGCAGAGATCCTGGGGGTCAGGCTGGGGTGGCACGACACTGACCAGAACTTTCCAGACTGCCCGTGACTCACCCTCGGACCCGCCGCTTATACCAGAACACCACTCCGGCCACCAGCAGCAGCAGTAGCAGCAACAGCAGAGGGATGAGGATGGAGGCCATATCTGGAAGGAGAGGGGGAAAATGAGTCACAAAGGCCCAGAGATGCAGGAGGCACAGAGTCCCCTCGCTCCAGGTCTGGGCAGCCCTGCCACCTACGTCCAGACTGCTGTTGACTGAAGACCTGCTCCTCACAGCGGGGTCCTGTCATGTGGGGTGGGCACCTATGGAGAGGCGGGGCGGAGCTCAGCAGAGCTTGGGGACCCGGGGCGGGGGGGAGGGGGGCGAGGCCCTCCTGCGGGGATCGGGGGAGGGAGGGAGGGTCCCCCCGCCTGGAGAGACTCAGGCTCAACTCACTGGCATTCAGGCATCATTTTGCTGTTCATGGTGCAGGAGCCGCCATTGCTGCAGTGGCCGTCGCAGGTCAGACAGCTGGGGGCCACCCGGCCATCGGTGCAACTGCAGAAAGGAACACAGGCTGGGGCCAGGGCTGGCGGAGAGGGGGGATCTGGGGTGCTGAGGAAGGGACAGGACGGGGCTGGGGGACACGACCAAGGCTGGGCAGGTTGTGCAGGAGGGCCACTCACTTGCAGGTGACGTCCCCGCTCTGCTTGTTGACCACACAGGCGCCCTGGAGGCAGCGGCTGCATTTGTTCACCTCACACCTCGGGCCCTCGAAGTAGGCGGTGCAGCGGCACTGGCGGGAGCCGTCAGCCGCCATCTGGCACGTGCCAAAGTTCTCACAGTAGCTGGAGCACTGCCCTGCGGTCAGGTGAGAGGCAGCGCTCAGTCTCACCCTCCCGAGGCGCTCTGTGGATGGTGAGGGGGCGGCAGGAGGGGCTGGACACCCGAGGGGCCCCCCGGGTCCTGTGGGTGACTCCTGCCTCCATCTGAGTCCCCAGCTGCCCCCGTGTCACAGGCTCGTCAAGGACGTCCCTGATGGAGCTCTGCTTCTGCTTGAATAATCCTGATGCCAGGGGACTCACTGCCTCCCACACTTTTGTGGGTGGCACCCAAAGCTCGGCCCCAGCTCCGCCGTGCAAGGTTTCCCTCTCCTGAACTTGCCCCTGCAGGTCTCTCGGCTACCCTCGCCCCGGGGCCCGGGGATGGCTCACTCACGGTACTGGCAGCGGTCACCCAGGAAGCCAGGCAGGCATCGGCACTGGGGCTGGTTGCCCTGGTTGACGGTGCAGGTGCTGTTGTTGGCACAATAGCCCGCACACACCTGCTGGGTGCATTTGGGGCCCGTGAAGCCTGTGGGGCAGCGGCACGTGGGCATGCCTGGCGGGAGAGGATGTGTGAGTGGAACCACCCGGCCCTCCTGCCGAGGAGCAGGGCTGGGAGGACCCGGGTGAGAGGCAGAGACCCGGGGGACTGGAAGCCAGAGTCACGGGGGGGCAGGAGCAGGCGGGCGAGGGGCGGGGCCGCGGGCGGGGGCTGGAGGGAGCGGTCCTGGTGGGAGGGCGCCTACCGGAGGGGGAGGCGGCACAGGTGCCCCCATTGCGGCAGTGCTCCCAGCACTGGTCCAGCTCGCACTTGTCGCCGGTGTAGCGGGGCTGGCAGCGGCACTTGGGCTGCCTCCGCGCGTTGAGGAAACAGCTGCCGCCGTTGAAGCACTGCAGGTTACAGGTTCCAGGCCGGGGGGCTGCGGGAGGGACCGGTCAGAAGGCTGCGCCTGCGGGGGGCAGGCAGGGGCCACAGGGAGCAGGGAGCCGAGGTCTGGATGGAGATCAGAGGGGCGTGAGCGTACCGTCCGGTGGGGGCGTGGGGGAGGGCACGGGCACACAAGTGCCGTTGTCCAGACGCTTCCCGTTGGGACAGGTGCAGACGGGCCCACTGGGGCTCAGCAGGCAAAGCCACTCGCACTTCTTGCGGTCGCAGGGGTTGGTCACTGCAGGGGGGTGGGGTGGGAGGACTCTGAGTAGGACTCCCTGAGTCACCTGGGCCCAAGACGAGCCCCTCCCCACCGGGTGCTGAGGGCAAGGCTTGGAGACCCCATGTCCCCGGGCCTCCCTGCAACCCACCTTCTGGCTGCTTGTGCTGGTGGTACAGGACCACGTCAGAGGCGTGGTTTAGGCCCCCCGTCAAGTTGATCAAGGGGCTGTGTCCAAACTTGTGGATCTTGAAGACACGGTTATTGATGTAGGTGACACCGTAGATGTAGTCCTCAAAGACGTCAATGCTGAAGGGGTGACTTAGGCCTGGGGGAGGATGGGAGTCACAGGGCATCCGAGGGGCACTCAGGCCTGGCCGCGCTCCCCACGACACTGGCATCCATGGCTCCCAGGCCCCTCAAATTCGGCATGTCCAAGAGCAACTGCCCCCCTGCAACCTGTTCCTCCTCCTGAGATCAAAAAGGTCCCCGCACCCCAAGACTTCCGAGGTCATGGCTGACTTCTCCTGACATTTGCCAGGTTCCTAAGGCCACCCATGCTGCCTCTGCACAACTCAATGCTCATTGGTAGAAAGAATGAATGGACAAGTAGGCTGGAGGGTCAGGGTGAACCTCAGGCCTTCAAGGCTGGTTTGGTGGTGGGTGGCCCCATTGGATAGGTCAAGAAGAATTGCTGTGGGTCAGTGACACGGGACAGTGGGCACTGAAGTGAGGCCTCTGGGGCTAAGTGGGGAGGGCAAGTGCCCAAGGGCAGGGCTGGGGGCAAGGGTGCTCCAGGCTCTCACCTCGCTTGCTGTCCGCGGCCACAATGGGGTCCGTGCCATTGAGCCGGATGCTGCCAATCACAGAGAGTTTGGCGTCCGCCCAGTACAGCCGCTCGTTGTGATAATCCACGGCCAGGCCTGGGGGCAGAGAGAACGCGAGGGCTCAGTCTTCCCCCAGGCTGCGGGTGGAGAGTGGGGCTGTCTCCTCTTCTGGGGTGGCTCCACCCTGTTCACATGGCCACTCACAACGCCTCCTTAGGGAAAAGCCTCCAGACCACGGCCGTCTCCCAGACCAAGCTCCCGCACCCCCTTCCGTGTGACTCCAGCAGCAGCTAGGCTCCCAGCCTGCCGCTCCCACCTCATCCTCACGAACCTGTGGGCCACTGGATGTTGTCCTGCACCAGTGTCTCACGGAGGGTCCCGTCCATCGCTGCCGTCTCAATCTTGGGGTGGTTGCCCCAGTCCGACCAGTACATGGTGCTGGGGATGGGGGCAGAAGGGGTGAGTGAGGGCAGGCCTGAAGGCAAGAGGAGGCAGGCGAGGTGGAAGCTCCAGCTTTCTGGTCTGGGCACTGGACGGCCGGGGCTGGGAGGAGATTGTCCTGGCCTCACAGAGAGAACCGGGGGAAGTCAGCTCCAACCAGGTTAAGAGTCTTTTATGGCCAGGCACGGTGGCTCACGCCTGTAATCCCAGCACTTTGGGAGGAGGAGGTGAGAGGACTGCCTGAGCTCACGGGTTTGAGACCAGCCTGGGCAACTTGGCAAGATCTCATTTCTATAATAAATAAAAAAATTAGCCGGGCTCGGTGACTCAGCCTGTAATCCTGCGCCTTTGGGAGGCTGAGGTGAGTGGATTGCCTGAGCCCGCGGGTTCAAGACCTGCCTGGGCAGCGAGACCTCATCTCTACAATACATCAAAAAATCAGCTGGGCGTGGTAGCGCATGCCTGTAATTCCGACTACTCGGAAGGCTGAGGCGGAAGGATCGCCGGAGCCCAGCAGGTCGAGGCTGCGGTGGCCGGGAGCGGCCACTGCACTCCAGTCTGGGCGACAGAGTGAGACTCCAACTCAAAATAAATAAATAAATAAATAAAGTAAAAAATAAAAAAATTAGCCGGGCATGGTGGCATGCGCCTATAGTTCCAGCTACTTGGAAGGCTGAGGCAGAAGGATCACCTGAGCTCAGCAGGTCGAGGCTGCAGTGGCCGTGAGCATACCACTGCATTGCAGCCTGAGTGACAGAGAGAGTCTCCGACTAAAAAAAAAAGTCTTTCACTCTAAAACCACCATGTGCTTAGCCCCCTGAGAACTAAGTAGGTGAGCTGTTCCCTGGAGAAGCCCAGCGGGTGGTGGCTCACGATGGGCAGCCAGGTGGGGGTCAGAGCCCTGCCCGGGTGGGCCCAGCTGGAGTCCGGGGTGAAGGCAGCCTTGTCAAGGACCAGGCTAGGGACAGCCTGAAGGCCCAGGGCCCGAGGAGGCCTCCACCCTCGGGCCCGTCTGGGAGGAGGGGACAAGCCTGCGGCTGCTACCCCATCCCCACCCCGGGGGCTTCCCACCACCAGCCCAGATGCCACTGACAAGACTCATGCCCACCCCCGCAGTGGGTCCACCACGATGGCGTGGGGCTCGTCAATCATGCCCGAGATGAGCGTCTTGCGGTTTTCACCCTTCATCTGCGCCACCTCGATCACATCGCGGCCCGAGTCGGTCCAGTACACGTTCCCGGCCACCCAGTCGATGGCGATGCCCCTTGGCATCTTCAGCCCTGAAATCTGAATGGGGACACAGGTTCAGGGGCTACCGCCTTGTCTTCCTGTTCCTCCTCTCCCCGCACCATGCTGCCAGCCTGTTTCTGCTAAAACGTCACCCGAGGCGGAGAGCCAGGGCCCTGGCTGTAATAAGATTATGTGCGAGACTTGGCGCGTTCATGCGTGTTGCCGGTTCGTCCTCGCAACCAGCCTACAGTAGGTGTGACTGCCTTATTTCATTCATGAACAAGGAGGCCCAACGAGGGCAAATGTGTTGGTTGGGATTTACACAAGGATGCCAAGGGCCAGTCTGCCCTCTGTGCCGTGCCAGGATCATTCTTGGTGCTCGTCTACCTGCCCCCACGCCTTGCAGCATGGTCCTAAGACTGCCTAGGCGCCCCACAGTCTTACTCTATGCCCTCTTCCCCGGCCCCTTCGACATCCTGCTCGGAACCGTCTGCTCTAGGGAGCTCTCCTGCCCCATCCACGTCAGGCTGAGCACTCACGTTGAGATGGGTGACACCCCGGTCGATCTGTCGCCGGTGGCGGTTGGAAGTGGTAGGAGGCGCGGCGGGGGGCAGGCTGCGGTAGGAGATGGTGCCCGTGTGCCAGTTGGTCCAGTAGACGCGGCCAGCCTTGACGTGGACATCCATGGCATCGATGCGGACGCTCTCGTCACCCTGGAACGCCTGCTCGTAAGCCGAATGGGGGTGCCCGGGGAACAGGCTGCGGATCTCGTTGTCGTCGGCAATGTACAGGACCTGGTACTCAGAGCCTGCAGGGCGGAGCCAGGCTGGCATGTGGGATGTGCCTCTTTCACACTAACAGCCTTCTCTGTCCTGCCCAGACCTTCTGCTCCAGCCAAAGCAGACGCCCATCCTCCTGGCGCTGGGCTGTGGGCTCCCGCCTCGGCCACAGCCTCTGGTCTTCCTTCCTCCCTGAGCTGATGGAATGTGACCTGCAACTAACTGCAGCCCTGGGGACCTCTGCCTTCTCATGGGCTCTGGATGGCACCACCACACTGCTACATACTGCCTGATATGTGCTCAGGGTGCACACGCCAGGGGGGTGTACATTCACGGCATGGGAGTGCCTGGGCCTGTGAGCGCACTGGCATGCATGTGTAGTTATGCACATGTGTGTTGGGTGTGTGTATCAGATGTGCACAGGCACGTGGAAGGTATGGCATGGGTGTGCATCAGAGTAGGTGGGGAACGTTCCAGCGGGCCCTGTGCCCATGAGTGTATTCCAGGACGTGTCTGAGTGTGCACTCGACCTGCGAGCGGTGGGCAAGAAGACACGCATGCCATGGTGGAGTGCAGCCCCACGGGGTCCTTCAAGGACTGGCCAGGACCTGCGGCACCCCGCCCCACCACCCTCAGGTCAGCACTGAGTCCAGGGGACTGTGCCCGTGGGTCCTGGGGCTCCCTGCCTGGGCAAGGGTGTATGAAGGAAAACACCCCGTGCCAAGTGGGCACGTTTTCTGTCCTGTGGCGCCCACCCTGGCTCTTCACGTCTCCCGTACCCTCTGCCTTGCAGGTGTTGTGCGTCTTCATGAAGTTGCGTGCGCAGCTGCAGAGATGACCGCCCTTGGTGTTGTTGCAAAGCTGCGAGCAGGTGCCGAAGCGCAGGCACTCGTTGATGTCTGTGGGTTGCACGAGGGTCATGGGGGGTCCTGCCTGCCCCCTGCGGCCGGGGTCCTGCCCGCCCCTCGCTCCCGCCGTCCTACCCTGGCACCCGGGCTGGCCGGGCACAGTGTGGAAGCCGGCTCTGCAGGCACAGTAGGCGGCCTTCTCGGTGCGCACGCAGCGCGCCTCGTCCCCACAGATGCTGGCATTGGTGGCGCAGCTGGTCAGCTTGGGGTCTGTGGGGACAGAGAGTGAGTCCCCCCGAGCCACCGCAGGCCCGGTCAGCTCTGCACTCCAGGCTCCAGCAGTCGCAGGGCCTCACCGATGCTGCAGTCCTCCTCGTCAGAGCCGTCCCCGCAGTCATCAAACATGTTGCAGCGCAGTGAGGAAGAGAGACAGCGCTGGTTCCGGCACAGAAACTCCTTCTTGTCTTTGCAGTGGGGGTTCTGGGCCGTGGGGGGCTCTAGGGAGGGCGGAGGCTTGAGGCTTTGGGCGTTCAGCCCGTCCCTTCCTTGCACAGGGACCCCGTGGATACGGGTGGGTCCCAATTCCTGGCTGTTTGCCAAGCCTACAGGGGGACTTGGCTAGGCATTCGGGTTCACAGCTCCAGCCCCCAAGACCTAGGGCCTCAGGAAGTCTCCAGAGCCTTCCCCAGGGGCGCTCTCCCAAGGAAGAGCCTTCAGGTTCCAGCAATGGATCCTCAGCTTCCCGCGTGGGTTCACTCCCCAGAGGCAGCTCCCCGGCCCACACTCGCCCCTGCCCAGCAGCCCCAGTGCAGACCCCCCATCGGCCCCCTGCTCACCACAGTCCTCCTCATCTGTCCCATCCCCGCAGTTGTCGGTGCCGTCGCATTGGCGCCCGATCCACAGGCAGACGCGGTCGTTCTTGCAACGGAAGGGCCGGTTGGGAGGGCACACGAACCGGGCTGCAGTGGCCAGGAGGACACAGGGCTAGCGTCAGTCTCCAGGTGGAGGGTGAGGAAAGGGGTCACTGGGGAGCCCCGCCCCCGCCCAGAAGCCCCGCCTGTTTCCTGCCCTGGAACCCGAGCCCCAATCCTTCCAGAAGGCCGTCTCTCAGCGCCCTGGTCGCTCCGACCCGTCCCCAGTCCCCTCCCCACGTCTCACCGCACTCCTCTGGATTCTCGTCTGAGTTGTCCCCACAGTCATCCTCCCCGTCGCACTTCCAGGCCAGTGGCTTGCACAAGGTGTTGTTGCACTGGAACTCATCCAGGGGGCAGGTCCGCACTGGCGCCAGAGCAGAAAGTCAAGAATGAGCTGTGAGGTGCAGGCTGCCGGGGGGGGGAAGCTCGCCCGACCCCCCCCCGCCACAGGTGGGGTCCCAAGCTCAGCAGTGTCACCAGGAAAGCAGTGGCACAGTCAGACTGCCCCAGGTCTCCTAATTTTCTACCCACTGGGTAGAGGGCAAACTGCCTCCTTTGGTATTTAGGAACCGAGAGGCCATTTCTGGGGCGTGCCCAGAGGGATTCAGAGAGGTGCCTTCTGTGGTGGTCGGCAGGGCACCAGGCATGTAGTTCCATGGCAGGGACACAGGAGCAGCGCTGACTAGAAGCAGGAGATCTAGGGTCCAGTCCCTGTGCTCAGCCTGTCAGGGCAGAGCCTGGACGTCTGCCTAACAGCTGGGGTCCCCGCTCCAAGCCCCGGCCTTCTCTCAGCCAGGCTTCATTCACAAAGTAGGCTCTGGGCTGCTGAACCCCTGCAGTCTAGCTGGGGCAGCCACTGCCACATTGCCCAGGGAAAGGAAAGTGAGCAGGACTTTGCATCTCGGGATAGCTGACAGCCTTGTGGGAACTTGTCGGGCAGGGCCTGGACAGACAAAGTCCATGGGTTCCTGCTGCATTTTACCCCAACTGGCCCCTTCGACTAGGTGCCACTGTGCTGGGCACAGCTCGCACAAAAAATGTGGACCCAGATTCCCTGTGTCTTTTGTGTGGCTACATCCCTACCACCTACAAAGGAGCCGGACACACAGTAACTGCTTGGGCCACATGAGAGGCTGGGGGGGGTCAAGCTGGAGGGACTCACCGCCAGTGCCACAGGCTTCCTCGTCACTGCCGTCCATGCAGTCGGCATCCGCGTCGCACCGCCAGCGCAGGGGGATGCAGTGACCACTCTTGCACTGGAACTGGTCCATGTCGCAGCGGGGGGTGCAGTCTTTCTGTGGGCACGGAGCAAGCAGCCTGGTCAGCTCAAAGCACCCCTGGAGTCCTGCCTGGGCTCTTCTGCAGCCACCCCGCCTTCCTGAGGTCTCCCGCCCACCTCATCTGAGCCGTCGGCGCAGTCGTGATCCCCGTCGCACTTCCATCGCCCGGCGATACAGCGGCCGTTGGCACAGGAGAACTCACTCTCAGAGCAGGGCCGAGGGGCTGGGGAGAGACAGGCCCCAGGAGGGTGGGCACAGGGACTCAGGCCTTGGGGTATCTCCAGCCATGGAAGAGTGACAGTCCCGAACCCAAGGCCCATCCTCCTGTTCCCACAGGCCACAGCTGATTGGCATGATGGCCGAGATGCTCAACCACTCTTGGGCAGAGCTGATGGGCTGCCCCTATGGGACCGGCCGGGCACAGAGGGTGCTCACACTTACCCCACTGGGGACGGACACATGAGAGAGGGCACAGTCCCTGGCCTTGCCCTCAGGACAGACTGTGTGGGGAGGGGAGGGAAGGGACAAGACCACCAAGACAAGCACCAGGGTTCGGGGAGAGGCCAAGAGAGGATGGCGGGCACAGCACGGGGGCGGGTGGGCTCCAGGGCAGAGGTGGGGTCTGGTGGGAGCACGGGTACATCAGAGACACCTACCTCTGCAACCCCGGGAGGACAGTGTGAAAATGGAGAGAAACATGAGATGAGGTGAAATGGCACAAACTCAGATACACAACATGGAGTGGGGTGGGCTGAGGATGGTGGGGCTCCGACCCCTGCCCTAGGAGGCAGCCCCTGCACTAGGCGGCCTGTTGGCAGCCTGTTGAGGAGGGAGTGCCCGCGGTCTGGGGAGGCTGGCGCTGGGCCGGGCTGGGTGGGGACATACTGCAGCTCTCCTCGTCCGAGTTGTCCCCGCAGTCGTTGTCATAGTCACACTGCCAGCGGCCGGGCACGCAACGATTGTTCTTGCATCTGAACTGGTAAGGCTCACAGGTGCGCTCGTCTAGAGGCGGCAGACGTTGGGGCAGTCAGGGGTGGGGGCAGGCGTTAGGGTCTCGGGCAGGCATGGGCAGGATGGGCAGAGGGTGAGCGTCCTGGCCCCAAAGGCCCAGCTCCGGGAAGCCTGGGCGGTGTGACACGGGGTCAACCAGGAGGTTTTGGGGTAGAAGACACACGGGGGGACGGGCAGCTGCTCTGGGGAGGAGATGAACAGATCCCACAGGGCAGGCAGAGAAGATTCTGCACAGGTAGGTGCTGAGGAGGCGTGGGGGGACAGGGACTTAGGAGGTGGGGGGTGTGGGGGGGCAAACCCCAGCCAGGCTCCCTGTGCCAAACCCCCAGCGGGTACAGGAGACCCAGTGCCAGGCTGAGACCCCATCAGCGGGTGGCCCCAGTCCCCACTTGCCAGTGGATGCCCCGCATCCCCTCCCCACCCTTGGAGCTTTCCTCCTGGGTGGGGCTGGGCTCACCACACTCTTCCTTGGGCTCGTCTGAGCCATCCCCGCAGTCGTCCTCTCCGTCACACTTCCAGCGCGCTGGGATGCAGCGTCCTGAGTCTTTGCAGCGGAACTCGTCCACGCCACAGGTCATCTGGGCTGCAGGGATGAGCGCGTGGTAAAGGCGGGCTCCTCCCAGGAGGGTGTGGGGTGGTGAGGGGGCTGTGTGGGGGGGAGGTGGAGGCGGCAGCACAAAAGCTGGGCTCCAGGGCACCAGACAACTCACTGCAGTTGGCAGGCTCGTCGCTGCCGTCCACGCAGTCATTGTCCCGGTCACAGACCCAGACCCGGGGGATGCAGCGCTTGGTGATGGAGCACTGGAACTGGTTGGGTGCGCAGGTCACCTCGGCTGCAGGGAGGGTGAGAGGAGGAGGACTCTCCCTTACACCTAGTACAAGGTCATTGTCTTTTCCCTCTTCCAAGCCCTGGCCCTGGCCTTGGCCTTGCCTGCTATCTTGGGAGGAAGGAACAGTTTACCTCCAATTGCGGTGCCCTTTGTTTCCAGATGCATGTATTGCTGCTGTGCCATGTGTGATGATTTTTATCAGCAAACCAAGTTACACCCAATGTAAATAACGTGGGGCTGGGCCTGTAATCCCAGCCCCTGAGGAGGCCCTTGGCAGGATTGCCTGAGCCCAGGAGTTTGAGACCAGCCTGGGCAACAAAGTGAGACTTCGTCTCTACAAAAAAATTTAAAAATTAGCTAGGCATGGGGGCGCATGCCTGCAGTCCCACCTACTCGGGAGGCTGAGGCGAGAGGATCACCTGAACCCAGAAGATCGAGGCTGCAGTGAGCCTTGATCGTGCCACGGCACTCCAGCGTGGAACACGGAAGGAGACCGCGACTCAAAAAACAAAACTGTTGTGGCCCATCTAATACGGTGACTTGACAGCATCCAGAGGAAGCGGCGGGGAGGCTCCCGGGTTTCCAGGCTGGCTCCCACTGCCCCGCCTGCCGCCCTGGGCACTCACGGCAGTCCCGCTCGTCCTCCCCGTCCCCGCAGTTGTCCTGGCCGTTGCAGCGGAAGATGCCGGGGATGCAGCGGTTGGTGTTGGTGCACTTGAACTGACTGGGCAGGCAGACGTGGATGTCTGTGGGGGAGGAAGGGTCACTAGTGGCGGATGGAGAACCTGAGCGCAGGAGGGGGCCCGTCCCTCAGAGGGAGGGGGAGGCTCGGGCGGAGTCTAGCATGGAGAGAAAGCTGCCTCTGGCTGGAGCTTCCTTGCCCTTGAAGCCCCCAAACCCTGGGGAGGGAAAACAGTGGGGGAAGCAGGGCGTGTTGGCCGGGCAGCCCTTTACCGCAGTTGGCCTCGTCACTGTTGTCCTGGCAGTCGTTGTCGCCGTCACAGATGAAGGCAGGGTTTGTGCAGATGCCCGTGGAGCACTGGAACTGTCCTGGACGGCACTTGAACTCAGCTGCCGGGCGGGAGGCTCGGCGTAAGAGGGGCTGGGGTGAGTGCCACCAGGCCTCCTCGCAGGGCACCACGGCCTCAGCCACGAGAGTCGGGCTGCCCCTGATGCGGCCTCAGGACCCTCCTGCCACCCGCCCCGGGCACTCACGACAGTCCGGGGGCTCGTCCGAGTGGTCCCCGCAGTCGTCCTCGGTGTCGCACTTCCACCAGAAGGGGATGCACTTATCGTTCTTGCACACAAACTGGAGGGCAGGTGGGGGCGAGAGGGGTTGGTGGGGGTCTGGGGAGCTCGGAGGCTTTTGAGGGGCTGGGATGTTCTCGGGGGAGGGTGAGCCAGGGGGCGGTGGGGCTGGGACGAGTGCAGGGTGGCCAGGCACGGGGTCGGGGCAGGGAGTGTGTGGAGGGGGCTTGGCGGGGAGGGTCGCGGTCGGGGTGTGGAGGTGTCTGTGTGAGGTGACGGGGGTGAGAGTTTTGCTGTGGGGAGACAAGAGGTAGGCAAGAAATGTGGGGGTGTTAGCGTGGGAAAACCAGATGCGTGAGGACATTAGAGCGGGTGTTGGGGTCCGAGGAGGACTGCGGGGGTCTGGGGAATAGGGCGTCGGTGATGGGGGCTAGGGAGCACTCACCTGGCTGGCTGTACAGTTGGACACGCAGGTGCGCCCGTCACCGCCCAGGTAGAAGTTGGTGGGGCAGGCGCATTTGTGACCCCCACCGGGGGACAGCAGGCACAGGTTGCTGCAGCCACCATTGTTGACCTTGCAGGGGTGATTGGGCACTGCCAGAGAAAAAGCGATCAGATGGTGGCCAGTGTGGCCCCGTTTAGGGGCCATTGCTCCCTAAGCCGCGGGTGTCTGGCAGTGAAGACAGTGCTCAGTGGTGACACATTTTCTGGCTCTCTGAAGGCTGCCTAGCTCACTCCATCCTGGGCGGAGGCGGATAAGTCTAACTCCTGCCTCTTTCAGGACGGGGCTGAGGCCAGAGACAGGAGAGGACTCTCGCAAGGACCCAGGATCAGGTCAGGCCCGAAGGCCGAACCCTCCGCCGCCCTTGCCAAGGCCTGCTTTCCTTCCCGCAGCCTTGGAGGCCTGTGCCCAGGTGCACCCTCAGCTCCAGTCCTGCTCAACTGTGCTCAGGGCTTTGCTGCCACAAGACTCCAGGGTTAAAGCTCCCGAGAGCCAGACCATACTCTGTCTCTACCCTCCTGGAATCTTCCAGTGTCTGGCAAGGACTGCACAGTCAATGCTGGAGTGGGGGTGAGCAAGACACCCTGCTGAGACAGGGGGTGTCCTGACCCCTGCGGGGCCCAATGCCTCCCCGGGTCCCCTCTCCTGACCGGCCCACCTCCACCAGCTCCCACCCCTTGCCTGCTCACCATCCGGCTGGCGCAGGGCATGGAAGACGTGCAGGTCCATGGGCCGGTGCAGAGTGCTGATGAGGAGGGTCTTGTTGGTGCCTGTGGTCTTGTGGGCTCGGTTGATGGACTTTGTCTCCCAGTCTGTCCAGTAGACATAGTCCTCAAACAGAGTCAGCGCGAAGATGTGCGGGATGTCCTGGCTCAGCACTGTGGGGTGGGGCACAGCACCTATCAGCGCTGAGGGTGGACGGCCTGCCCTGCCGGCCTGCCCTCCTCAGCCCTGCCGTGTGGCCTGAGTCCAGTTCCAGATAGCTCAGTGGCTTCCCAAGGTCGCGTGGCTAACAAGTGGCAGAGCTGGAATTCAACCCCAGACTGTGTGACAGCAAGTGCCTGTTCCACAATAGCATGCAGCTAGGGAGGGCTGCAGTCCCCCAAGCCCAGGCCTCCCATCCCCACCCTCCTCAGGCCATCGTCCAGACTTGTTCATGGGGAGGGCATGGGGAGGGAGGGCCCTCCCCTCCCTCTCTTCCTCCTCCTTCCTTCCTGAGGGAGCGGGAAGGTGGGCAGTCGGGGGACACGGTGAAGTGTGCTGAGTCCCTACATCTTGGGTAGGTGGTGTCCTTGGGCCATGCCCTCTGGCATTTTTTGTTGTATTTTTTTTAGAGACAGGGTTTGCTGTGTTGCCCCAGCTGGAATACAGTGGTGTGATCATAGCTTATTGCATCCTTGAACTACAGGACTCAAGTGATCCTCCTGCTTCAGCCTCCCGAGTGGCTAGCTGGCACAACAGGCATGCCATCACACCCGGCTGATTTAAAAACAATTTTTCTCAGAGTCTCAGTAAATTGTCCAGGCTGGTCTTGACCTCCTGGCCTCAAGTAAACCTTCTGCCTCAGCCTCCTGAGTAGCTGGGACTATAGGCATGCCACCATACCTGGCTACTTAAAAAAATTTTTTTTGTAGAGATGGGGGGGAATCTTACTGTGTTGCCCAGGCTGGTCTTGAACTCCTGCCTCCAAGCGATCCTCCTGCCTCAACTTCCCTAGCAGTTGGAACTACAGGCAGGTGAGCCACCATGCCCAGCTTGCCCTCTGGCTTTTATGCCCACTCTTGCCCCTAAAACTCGTCCCGGTTACTTCAAACCCCATCCCCACCAGGTCTGCTTTGCCAGGGCAGCCTCACTGGTGCACTAACCAACGTGGCGATTGGAGCCATCCAGGCTGGCAAACTCAATGTAGTCCTCGCGGGCATCGGCCCAGTATATGCGCTCAGTCACATAGTCCAGGGTCAGGCCATTGGGCCATGTGATCTTCGTGTCCACGATGACGCTGCGGCTGGACCCATCCATGCCAATCCGGCCGATCAGTGAATGGTCTCCCCAGTCTGTCCAGTACAGGTACCTGGCAGGTGGATGGGCAGTGAGCCCTGGGTGGCCCAGCCTCCATCCCACCAGGGGTCCGTGGGGAGGCTGGGCCTCGATGCCAGAGGTCACCGCCTGCTTTCAGGGGCTCTGCCAACCCTCTTTGCCCACATACCCATTCTGCACGTCCACCACCAGGGCCCTGGGCTCACGGAGGCCCGAGCTGACCAACACCGTCCGGTAGGCCCCGTTGAGCTTGGACACTTCGATGGTGTCCCGGCCCTTGTCACACCAGTACAGGTTGCCGCCCACCCAGTCCACGGCCAGCCCATCAGGGTTGCTGAGGCCTGTCCGGTGTAGAACCTGCAGGTGGGAACAGAGAAGGCGGGGCACTGTGTGACCTGGGGCAGGACCCTCAGGCCTCTCTGAGGCTCAGCCTCCCCCATGTACGCAAAGGGCTAGGGCTCCCTCTCCCAGCTTGGGAGGCCCATAGATGTAAAATGCCCAGCCCCAGACCTGACCCTAAGCAGAAGCTCTAGGAAAGATGTCTCTGGATGGGAGAGATCACACCCTGAGCCCCACAGTGTCCAGGAGCACGGGTTCAAGGGAGAACCACCGTAAGGGGGAGCTTCCTGATCATCAGGGAGCCTGGGATGGTGGTGAGGGAGGAGCAAGAGTCCTCGCTCTCCGGGCATGGAGGCCAGGGAGGGGCCAGAGCAAGCAGAAACACACAGAGCCTCGTGGTGAGGAAAGGAAAGGAAGTGACTTAGGCAGTCACAGGGAGAAGAGGCGATGACCTCCCTGGAACACATGCCACCCTGGGGCTGGGGGCACGCAGGGGGCCCACCTCACCTGCACATTGCTTCCGTTAAGGTGCATTCTCCGGATCATGCTGCCCTGGGTCGTCACATCTGTCCAGTAGATCATCTGCTCCCGGTAGTCGAAGTCCAAGGCAACAGCGTTGTTCAGGCCCTGGAGTGGGGGTGTAGGGGAGAGTGGAAGATGTCACCGTGGCAGCAGGGCCACCTCTGCGTCTGGGGGAGTGTGGCTGGAGAAGCAGGGGGTATGCCCACTGTGGGCCTGAGCGGGGAGGATGGGGCTGTGCTGGGGGCAGGGAGGAGGCCCGGTCTCTGTACCTGCTTGAGCAGCGTGTAGTTGGAGCCATCCAGGTTGAGCTTGCGCAGGTAGTACCGGTTGGCAAAGATCAGGAACGGCTCCCCATCTGCAGACAGAGGATCCTGGCTCAGCTCCTGGTGGGGCACGTCCTGGCAGCCCCGGCCCCTGGCTTGCCCGCACAGCCCCAGCTGCCGGGTCACCTCGCGCCCACCCTCCAAGCACCCATCTCACCAGTCACGGCTTTGCAGCTGTGGGGGTCACCGCCGCGGGGGGCATAGCCCTCCACACACAGACACTTGTAGCTGCCATGAGTGTTGATGCAACGCTGGCTGCAGGGGAAGGTGGTGCTGCACTCGTCCACGTCGGCACATGTGCGACCATCGTCCTTCAGCCGGAAGCCGGGACGGCAGCGGCACTGCGGGCACAGGGAGCCTCAGGCTGGGCATGTGGCAGGCTCTGGGCCTCTCATCCCGGAGGCCCAGGTCAGAGGCTCCAGTTCTCTCTGCCTGCCTTGTCCCAGCAGGCAGCATGCAGGTACTGAGCTCAGCCAAGTAGCCCTCACTCCCCAGAAACCAGGCACATGGTTGCCGTGTTTCCTCTTGGCGATGGATGTTTCTTTCCTTTAATTAGTTAATTTTTTAAAAAACAGAGTCTCACTCTGTCACCCAGGCTAGAGTGCAGTGAAGCAATCATAGCTCACTGCAGCCTCGAACTCCTGGGCTCAAACCATCCTGGGATTAGACATGGGACACCATGCCTGGCTAATTTAAAAAAAAAATACAGCATTTTACTCAGATGCAGTGGCTCACACCTGTAATTCTATCACTTTGGGAGGCAGAGGCAAGAGGACTGCCTGAGCCCAGGGGTTGGAGACCAGCCTGGGCAACTTGGCAAGACCTCATCTCTACGTTAAATAAAAAAAAAAATTAAGCCGGGCTCGGTGGCTCAGCCTGTAATCCCGCGCCTTTGGGAGGCTGAGGTGAGTGGATTGCCTGAGCCCGCGGGTTCGAGACCCGCCTGGGCAGCGAGACCTCATCTCTATAATAAATCAAAAAAATCAGCCGGGCGTGGTAGCGCATGCCTGTAATTCCGGCTACTTGGAAGGCTGAGGTGGAAGGATCGCCGGAGCCCAGCAGGTAGAGGCTGCGGTGGCCAGGAGCGGCCACTGCACTCCAGGTCTGGGCGTCAGAGTGAGACTCCAACTCAAAAAAAAAAAATTAGTTGGGCATGGTGGTGCACGCCTGTAGTTGCATCTACTTGGAAGGCTGAGGTGGAAGGATCACCTGAGCCCAGCTGGTTGAGGCTGTGGTGACCATGAGCGTGTCACTGCACTCCAGCCTGGGTGACAGTGAGACTTCGACTCAAAAAAAAACAAACAGTATTTTAGTAGAGACAAGGTGTCACTATGTTTCCCAGGCTGGTCTCAAACTAATGGCCTCAAGCCATCCTCCCGCCTCAGCCTCCCAAAGCTCTGGGGTTACAGGTGTGAGCCATGGTGCCCAGCAAATCTCTGTGTGGTTCACTGCTGTATCCCTTGTGCCTAAGGCACTGCCTGGCACAGAACAGGTGCTCAGTGGACACTTGTTGAATGAATGAAGGAGGCAATAGAGAAAGGAGTTTGGCCAGGTCTGGGCATGGAGGCTCCTCCCTGGGGCTGTGCACACCTTGTAGCCAATCTTGAGATCCTCGCAGTCCTGGCTGCAGCCGCTGAGCTTGCGGCTGAGACACTCGTTGACGTGGCAGCCGCGTTCATCGGAGCCGTCGCCGCAGTCATCCTGGCCATTGCACAGCAGCGCCTCGGCCACGCAGCGCCCACTGTTGCACAGGAACTGCGAGGAGGCGTTGCACTTGTGTTCTGCGGGGGGCAGGGCAGCAGGTCAGTGGAGGCCGGGTGGGGCTGGGGACAGGAGGGGGAGCCGGCCGTGCGCCCACCTGGGCTGGTGCAGTGTGGGTTCTTGGGGGCCTCGTCGCTCTGGTCGTGGCAGTCGTTCTCGCCGTCGCACTCCCACTGGCGCGAGCTCAGACAGCGTCCGTTGGCGCAGCGGAACTCGCTGGGGCCGCAGGTGGGGTACTCTGGGGGAGGAGGAGGTGGGTGAGGCCAGAGCCTGGGCGCAGGGGAGGGCGGGGACTGCTCCCACCCCTCGAGGACTCACCACACTCTGAGGACTCATCGGAGCCATCTGCGCAATCACGGTCATGGTCACACACAAAGTGCTTGGGGATACACTGGCGGTTCTGGCACATGAACTCACGGTCGTCGCAAGTGCTGTTGTACACTGGAGACAGGCGGAGATGTCCCCTCAGCCCACCCTGCCTCAGCCCCTGCCAGCCAACTGCTGACCCCACAGAACACAAGTGCGACGCCTCTTCGCCGTTCCTGCACCCCAGTGGGCGCTGTGTGGCTGGTGACCCCCACACCCTGCTCCTGTGGTTCTCGTGGTAGAGTGGGCAGAGCACTGGGCAGGAAGTCTGGATGCCTGGGTCATAGCTATGGCCCTGCCCCTAGCTGACTGGGTGACCCCCCCAACATGATGCTGTGGCCACGTGCTGCCCTCCCACTCTGCACGCCCCCGCACTCACAGCAGCCGGCTGCGACGCTCTCGTCCGCGCCGTCAGCACAGTCCTTGTCACCGTCACAGAGCCAACGCTCAGGGACACACACATGGGTGCCAGGGCAGGAGAAGGAGGAAGGGCCGCACGTCTTGCCTTCTGTGGTGGGGAGACACTGAGAGACTCAGGAGCGGGCCAAGCCCACTGTGCCCGTTCTGAATGAAAGATTATCTGTGATCTGTGTGTGGGGTGGGGTCTGCCCTCCCTGGGACACCTCCCCTAACGACCCCAGCCCCCTCACCACAGTGGGCCGCCTCGTCCGAGCCGTCCCCGCAGTCATCGCTGCCATCACACAGCCACTGCTTGGAGATGCAGCGATGGTTCTGGCACTCAAACTGGGCCTCTGAGCAGAACTTGTCTGGGGAGTTGGAAGCCATGATCAGACGGGGGAAGGGTGGTGGGTCGTTCAGCTGGGCAAGCCGCCACCACGGGAAGGACAGAGAGACCCCAAGGGCCTGGGGGTGGGGCACGGGATGAAGGCCCTGGGTGCCCTTCTCCAAGGGGGCGTTTCCTGAGATGGACTAATAAGGGATCCTGGCATGGTCTTAGTGCTTTGGAGAGGCCCCACCCGCAGGTCCCAGGAGCTCCAGCCAGGGTGCCTGCGCGCCGCGGTCACTCACTGCAGTGGGTCTCGTCCTCGCCATGTTCACAGTCGTCCTCCTTGTCACACGTCCAGCTCATGGGGATGCAGCGCCCACTGGGGCAGGCAAAGTAATTCAGGGGGCATCTGGGGCGCTTCACACCTGGGGGGCAAGGGAGGTGTGAGGGCATGGCTCGCCTGGGGCCACCCCCCACCGCGCGCCGGTCACTGCCCACCTGGGCAGTCACGCTCATCGCTGTAGTCTCCGCAGTCGTTGGCGCCGTCGCACACCCAGCTGGGCGCGTAGCAGAGGGAGGTCCGCGCACAGGGCTGGAAGAGCACGCCCTTCACGCCGAGGCGGAAGTAGCTGCTACAGTCGGTGGCACCTGGTGGGGTGAGGGTGAGGGTGACGCCTGGTTCCCCAAAACAACCCCCCCCGGGGCAGCTGCCACCTGGCAACACCTTTTGTGTTTCAAAAAGTCAAGTGGTGCCCTTTGGGTGAGTGCTGTTCACACCAGCCGCTCCCCAAACCCCAGGGGAGCCCAGGAGCAGGAGTAGGACAGGGACAGGGCTGCGGGGAGATGGAGGCTTCCATGAAGACCTAGGGGGGCAGCTGAGAGGATGGGGGTGAGCAGGTGCAGGAGGGCTTGGAAGCAGGCGGGGCAGTTGAGAGAGACGGGGGAGCCGAGGGGGCGGCGCTCACTGCAGTTCATCTCGTCTGAGGCATCCTCACAGTCCACAAACTGGTTGCAGCGACTGGAGTTCCCAATGCAGGTCCCGTCCCGGCAGCGGAATTCGCCCACACCGCAGGCCGTCTCTGGAAAGCCCGCACCAGGGCCGTCAGGCCAGAGTCTGCTCCCAAGGCACCAGCCCAGGTCCGTCCTAGGGTGCCCTGAACCAGACATGCTGGAGCCTGGCAACAGGGGCTGGGGGGCTGACATCCCACTCACTGTTGCAGGGGATCTCGTCGGAGCCGTCCCCGCAGTCGTCCGCCCCATTGCACCACAGCATGTTGGACACACAGCGCCCGTTGCTGCACTGGCGGAAGGTCTTCTTGCAGCGGCGGGAGTCTGCGGATGGGGGCGCAGCGTCAGCCGCGGGCACGGGGAAGGCGCTGCCTCTGCCGAGACGTCACGCACGGGTCCAGCCCCCCCCCAAGATGGCCGGAACATGCTAACAGTGGCTCTGCCCTGCACGAGCTCCCAGAATGCCTCTCAGGCCATGGAGCTGGGTCATGCTCTCCCCTGCAGGGGACCGGTGCCGGCTCCTTACTGCAGTAGGACGGCTTCTCGTCGGACTTGTCCTTGCAGTGGGAGACACCATCACAGGTCAGGCTGAAGTTGATGCACTCGCCGTTGGCACACTCAAACTCGTCTTGCGCTTGGCAAGAGGAATTCACCGCTGAGGAGGGAGGTGGGGGGAGCTTCATGAGCTCCAGAGAGTGTGGGACGAGGCGGTCCCCATCCCGTGTATGCTCGACCCCTTCTCCCTCCCTCCCACTCTCACCTCGGCAGGTGAGGTCCTCCTGGAGGATTCGGCCCCCTCGGCATGAGCAGTTGACGTGGCCTTGGTGAGTGAGCAGACACAGGTCCTGGCAGCCTCCGTTGTTGATGCGGCAAGGGGAGAGCTCACCTGGGCAGGGACAGAGCCAGGGCTGCAGGGTGTTCTCTGCTGGACACATACCCAAAGCGCCACCACCCACACAGCTTCACGGAGCTCCCTGAACCCCCTGCCAGGCCACACAAGCACAGCAGATTATGGCCAGTGGGGAGGGTGCAGGGATGGCTGCTTCGGGGGCGGCCCAGTGCAGGGTGTCTGAGTGGGTATGAGGTTGTGAGAAAGGTGTGTGCTCTTAGGTGGAGTACTGTGGGCTTGAAGTGTGTTTCGGGGGAGATTCCAGGCTGAGGGGTTTGAGATACATGTGTAGTGGCAGCCCTGAGGCATGTGTGAGGAGTGTGAGTGGAGCTGCGAGAGGGAGCCAGGCCAGCCAGTCCGGTGTGGGTGTTGCTGTGGCATGCACGTCGAGGTGAGAGTGTGTAGAGCCCAGCAGCCCGTGTGCGGTTAAGCCCTGAGGTGTCTGTGTGGCTCTGGGTGTGAGGAATGACCAGGGCAGGCGGTGGGGCGTGTGCAAAGTCCACATGTACGCACAGATATCCGAGGAGCTGGGCTGGGGGAGTGTCAGGTGTTTGGGAGAATCTTGGGGACAAAGGTGTGTGCAGGTGTGACTGTACAAGGGAGGCCCGGGATGAGCAGGCCCAGGCTCTGTGTGTGTGTGTCTGTATGCACGCGCCCACACAGGCATGGTGGGTGGCAGCCCCACTCACAGCTGTTGGTGTCGTTGGCCACGGCGATGATGCCCATAGGCTGCTGGGGGATGTCCACACGCAGCAGCTTCATGTCGCTGCCCACGTACTTGTTGGCCCGCTGCACGGCCCGCCGCACCCAGTCGGTCCAGAAGATGTGCTCCCCGTACACTGCCAGCCCGAAGGGATGCACAGGCTCTGACTTCAGGATCACCTGCGGAGACGGCCCCTTCACCGTCAGGATCCCACCGCCCCCGCCCCCACCCACCTGTGGCCTGGCCAGGCTCCGACTGTCACAGGATGAGGGGTACCCACAGAGGCACTTGCTAGCTCCCTCACCCAGGTGACGAGGAAACAGAGCCAGACAGGGTGGGGCTGCCGGGGCCAGGACCTGGACGGGCTCCTCACCTCCTCGCGCCTTGCCACGTGCCTCCCCACTGCGTGTGTGCTGGGCTGCCTCCTCCTTGGGTGACCGCCACTCCCCAGGCACCAGGCCCCCTGCGTGCCACCCACCCGCCCCTCACCCCCCATACTCACGTAGCGGTGGGAGCCATCATACTCGCAGCGCTCGATCTTGTCAAGGGTGGCATCGGAGAAGTAGAGCTTCTCGGCCCGGTGGTCGATGGCCAGGCCGTTGGGGGTGCGGATGTCCTTTTCGATGAGGGTGAGGACGTTGGCTCCTGACAGGGCTGCACGCATGATGCTGGGGTGTTGCTCGTTCCAGTTGGTCCAGAACATGAGGCTGGGGAAAGAGGGCCACGGGGATCAGGAGGCAAAGTCAGAGTCTGCCATGGAGGGCACCAGCCAGGAAGTGTGGGCTCCTGGGACACAGGGACCAGCCAGGTGTGAGCCCAACCCGGTGTAGAGGCAATCTCAGAGTCATCAAAGCCAACGCAGCCCCAATGCCCAGGAAGGGCCCAGCTGTTGTGCAGACAGTGCCCATGCTACTCGGGCAGGCGTGACTCACTCCATGTACGCACTGTGCATTTGTGTAGCACACACACAGCACAGGATTGGTGAAACAACCATCTGGGCTCACTGAGATGCAGGACGGGGCAGCCACACGAGACGGGCCCCAGGGCTCCAGTCCTGGTTCCACCACCCACCAGCTAGGTGCCCCTGGGCAAGTGAACTGCCTTGTGCCTCAGTTTCCTCCTCTGTGAAGTGGGGGTAGTAACACGCCCTGCCTTGCAGAGTGGTTGTGAGAACTAAAGAAGTGAATCTATCTTCATGACAGATGGCACACACTATGTGTTTTCCATGGTTCTATTCTGAACCGCTCTCTTCTCTGCAGTGAGGCTGGCTCTTTCCCAAATCATCCTGAAACCCCTGTTGAGTGTGGAATATGGCCTAGGTCTTGGGGTATATGAATCCTACCTGCAAGAAGTTCTTGAGAATCACCTTCTCTGTCAATTTTTTTTTTTTTTTTTGAGACAGGGTCTCGCTCTGTCACCCAGGCTGGAGCGCAGTGAGGTGATCACAGCTCACCACAGCCTTAACTTCCTGGGCTCAGGTGATCCTTCTGCTCAGTCTCCCGAGTCACTGGGACCAGGCAGGTGCCACCATGCCCAGCTAATTTTTTGTAGAGGTGGGGTCTCACTATGTTGCCCAGGCTAACCTTGAACTCCTGGGCTTGATCCTCCGGCCTCGGGCTCTCAACACACTGGGATGACAGGTGTGAGCTACCGTGCCTGGCCCATCTCCACAACTTAAGGCCTTTGTATACTTAGGGTTGAATCCCCAGTTCTGTCTCTTACAGGCTGTGACCTCAAATGAGCCTCCTGGTCCCTCTGAGCTGTGGTTTCCCTTAGTAAAGGAGGGAATGGGAACAGCCAGACACCAATTAGGTCACACTCTTCGGGGGGGTGATGAGGCGGCAGCGATGGCTGTGGAAGTCTTTAGTGGCAGTCAAGCATCACGCTGGAGATGACAGAGTGGTCCTCACTCCACCTGCATCGGACAGTGAGTCCTGGGCCACACCTCAAGAGATTCACACTCAGGCCTGAGGTGGGACAGGGACTGGCACGTTCCCATGCTCCCCAGTGACACGTATGAACACTGGGCTCTGAAACACTCTGAGAGACCCGAGAACCAGTTCCCTTCTCCAGTTCTATAGTAGGACCTTCCTGCCCCTACCCCAATGCCTCTGGTCCCCCCTCTGCTCTGGCTACAGATGTCTTCCAGCATGTGAACTTGTCTTCTTAAGCCTCTCCAGGTCTCATTCTGGTTTTTTTTTGTTTTTTTTTTTTGAGTCAGAGTCTCACTGCAGCCTGGACCTGCTGGGCTCATGTAATCCTTCAGCCTTCCAAGTAGCTGGAACCACAGGTGTGCACCACCATGCCCAGCTAATTTTTTTGATTTATTGTAGAGATGAGGTCTTGCCAAGTTGCCCAGGCTGGTCTCGACCCCCCAGACTCAGGCAATCCTCTCACCTCAGCCTCCCAAAGTGCTGGGATTACAGGCGTGAGCCACCGTGTCTGGCTAGATCTCATCTGATTCTTTTTACCCCTCCCCCGCTCCGTGTCACCATCACAGTTGAACAATCGCTTCCTTCTGCTGGGCTCACAGGGAAAATGATGCTTCGGGTCCCTTAGGGTGACCCCGGCTGCTTCTGAGCCTCAGTGAGCTCGTGAGGACAGGTCCTGACTTTAGGGTCTGGCCCCGGAGGAGAGCAAGGTCCTTGATGGCTCTGAAGTCAGAATGTGAGTTTGGAGGGAGGTAGCATGTCATTCTAGCCTCCAAGAGAAAATGGGTGTCCTGGGCTGGCTGGCGGCTGGTCACCTTCCTGGCTTGTCAGGACTGGATCTGACCTGCCAGTCCCCAGCAGGGATCTGCACAGCTCGAGTGAAGCCTGCTCACACCTGCAGTGAGAAGCAGCTTTCCTGGCGTCAACAGACTCTTGCACATAGCAGGACTACCTGCAACCCAGCTGTGGGCTTGGAGAAACCGCTCCCAGGAAGGGGCTTTCCTGGGGCAGGTGGGCAGCGACCAGGAACATAATAGACCTTCCAGCCATCTAGTTGTGAGCTCCTGGGGCCAATAGGGCGCAGCGCCAGCTTCAGGGTGGGCTCAGGAGGAAGCAAGGTCGTTGGAGCCTCTACTCATCCCGACCCCTCCATTGGGGTCCTTCCAGTTCCTCCAAAGGGTCTATTTCTCTGGCCGAGGGAGGGCTGCTCCGGCCAGCTCAGCTTTCTCTCCTCTGCACTCTGACCCTCCTCTACCTGGTCCAATTCTGCCACCCTCAGACGCCGACTCCTCCTTGGACACATTCCCTGACTCCCAGGCTGAGGCAGGACACTGGCACAGTCACCAAGCCCCTGCAGCCTCATCATGTGTAAGAATCAGACATGCTCCACGTCCCTCTCATTCCCCGCTGGAGCCTCAGCGCATTGTTGGTTCTCCAAAGCCAGTTGCTGAATGAGCAACAGAATTCTCAGGGCCCAGAAGAAAGGAGTTCCGTGGGTCACCATGTGAGGGCGTCCTCTGGGATGGGTTGGGGCAGGCAGGGGCGCTCAGCACAGGCCAGCCCCAGATAGGTGAGGTCACCATGGGTCACTTCGTCAGCCGCCACGGACGCGCCAGACATCTGGAGCGGCGGGTAACAGAGGGCCCTTGTGCAGGGTCAGCCAGGCCAGGCGGCTGGGCTGGTCTAGACGTGATTTCCACCAGGGCGTGGAATCCACTCACCATTTCCATGTAGCCGCGTTTGGGTTTTGTTTATCTCTTAGTTTCCTAGTAAAGCTTTTTATAAACATTCCAAGTGCTGCTGAATCAGAGGGGAAAGTGCCATTCTCAATGTGAGCCAGGACGGTCACTGCCGGGGTGGTTCACCAGAGGCCACACAGCAGGCTGGGAGCTGCCCAGTGGGAGGACAGCACAGGCAGCAACTGCAGGGGACCCTGGGGGTCACCCACCCCGGGGTGTTTCCTCTCAGTTCTTCCTAGTCTGTGCTCCTGACTCCTATGCAGCTGACCCCACTTCTTGGCCATTCTCGGGCCTGCCTGCACCCCAGGGCATGGGGATGTTCATTCCCTTGCCGTCCTTCCCCTGTGACCTTTCCCTCCTCCAGGCTTTTGCTCGAAGCACATTCACGTCTGGGCTGTCCTTCTTGTCTTTTCCACTCCCAGGCCCTGTGCCAACCTACTGCCTCCATGACGCCTGCAGCCATCACGTACAGCCATGAACATGACTGTCTCCCCATCTAGGTGAACGGGGACTCAGCGAGCATCCTGTGCCTGAAGCTTTGGGTCCAGAGCTGGAGGCCTTGCTCTAGCCTTGAACGTGGCTCCCTGCAAAGGACTCCACAACAAAGCCAGGAACGTCCCCACAGTCCCACTGTCCCCTTGGTTCAAGCTCCTGAAATATTCGTACCTCATATCACAGAAGAGGAGGCTGAAGTGCAGAAAGCCCATGTGGCTTACCCAAGGCCACCCAGCAGAGAAGGGTGGAGCAGGCTGGAAGCGCCTTTCCCGCACCCCCCTCCAGTCTGCCTGGGGCAGTTTCTGCCGCCCCAGGGCGCACCGCTCCCCCCAGCCCCACCCGCAGGCGGCCGCTCACTTCTGGCACTCGTCCAGCACGAAGGCCCGTGGGTGGTCATCTCCAGACATGGTGATGACGGTCTCACGCTCGAAGGCCCCCGGGCGGGTCTGGTCCACGGTGTGGCGGGTGATGGTGGATGTCGTGTAGCTGGTCCAGTACAGAGTGTCCCAGCCGCGGTGATAGGCCAGGCCTTCCACAGAGCCCACATCTGTGAAGGAACAGGAGCAGCCACGGTTGGGAGTGGGCCGGAGGGCAGAGCCAGAGGACACAGAGTTGCACAGTGGCTGCAGGGATGGCCTGGGACATCTGGCCCTGGACCAGAAGGGGCAGTGTGGCGTGTGGGAGCTCATGCAGCAGACAGGGCTCGGGGCACCCAAGTCTGACCTTCAGTGGCCCTGGCCCCTGCTGTACCATCCCATCACCCACCCAAAGGACCCACGGTCACCTCCCTAACTCTTCCTGTCTCCCGCCCTTGGACAGACCCAGGTAGCTTCAAGATGTGGTCACACTTTCTAGGGCTGTTGTGTTGTGCAACATGGATTTCAGCAAATCAAGCCCTGCGTGGGCTCTGCTGGGGTACTTTCTATTTTCAAAGACCCTGAACCATGGGTGGGTGCAGAGGCTCGCACGTATAATCCCAGTACTTTGGGAGGCTGAGATGGGAAGATCTTTTGAACCCAGGAGTTTGAGGCTAGCCTGGGCAACATAGCAATACCCCATCTCTACAAGATACAAAAAAAGGTCAGGCATGATGGCTCATGCTTACAATCCTAGCACTTTGGGAGGCCGAGGCAGGAGGACTGTCGAGCCCAGGAGTTTGAGACCAGCCCAAGGCAAAAATATTGATATCCTTTCTCTACAAAAATACCAAAAATAAAAAAAAAAAGGTAGGTGTGGTGGTACGTGCCTGTATCCTTAACTATTTGGGAAACTGAGGCAGGATAATCACTTGAACCCAGAAATTTGAGACTGTAGTGAGCTATATGGCACTACTGCACTCCAGCCTAGGTGACAGAGTAAGACCCTGACTCTTTAAAAAAGACCATAAACTGACAGTTTCATAGACATCTTACGCTTAGGCTAAAGAACTAAGGCACAGTGAGAGACCAGCTGAGCAGTATTGTAAGAAAAGACGTGGGGGCTTGGCGGGGGCTGTAAGCTGTGTGACCATGGGGCTGCCAAAACATGTAGTCTGCACAGCAGCCCAAAGGAAGGGGATGTCCTACCAGTTTCTCCTGACCAAGCTCTGGTCATAGAGTAATGAGTTTGGCTTTGGACACTACTTTTTTTTTTTTAAGTCAGAGTCTCACTCTGTTGCCCAGGCTAGTGCAGTGGCACACTGCAGCCTTGACCTGCTGGGCTCAGGTCATCCTTTCGCCTCAGTCTTCCAAGTAGCTGGAACTGCAGGCACGTGTCACCACACCAAGCTAATTTTTTGGTTTATTGTAGAGACGAGGTCTTGCCAAGTTGCCCAGGCTGGTCTCAAACCCCTGGGTTCAGGCAATTCTCTCATCTTGGACTCCTAAAGTGCTGGCTTTATAGATGTGAGCCACTGCCCTGACCTGATACTACATTTTTAGACAGACACGTGGACTGGACTGTGTGGAGCAGAAAATGTCCCAGAGGAGGCTGGAAGGACAGGTCTGGTATTCTCCACCACTGTATACCCAGCACCCAGTCAGTCTTTAAGGACCAGCTGAATAAATGAATAAGCCAGTGAATGAATCAAAGGATTTGGGGGTATCCAGCCTGAAGAAGAGAAAATGCAATGGGATGAGATCGTGTTTTTTTTTTTTCTTAGAGACGAGATCTTGCTATGCTGCCCAGGCTGGTCTCAAACTCCTGGGCTCAAGCAGTCCTCCTGTCTCTGCCTCCCAAAGTACTGGGATTAAAGGCGTGAGCCACTGTGCCTGGCTTGATAGTGGTTTCCAAAGAGCTCCGGCACCGTAACCACTTTGCTGAGCCCCATGTGCACCCTTTCAGGGGACACTCTCCTTTCATAGACAAGGGAGCCCAGGTCTGGTGAGGGGAAACTTGTCTGAGGCATTCCAAGTGGCAGGAATCGAGCCTCATGTCTGCAGCCTGTGCTTGAGAGCCCGGGGCTCCAGGGAGGAGGACTCTGGTTGGTTCTGTGCAGCCCTGGAGGCAGAACTGGGGCCACTGTGGGGAGCAAGCAGGGGCCAACTCTGATTCCGGATAAGGAGAAACTTTCAAGCCACTTTATCAGGTGCAGTGCGATCCGGGTGCACCATGGCAGGGGGGATTTTGACCCGGGTAGGTGTGGCCGGTGCGTGTCTGAGAGTCCGTGCTGTTCCCCCTGTCCCCAGCCCCCTTCCTGGGAAACCCCAGGGGCCTGGGCTCACTCTCCACTATAGTGGTCCGCCCGGAGCCATCGTCGTTGATCTGCTGGATGTTCCCGAAGTGGATGTCGCTGAAGAAGATGCGGTTGGGGGTGCCCGGGGTGGTGCCTGCCCGGTAGTCAAAGGCCAGAGCAATGACGTTCTTCATGTGCTCGGGGTCCTCGAAGGGCTGCACGGGCGCGTTGAGGTTGCGCTCATCCGACAGGTGGATGCTCTTGAGGATGGTGCGCTCCGAGTACAGCAGGTAGCCAGCGTACTCACGGCATGACGCTCCGTCCTCGGCCAGCATCCCGTGGGCGCAGGCGCAGGCCCGCCGCCCGCCGCCCTGGTACAGGCACAGCTGCTGGCACCCGCCATTGGCCACCGCACACACGTTGGTGCCTGGAAGAGGGAGGTGGCCGAGGGCATGGCCTGCCTTGGGAACGGCTCACTGGTGCCTCTGTCATCCAGGCCAAGGGGTAGGCTCTGGTTGGTGCCCTGCTCTGCCTTGATAGGTGTCCCCGGTTCAGACGACCCTCCAGGCCCCAGCAACCGGCGCCCAGGTCCATCTTCTCTCCCAGCCCTCTCTCACTCGGGGTTCCCTGGGGAGACTGTTCCAGGTCATCGGGTGCTCCCTCTCGCCTCCTCTGCCCCGGCCTCACCTTTCTGCCGGTCCCGGTTGAAGACTTTGATGTCTTTAAGCTGGACGCCGATGCCAGTCCGCAGGGGCACCGAGTCTGTGGCATTGTCTTTGCTCCCGCGCTTGATGGAGCCATTGGCGTGAGTCCTGGGGGGAAAGAAGGGCGCAAGCAGGGCCGATGGAGCCGCCGGTGGGGGGTAGGAGGGGATGGGGAGGAGGCCAGGACAGGATGGGGAGGAGGCCAGGACAAAAGCTCTCACCTGTCGCTCCAATAGATGAAATCCTCAAACACAGACACTGAAAACATGTCCATGTTGTTGCTGGACAGAACCACCTCGCGGTTCTCACCCGTCTCCAGGTCAATCCTCTCGATCTTGTCTGTCCGCGCATCACACCAGTAAAGCTTCCCATCCTGCAGGCCAGCGACACTCTCAGCTCCAGGGCCACGCTCCCTGCCAGCCCCTTCCCAGGTCCCGGCAGCAGAGATGGCGTGGGGCCCCCAGGGCAGTCTCCTCTCACTCCTGCCTCCACCTCTCACCTGCCGGTAAGTCAACTTCCAGGCGTCCCTCCACTCCCGCTTCTGAGCGACCCCCCACCCGCCATCTCTGGGGTGGCAGGAGTTCTACTCTGGGCAGGGGCTGGGCCAGGTCCACCATGGGCTCTGTCCACACCTGGTAGTCCACGGAGATGCCATTGGGCCAGCTGATGCTGACGTTGACCAGCACCACTCGCTCTGTGCCGTCCAGCCGAGACCGCTCGATACGCGGGTACTGACCCCACTCTGTCCAGAACAGGTATCTGTGGGGTGGGGGTGGAGGTGTGAGTCAGTTCCCAGACCCCGGAGGGGACAGGGACCCGTCGGCATGGGCTGTGGCCAGGGTGACAGGGCCAAATGCCCTGAGCCAGCCTGTCCAGCTTCTCACCCCTTCTCCGGGTGGACAGTGATGGCCCGGGGCTTGTCTAGACCCTGGGAGATGACCACGTAGCGGAAAGAGCCATTGAGCCGGGCAACCTCGATGACATCAAAGCCCTGGTCCGTCCAGTAGATGTTTCCTGAGGAGGGAGTTGGTGGGACTCAGGAAGGCAGGGTGGAGACAGTGCACATGCCCCCTGCCTGGCCCCAGGCACCCCTGCAACTCCCCAGCTACTCTTGCTTACTCCTTCCTTACCCCCACTGCTGGGACCCCAGGTCCCCCCAATCTCCACCTTGAGCCCTCCATGGCTCACCTGCGATCCAGTCCACTGCAATGCCCTCCACACGGCCGATGCCATTGGTCACCACATCCTCTCGCCATGTCTGGTCGCGCTTGGCCCGGCTGATGGTGCTCAGGCCCATGTCCACCCAGTAAATGGTGTCATTTTCTGGAGGTGGAGAAGCCAACGGGGATGTCCAACAAGGAAGGGGCAGGGCGGGGGGCGGTCAAAGTCACGTAAGGGTCAGGACGGAGGTGGATGAGTGCTGGGGGTGCTGGGTGCTTGGCAGGAAAGGTGGGGGGCAGGGGGTGGTGGTTGTGGCAAGTGCTGCTTCCCCTCAGGCCCCACTGGACCCTGAGAGCACACCCCTAAAGCTCCCGGATCGTATCCCATCTGCCCTGCCACCAGATGGCTCACCTGCGTGGAAGTCGATGCCGACAGCCAGCGAGGTTCCCGACACTGGGACCAGGGCATCTGACTTGTCATTGGGATCCAGGGGAATTCCCCGGATTCCCTCATGCACAGAGTACAGGAGAAAGGAGCCCACACCTGAAACACAAGGACACATCAGGCACGGGCCTCACTGACACTTCTTGGCTCCTGTCACCCTCAAGCCGGTCTTCTCTGCTTCCCCTGTGGCATCTTCTCCAGTGACCATCCCCACCCCCAACACATATGTGCACACCTGAGCTTGGGCAGGAGGAAGCTGACCTGGCTAGTGAAGGGTGGGGGTAGGGTGGGCAGCTCAGCAACCACCTGCAGGGCCTCCAGCCACCTTTAGAGGGCAGCAGAGACTCACCTTTCTCATCCCGCACCCTGCCCTCCTTCACCCAGTGCAACCCTGCACCCCTAAGACTCTTAGGGAAAGTCGGGGAGGTTCAGACTGAACAGTCAGGATTGGGTGACTCCAAAATCTAGGTTTCCAGTTCAGCGCTTAGCCTGACCCCGGTTCCCTCTCCATCCTCCCTCTGTCTGGTCTATGCCACGCTCGCTCTCTCTCCAACATCCAAGACTTAAACTTCCAGCACCTTGCTCCTAAGCCAGTCTCACTCCCAGTTCCTCCATTTCTCAGGAGGCACTGCTGTCCACTCACCCCAGGCTTTATCCCTGTGATACAGTGTCCCAGAAAGCATTCCCAAATGCGCCCTTGGTTGCTCAAGCTCCGTGAGAAAAAGGATCAGCGGTCAAGTGTATTTGGGAAAACCCCAAACACTAGAGTACTCTGCTTACAAATCCTCGGAGCACATGAGCATACTCAAGTCTCTGAGAAGTTCTGCAGTTAAAAAAACACATCTAAACTCTGTTCGACTCATGGCAAAACCTACCCACATCAAAGAGGGAGGCTCCCAGGAGTGCACTTTGGGAAATACTGTCCTGAAGGGCAAGTTCATAAAGCAGTTAGCAAGTTCTTGTGAAATGCCTCTGGAGTTCATGTCTTCCCTTAACCCAACTGCTAAGCCCAGCCAGGGCCTGGCTCATAGATTATTCCTCGTGGCTTCCTGACTGGTTTAACTGCCTCTGTTTCTCCCTCCCCCCACTGGATGCTAGGTTAATCTTCCCCAAACATCACGTGCAGGCACTCCCGGCAGAGAACACAGGAGCAGCCCTCACCTCACAGCCTCATCTCAGGACTTCCCCACTCCTCCCCTCTCCTTCCAGCCAAGCATCCAATTCCTCCTTGTCCTGTAAAACCCCAGCTCACGGCACACTTCTCCCATGAAGTTGGCCCTGATCTGCCCATTTCTCCAAAATCCCACTGCAGCCAAATTGTGGTCCAGTCTCCCTACATGTTGTCCCCATCTTCTGGTTAAGCCTGTAGGGCAGAGGGACAGGGCCTTCTGGTCCCCAGACTGCCCCCCAGCACCAGCACAGCGGGGCCTTGCTAAACTTCTAACCCAGAAGGCACCTAATCCATGATGAAAGCAGTCTGTCCCCAAAGTAAGAGGTAGGGGGGACGGTAGGTAGGAGGGGTAGGGGCTGGGGACTTGGGCCAAGGGGGGGCGGAGAGGGCGGGCACTGACCCTCGCAGGCCTGCTGGCCACTCCGGAGGCTGTAGCCAGCCGTGCACATGCAGGAGCGAGTGGTCTCGGACGTGGGCAGACAGAGCTGGGAGCAGTCTCCGTTGTTGACACTGCAGGGGTTGGTGCCTTCATGGTCTGGTGGGGGTGGGAGGCAGAGAGGAAGGGTTAGGTGGCCCTCTGGGGGACCGTGGCGTCAGCTTTGAGCTGGGACAGGATGATCACCGCCCACACCCTGGACCTGGTGAGGGTCAGCACCCCTCCCAACCCTCAAGTCTTCTGTCCTCCTGGGCCTCTGGCTTTATGACCAGGGATGCTGAGAGCCTGGAAGGTGCCCTTGTGTGGCAGGTGGAGCCTGACCCGCTTTGACAGCCTCGCCCCCTGCAGCCTGCTTCTGTGGGCAGCCTCAAGGCCGCTCTTGACCCCCAACCTCTGAACCCCAGGCCCCACCCCAAGCCCACCACCTACCCAGCTGGATGCTCTCATCGTAGACCTTCATATGCATCACCAGGGTGGTGCTGTTCCGCAGGACCACAGACCCCGAGCCGTCAGCCTTGTTGCACCTGCCCATCTTCTCTGACACCTGATCTGCCCACCACAGCTTGTCCCCTGGGGCGGCAGGAGGGGATGAGACCCTCAGGAAGGCCCCCACCCACGTCCCAAGGGCCTGTTGACTCCAGTCATCAGACCTGCCCAGGGTTGAGAGATGCCTCCAGCCAGCCCTGTCACCCAGCTGCCTCACCCATGATGGCCAGGGCGGTGGCCTTGCCCAGCTGGCTCCGCATGGCGTTGAGGACCTCCAGGCCGCTCCCATCCAGGTTGCAGCGGTTGATGGTGTGGTTCCCGGAGCTGATCCAGTAGAGTTTGCTCTCCGGGAAGTCAATAGCCAGGCCTGAAAGGGGAGTGTCACTGCCAGGGGGCCCAGCACAGCACATGGAGTCCAGGGAGGGGAATGGGATAGGTTCGGGCGGGTGATGAGGACAGGTACTACGTTAGGGTTTCAGGAGGCAAGAGGCAGAGGAGCTAGGAAGGGCTGCAGGCAGGTAGCCAAGCACGCACCCACGGGGCCCTTCTGGCCGCTGAAGAGCAGGGTGCGGTTGCTGCCGTCCATGTTGGCCATGCTGATGTTGTCCCCGTCTGTCCAGTAGAGCTTCCTGGGGGACAGTGCCAAGAGGGGAGGTCAGGGTCCTCTTCTGCCCAGGCCCGCCCCACGTTCCTGGCCCTGGGCCCGGGACCCACCCTCGAAGGGGATGGACGACAAGGCCATGCGGCTGCTCCAGGCCCTGCACAACCGCATTCTTGAAGGAGCCGTCTAGTCGGGCCACGTTGATCTGCTTCTTGTTGGTGTCATAGCTCGTCCAGAACAGGTTCCGGGATACCCAGTCCACAGCCAGGCCGTGAGCGTTTGGTAGGTCTGGGAGCACAAGTGGGGAGTGGGAGAATGGGTGTTTTTGGGGAAAGTTGGGAGGAAAGCAGGTGTGGTTTCTGGAGACCGGGGAATGGGAAAACAGGGCTGGGGTCCCCAGGGGGAACAGGGTTTGGAGGAACATCAGGACCAAGAGGACCAGGGTTGGGAGAAAGAACCGGGTGGGGTCCAGGGCCAGGAGGCACCTGCAGAGACGACAGTCTCCACGCCTGTGCCATTGATGAAGGCCCGCTTGATGGCCTGCGTCCGCACGTCAGACCAGTACACACGCTGCTCGCGGGCGTCATAGTCCAGCACCGTGACGTTGTCGATGTCGGGCACCGTGAAGGAGATGATGTAGTTATAGTAGGGGGCATCCAGGTCCACACCCCGGATCTCCATCTGACGTGCGTACAGCAGGAACTTCTTAAACTCTGTGGGCACAGGCAGGTCACTGAGTTGAGTCCCGGCCTCCGTGCCTCCCGTCCCAGATGAGGGTCCCTTCTTCTGGCTCCTTCTGTTGCTGGCCCATGGTGAGAAGCACCCCTCTTGGGAGAGACCCTCCTCTCACAATGACTGGTGCCTCTCCTATCCAGACCCTCCCAGCTAGGACTCTCCCTTCATTTACAGCTGGAAGCCTGGGACCGTCCCCTCCAGCCTCAGCTTACCACTGGCTCGGGAGGGTGGGGCCTCCCTACCGTAGCAGGTGGTATTGTCCTTGTGGAGTTTCATGAGGTGGGGGCAGGCGCAGGAGACAGTCCGGTTGTAGTTGATGAGACACAGGTGTGAGCAGGGGCCCCGGCCCCCATTGGCCTCACAGGGATTGGGAGCTGGGGCAGGCAGGGGAGAGAAGAAGTCAGAACGATCTGTGACATGCTGGTCCCTGCCTGGCCTTTCCCACCCATCCTCCAGGCCCTCTCAACCCCCCACCCCGTTCCAGCACTATCAACAGACCGGTCCACCCCCACCAGCACAGCAGACCGCCTTTCCCTGGCTCTCTCCTCCCGTGAGGACTTCTGGGAGGCTGCTGGCTCCCTTCCAGAAGCCCAGAGGCGCCCGGAGGCCCCGAGCCCCTTACCCATGGGCTGCCGGGATGGGTGGTACACCTGCAGGTCGAAGGGCTGGGTGTTGGTCCTCTGAACCACAGTGACATTGTGGCCGGTCCACTTATTGGCCTTGGCCAGCGTGTTTGTTCGCCAGTCAGTCCAGTACACCTCCCCCCCATACAGCGTCACTGCAAACGGGTGGGACAGGAACTCGTGTCCCCGGAGCACCTCCATGTGGCCGGAGCCATCGTACCGGGCTGAGTAAATGGCATCTGACCTGGGAGCGTGGGCACAGATGTGTGAGCAGAGAGGAGGCACAACCTGGAGAGCCACAAGGATGGCCCTGCACCTGCCTCTTCTGCCCATTTCCCTTGTTCTCTTTCCGATCTGCCCAGTCTTTTGCCATCGGTTTCTGGTTCTAGACCCCTGGGCCTTGTCACCCTTTCCCTCTGCAAGTCCTGGGGCCCCGCTCCACCTCAACCTGGTGCCTTTGGCTTGGCCTCCCCAGGGTGTGGGGCGCTGACCTGGCGTCAATCCAGAGGATGCGCTTCTCCAGGTAGTCCACGGTAAGCCCGTTGGGCCAGCCCCCCGAGCCCGTCTCCCGATGGACGGTGCGGCGCCCAGCCCCACTCATGGAGGCTGCCTCGATGCGGGGCAGGCTGGCATCCCAGTCTGTCCAAAACAGGATCCTGGGGAGTGGGGAGGGGGTCAGGAGGGCTGACACTGGGAGCCTGGGGCAGGACGTGGCAGGGTCCTAGGGAAGCGTGGGAGGACGAAAAGCCCTGAGGAGGCAGGCATCCCTGGGCAGGCCGAACGGGACTTCAGAGGACCACGGGGCTGGGCAGGATGCTCACCCATCCCGGGGATCCAGTGCGATCGCCCTTGGATGCTCAATGTCGCCGGCCAGCAGGGTGGTCCTGAGGGTCCCATCCAGCTTGGCCACCTCGATCTGGTCCAGGTTGCTCTCTACCCAGTAGATGTTGCCGGCAATCCAGTCGACAGCCAGGCCCTCGGGCGTGGCCAGGCCATACTGAATCACCACCTCGAAACTGGTTAGGGCTGGAGGAGAGAGGGCGATGAGAGGTCAGCATCTCCTACATGCGGTGGCATAAGTGTGCACCCCTGGGAGCCCTCAGTGACCATCCTCAGCCTGACACCTCTGCCAAAGCCTCTGATGTGCCCAGATTCAATCGTGGGGCTCCTAACACCCCCTCCTCTCCTCACCCAGTCCCCCCCGAGCTGTCATCAGGAGGTCAAGTAGCAGAGGAGAGGCTGGGACGGGGGGTGAGGGGGGTAGCAGTTCTCTGAGGGGCTACCCTGTGGGAGGAGGTCAGAGCAGAGGGTGCAGGTTTCTAGAATTCTCTAGAAGTCACCCCACAGAATGGCTTCAGGAGCTTCCCGTGCTAACACATTATCTATGTACCTTATTCTTTGAGATACTGCTGTGCAGTGTGAACACATCACTGTTTACTCAGCCATCCATCTCCTTGTTTATGAACATTTCAGGGTTCCCAGGTTTATATCAAACAATACAAATTCCTCTAGTGAAATGAGCCTCTTCCAAGCCTTTGCTCGGATGTCAATTTCTCAGGGGACCTTCCCTGACCACACGGGTGGAAACAGTCCGATGCAGCCACGGCTGCATTCCCACCGCCAGCGTGTACACAGGTGCTCACTGCACGTGTGAACAACGGAGGAAGTGTGGGTGGGACAGGCTGCCTGGGGACAGGCAGGTACTCCCTCCTGAATGGCTTTCCCCTCTCAAGCCTGCAATTCCAGGATCTGGGCAGCCAGGCTCCCAGCGCTCCAAGGAAGGGCCGATCATTTTGCTAATTATCGGTCTGGCAGCTCTGCCGACGATAATTACTAGGCGTTAGGCGCTAAGACCCACTGCAAAATGTAACCCAATTAACAGGCGTGGGGGATGGGAGCCACGCCTCTGCCCTGGGGCCCCCTGGATCTGAACTTGTGGCCCTGGGTGCCCAAGGGCTCTGGCCGGGCACCCTGCCCCAGCGGACAGGACGGCTGTCACCTCCGTTGTCCAGCAACTTCCCGCGGTAGATCTTGTCCTCCACCACGTCCGTCCAGTAGAGGGCGCTCTGGCTGAGGTGGAAGTCAAGGGCGATGGTGTTGCGCAGGCCGGGCACCAGGACGCTGTAGTCCCCTTTGTGGAGGTCGATGCGGCGGATCTCATGGCGGTTGGAGAAGATGATGAACGGTTTGAAGGGGTCTAGGGTGGGAGGGACGGGACAGGGTCAGCGAGGGGCTAGCTGCCTGCGTGCCCCCTTGTCCGGGTGCAGGCAGGGTCTCTGCTGGTCCGGACACTGGGGCCCCAGGTGGAAAACTCAGCCCTTGGCATCAGGCTTCCTGAGCCCGGCCCACTACAGCTCACGGGCCTGTCCCTGCCTGCCTGGCCACCCCTCCTCGCGTCTCACCCAGACTTCGGCAGCTCTCGCCGTCCGGCTCCAGGACCCAGCCCTCGTAGCAAGAGCACTTCACACTGAACTTGTTCTGGTCGCACTTCTGGCTGCACTTGAGGTGCTTGGCACAGTAGCTCTGGATCTGGCAGGTGTGGTTGTCGGGCCCCAGCTCCATGCCCAGAGGGCACGAGCACACGATGCCTTCGCCAGGTGCCACCGAGCAGTTGTGGCTGCAGCCACCGTTATTCAGAGAGCACTGGTCTGGGGGTACAGACAGGGGACAGGCCCGGGGTCAGAGTCTGGGAGGAGACAGGACACAGTCCCGCTGGGCCCCAAGACCTGGGCAGCCCAGACCAAGCCCTCACACCCTGCCCACGGCCCCTGGGTCTCTGTTCCTGGTGAGCCTCTGCCCCGAGGCCTCCCAGACTCCCTCAGGACCAAAGCACCCAGCACCCGCCACCTGGGACCACCCTTTCCCCGAGGATAGTTTCATCCCTTCTTGGGTCCACAGTGGGGATCCCAGCTTTTTGCCTCCTCCCTGGGAGGTCCGTAGGTCCAGCTCTCCTTTGCTGACCTCTCCTGATTTGGGTGTGATTTGGGGTGGGGTGCGGTAGGGCATGTCCTCCCGCCAGTCTGACTGACAACCTGGCAGCAGGTCTTCCGGCCAGTCCCAGCGGCCTTATCTCCCACCTGCTCCTTCCAGGGAGCTGGGACTCTGCCTGGCTGAGAGGACCAGGTCCCTGCCCTGCCCCTCATCTCCAAGTCACACCATGCAGGCCTCCCTGACTCCTCCATCCTTAGTTCTTTTGGTCTTGAATGGACTCCCCTGGGTTCTCATTCACTCTGCAAGTTCTGCCTGTCCTTGGGAACCCAGTTCAATCCTCATCTCCTCCGGGAAGCCTGCCCTGACCATCAACTCTCCACCCTGGGTATCTCATGAGCCCACTCCTCACTGCTCTGTGATATGTGTGTGTGGGGGGTCTCTGCCTTGTGGGGTGGGGGCGCACTGTCTCCATGGAGCTTTAGGGGGTGTGTGACCTTGCTCCTGCTACTGAACCTGTCTGTGCCTCAGTTTCCTCATCTGTAAAATGGAGACAGTGGAAGCACCTGTCTCGCAGGGCTACCCTATAGACTGAATGCTCTCACCGTGTGACTCGCTCAGCACAGCGAGAGGGTGAGCTCTCAGTCGGCACAGGCTGTCCGTGACTGCTCTCTCCTGGTCTCTAATGCTTCCTCACAGACCCACCTGGGCCCAGGCGCCTACCCCGCCACCCTCCCCTCCTCTCCTCGGCCAGCCTCTCGGCCCCATTCGGGCCCTGGCCTCACCGCAGAGCTCGCCCTCGTCCGAGCCGTCTCCACAGTCGTCGTTGCCGTCGCACAGCTTGTCAGGGGGCAGGCAGACGGAGGTGTTGTTGGCACAGGGGTGCGAGGGTGGCCTGCAGGCCAGGGACTCACAGTTCTCCTCATCTGAATTATCTTCACAGTCTCTGTCGCCGTCACACACCCACGCTTTGCTGATGCACCGAGCTGAGGGGTGTGGCAGCGTGAGGGGCTGGGCCTGGGTAGTGGGGCTCTCCCGGCCCTTCTTCCCAGACCCCCGTGGGCATCTCTAGTAGGGTTATGACTGCAATGCCCTGGGCTCCATTCGGAACCACAAGGCCTTTTCTGTCAAATTCCTATGGGGAATAAAGAAGGAAGGAATCTCCAGGAAGGGCTGGAGCTCAATTTTGGCAGGGGTTTTGGTTTCCAGGGTCCTTCATGCAGGCCCTGGCCCCTTCGTGCCATTCCCCGTGCATGCTGCACAGGGTTTCTCGAGGGCCTTTTGCCTCGAAATGTTCCCACCCTCGCCCCACACTGCAGTGCCGGCCCCTCGCCGCTGCTCTGCTGTCAGCGTGGCTTCCTCCTGCCCCTGTTGTCCTGTCCCAGGATTCCTCCAACCCTCCTTGTCACCTGAGTCCTTGCAGCCAAACTTGACGTTGGGGTCGCAGACGTGGGTCACTCCTCACAGCTCTTCTCATCGCTGGAGTCCATGCAGTCTGTGTCCCCATCACAGCGCCACCGCAGGGGGATGCACAGTCCGTCCATCCGGCACTGGAACTCATCAGTGTGGCAGCCACCAGGAGGCCTTGTGGCTGCAGAGGGACAGGGGAGGGCGTCAGAAGGGAGGGGGGACCCCAGGCCAGCCCTCCTTATCCCTGCCTCTCCAAACCCTCTCCTGCCACACCCAGCCCAGGGCTGCAAGTTGAGGCAGACCTGGAGAGTCCCCTGAGCCCTGGTGACACTCCTGGGAAGAACCAACTCAGTGTTAGTCAGGAGATGTCCCACCTTCGAGGACCCAGTGATCACCTCATCTAATTTCTGTATCTCACACATGAGAGCTCCACTGGGTAAGCATTTGCAGGACTGGAGCTCTGCTGCCTCCCACCTCAGCCTCTGTTTCACTCATTCATTCCAGAAGCATTTATTGAGTGCCTACTGTGTACCAGGCACTGTCCCAGGTGCCAACAGTGAACAAGACAAAGTTCTTGCCCTCATGGAGCTTAGGTTTTAATGGGAGGAGAGATCATGAAGACCTAACCCGCAGACCCAGAATGTCACTGCTGACATTACAAGTGCTGTGAGACCAAGCCAGGCAAAGGCTAGAGGGGACCGGGGAGGGCATGTCAGATACGATGGTCAGGCAGGCCTCTGAGCAGAGCAGAAGGCACTTGAGGGGAGGCCTGAGTGAGGTAAGAGCCTGCTGTGAGGGCACCAGGAGTCCACTCCAGGCGAAGGGAACAGCCACCGCCAAGTCTCTGACATAGGATAACACTGGGCATGATCAAAAAGTGCCCAGGAGGCTAACACGGGTGGAGCAGAGTGAAGGGGGAGGGGAGTGGCAGGAAAGCAGGTCGAGAGGTAGGGGAGGGTGAAGAGGGCCTGGCATTTGCTCTAAGCGTGCAGGAAGCCAGTACAGGCTTGAGGGCAGGGCCAGGGCATGATCTGACTTATGCGCTGTCAGGATCACTCTGGCTGAGATCTGACTCAGGAGATGGGGGAGGGGCAGAGCACCCCGCCCAGGAGGCCCAGGCCATGGGGCTCAGAGTTGGGCCTCACAGTTATATGGCTGCGTGCCCCCTCCTCCCCTTCCTGCCATGACACGGGCGACGCTCTCCCCTTGTGCCTGGACTTAGCAGCAGCCTCTAAGCCGACTCTTCCTTCTTGTCCCCTAACCCAACCTTTTTCCTTCTGGGGCCGTCTTCCTAGGCCCCCTCCTAAATCTTCTCATCTTCCAGCTTCCAAATCCTCCTAAGAGCCCCTGTGCCTCCCAGGTCAAGCTTCTGGCTGACTTTCAGCTGCTGTTGAAATCTGCCCCCTCTGGGGACAGCCTCCTTCCCCACTGTCCCTGCCCGAGCCTTCCCCTGGCCCTGCTGTCACCCTATACAGGTGCTCAGTTTCACCCTCTAAGTCTTTCCTACAGGGGTTCCCAGGCCATCCCAGCCCCGTTGAAAGCCCCTCCCTCTTGCCCATGTACCCACAGTCTAATTCCTCCTCGGGGCTCAGTCAAGTCTTACCTCCTCCTGAGTGGCCTCAGGCCACGCCAGCTCACAACCAGAGTTAACAGTTGCTGCGGGCAGTGGCACCCCTACCTCCTGTGCCAGGCTTACACATCCCATCTCATTTCATACAGGAGGAAGACCAGGCTCAGAGGAAGCGACTTGTCCACGCCTGCCCGGCTCACTGGGGAGGGGCTGGGAGCTCCCTCCCCACACCAGACAGCTTCCAGGGGCCCCTTCTCAGAACCCCAGGGCCTGTCACCCACCCTATGCCCTCACCCAGCCCCTCTCAGAGGTGGCCCTGGGGACCCAGTCACAGTGTCTTGGGCCTTCTGGGACCTTCCCTCTCCTCCTTCCCACGGCTGGGCTCACAGGGGGTTCCCGAGGCCACTCAATACTGTTCCCACTGGTGTGAGACTGTGCCCCGGGGCTGCAAGGCAGAGGCTGGAGGCTGGGGGCCTCCGGTCAGATGAGACCTGCAGGAAGGTTTTCGACTTGTAGCTTTTATTCATTATTTATTTATTTATAATAAATATAGAGATGAGGTCTCACTATGTTGCCCAGTCTGGTCTCAAACTCCTGGTACCAAGTGATCCTGCCTCAGCCTCCCCAAGTGCAGGGATGATGACAGGCCTGTAGTACTTTTAAAACTTCTAAAACCACTTACCAGTTGTAAGCGTTCCCTAAAAACATGTTGAAATCCTAACCCATAATACCTGTGAATATAACCTCATTTGGAAAGTGTCTTTGCAGATAATCAACTTAAGATCCTTGGGGTGGGTCCTAATTCAGTGTGACTGATGTCCTTACATAAAGGGGAAATTTGGACCCGGAGACAGACACGCACTCCAGGAAGACGCCATGTGAAGAAGCAGGCAGAGATCAGTGTAAAACATACACAAGCCATGGAACTCCAGAGGTTGCCAGCAGACCACCAGAAGCTGGGGGGCAGGGGAGACAGGGGAGACTAGCCCCACAGCCTCAGGAGGAAGCAGCCCTGCCGAGTTTGGTCTGGGACTTCCATAGATTTCTATTGCTTAAGTCACTCAGTCTGTGGCGCTCTGTGACAGCAGCCCTGGGAAACGAACACTCTAGTGCTAAACACTTGGTAGCTTTCACAGAAGACTCTGCATTTCTGACTTCTCTCGAAGTCAGGGCAACCCTAGATTTGCATTCCTCCACGGTAACAGCAAGCCGGGGCTGAGACCGACATCCCTCGAGAGGGCCAGGGCCCTGGGAACCTCACAGAGCCAGCTCCTCCCCTCTTATCGCTCAACCCTACCCCTACCTGCAGACTCTCTTCCTGTAGCTACTAATGACCAAACGCAGGCCCTGTACTGAGCGCACCTCACATAGACCTCATGACCTCCACATCAGCGCCCTGATGTTGGTGCTATTATTACCCCACTTTGCAGACAAAACTCCCAGAGGCCCACAGAGATTAACTTGCTCAAGGTTACTCAGATAATAAGTTGCAGACCTGGAGCTCATCCCAAGGCTACCCAATGGCACAGCCTGTGACCTTAACCATGTGTGGCCATCATTTGCCAACAATCTCCCTCTCCCACAGGACTGGGAGTCCTTCATGGGTGAGCGACACGTCGGGCTATCTCTGGTTCCCAGTGGATAGGCTGTGAGCTGAGGAAGGCCCAGAGAGTCCTGAACCCTGTGCCACTCTGAGACGCATCAACTCAGTATGAGTCAGAAGATGTCACACCTTCAAGGACCCCCTCAATCATCCCGTTACACCAGATCTCGCCTGGATAAACGATTGGCTAGGTCAGAGCTCAGATGCCTCCCACCTTAGCCTCCGTTTCATTCATTCATTCCACGAGCATTTGTTGAGGGCCTACTGTGAGCACTGCTGACTGCTCCTGACTCGGGGGCATGGCTTCATCCTGCCCTCAGGTCGGGGCTCACCCTGGTTGGTGCAGTTGGCGTGTGTCTCGTCACTGTAGTCCCCGCAGTCATTGTCCCCATCGCAGGTCCAGTGCTCCGGGATGCAGCGCCCGCTGTTGCACTTGAACTGGGTGCTAGAGCAGGAGTGGCTGCAGCCGGCCTCGTCACTGTTGTCCCCGCAGTCATTGTCTGGGGGGAGGGAAGAAGGGGAGAGGCAAGGAGGGAGTCGGCAGAGCAGCCTTCTCTGTGACCCCAGTTTGGGCCCCCCATTCCCACCCTTAGCCCACCCCCAACCCCCCAATGAGAAAATAACAAACAGAAAAGACACAGAAACTGCATAGACTGCAGCATGCACCATGGCCCACGCGGTGGGGGTGGCTCCAGGAGGGTTCCTCCCTAGTCTCTGGAGGAACAGGGGTCTCTGGTGGGGACAGGGGACAGAGAATGCTCTCTCCCCTTTCCTGGCAGGTGTGGGGCGGGGGTCTGCTTGCTTCTGGGGAAAGGCAAGGATTTCTCTGGTTGTGGAGGGAGAAAAGTAGGCGGCGTGCAGGTGAGGCCTCCCTGGGGGGTGGGAAGTGCTATACCGGACCCGGCCTTGAGCTTGACCTGGTGCCACCCTCGGGGTGCTGGCTCCTGGGGATCCTGCCTGCAGCAGGGAAGGGTCAGGGTCACTTCTGGCCAGAAGGCCCCTAAGGTGGGCTCAGTGCATGTCCTGCTCTCCAAGCCCTGGGGTGGGGGCTGTGGGACTTCCCTCCACATTTACGGGACATGTGGGAAGACTGGGGTCCGGGTTGTGCTTCTGTCTCTCTTCCAACCAGACCTGCTTCTCTGACTCTCTTGCCCCCCTGTTCTGGCCTTCTTGTCGCCCCCTCTCTGTCATCTCTTTTCCTCTGAGTGGCTCCCTCTGCCCTCTCTGCTTCCTTCCCATCCACTGGTTCCTCTCTCCCTGTTTTTTCTCTCTCTCTCTCCTGTTGCTTTTTATTCATTCACATCCTAGAAGATCTGGAGTGGGGGCCTGGGGTCCCGGGAGGCGGCCAAGGCCAGTTGGGGCTCTGGGGTGATGGTGCATGTGCTTCTATGCACTGACCGGCAGGCTCAGGACAGGTCTTTTCATCAGAGCCGTCCCCACAATCCTTCTCTGAAACACAGAAACCGCCAGGGCAACCATTGGCACACGAGACACGGCAAAGATGAGGGCAATGTGGCGCTGGCCCAGCAACCCTCTCACACGCCAGCCAGGGCCAGAGCCACTGGGGCGCACGTCACGACACAACACAGACATGACAGAGCCCGAGAGGGCACACATACAACAGTCACTTGCCCGCATGTGTTCATGCTCGGTGGCCCCTGCAGCTCAGGGCTGATATCACCTGATTCAAGGCTGACCGCCATGGGAGCTCCCAAGCCTGAAGCCCGGAGCAAGGGGTGCACCAGGACTCCAGGAGATGATGGTGTGCTGGGAGAAGGGGCCAGGCTCTCCCAGCTCTGTCCCCGAGGCCCTGCCAGGAGGTGGGCAGAGCAGGCCCTGCCTGGGGGTAGGAACCCCACTAACAGGCGATGACTAGGGTCTCCCCTCAGTCCACCTTGGTTCCCCACGGCATTTCTGGCTCCTCCTCTTTTCTCCCAGCCAACACAGCAGGGCCAAGGTGGCCTGGAGGGGGGCCTCCCTGCTTGATTCTAAAATCCCTTTCCTTCCCCTCCAGGGCCTAGGCTGCGGCCTCTTGCTGTCCTAGGAATCCAGCTCTTACCATTGTCACATCGCCAGTTGATGTTGATACATCTGCCATTGTTGCAGGTAAACTGAGTCAGGGGGAAGCAGGTAGGATAGGCTGTCAAGGAGAAAGAGTAGCTGAGCAGGGCCCTCAAGATCACATAGCATCCAAGCAGGTGGGTGCAGGAGGCCCCCTCAGGGTGCAGGAGGTAGTCCTCAGACCTGTGGAACGGCCCTGCCGGGAGTCCTGCTCATGTCTCCCACCAGTCGCAACATAGGCCCGGTGCTGCAGGCCTATTGCTTTCTGTTCCTGAGTTCCCCAAGTCCCCACAGCGCTGTGATGTCAGAGCTACTATCACCCCCATTTTGTAGACAAAACTCACAAAAGCCACAGAGATTGAGTAATTTGCTCAAGGTATTAAGCCGCTAGGTGTCTCCAGCACCTTCCCCTCCCACTGCTGGGCTCCGGCGATCCTTCCGCCTCAGCCTTCCAAGTAGCTGCAACTACAGGCGTGCGCTGCCACGCCCGGTTCATTTTGATTTATTGTAGAGATGAGGTCTCACCAAGTTGCCCAGGCGGGTCTCGAACCCGCGGGCTCAGGCAATCCACTCACCTCAGCCTCCCAAAGGCGCGGGATTACAGGCTGAGCCACTGAGCCCGGCTTTATTTATTTATTTATTTTTTGAGTTGGAATCTCACTCCGTCACCCAGGCTGGAGTGCAGTGGCACGCTCATGGCTACCCCAGCATTGACCTTTTGGGCCCCAGTGATCCTTCCGCCTCAGCCTTCCAAGTAGCTGGGACTACAGGTGCGTGCTACCACGCCAGGCTAATTTTTTGATTTATTGTAGAGATGAGGTCTCGTCAAGTCACCTGGGCTGGTCCGGAACCCACGGGCTCAGGCAATGCACTCGCCTCAGCCTCCCAAGTGCTGGAATTACAGGCTGAGCCACAGAGCCTGAGCATATTTTTATGGCTTCCCCTCCTCCAGGCCCAGCCTGGCCTCCCTGCTGCCCCTCTTACCACACGAGGCTGACTCATCAGAGCGGTCCCCACAGTCGTCATCCAGGTCACACGTCCAGGAGATGGGGATGCAACGACCACTGGCACAGGAGAACTGGTTGGGTGGGCAGGTACGAGCTGGGGACAGGGATTGGCATGAGGACTCACTCCGTAGCCCAGGCTGGAGTGCAGTGGCATGCTCACGGCTACTGCAGCCTCGACCTGCTGGGCTCAGGTGATCTTTCCACTTCAGCCTTCCAAGTAGCTAGAACCATAGGCGTGTACCACCATGCCCAGCTAATTTTTAAATTTATTGTAAAGATGAGGTCTCACCAAGTTGCCCAGACTGGTCTTAAACCCACGGGTTCAGGCAATCCTCTCGCTTCCGCCACCCAAAGTGCTGGGATTACAGGCGTAAGCCACCATGCCTGGTTCAATCTCTTTCTTATGGTATATGATAAATGTTCAGGGTCCATTTATGAGTGAGTAATATAGTACTCAGATCTTTGTTTCTGTGATAAATCACTGAGAATTACAGACTCTAAATCCATCCAGGTTACTGCAAAGTCCACAACAAACCTTTTCTCTTAGAAAAGTTCAAAGCCATCTATGTAGTCTCACACCATCTCTCAAGGGGCCTCTGGTATCTTTCAAGGAGATCCACCTCGCTCCTCATCTCCAGTCTAGGACTGTGCTCCATCCCCTGCAAGCCCCACCCTCCCAGCTTCCCAGCCCAGGGAAGGGGACATCAGTCCCCCTTTTTGCTCAAGGCTCCATCCCCTCCGTCCTGGGCTCTTTTCTTCTTTTCCTCAGGCCACTTGTCTTCCACAGCCTGGCTCCCCCATCACCCCTACCACCCAGGGTGGTACCCTCCATCCCGTTCCACACCTGAACAAGTAGCGTTGGACTCATCCTCACTGTTCCCACAGTCATTGTCCCCATCACAGAGCCAACGGTTGGGGATGCACCGATTGTTCTCGCACTTGAATCGGTCTGAGGGACAGGTGTGCTGATCTGGGGGGGTACGGGTTAGGGGTCAGCGAGAGGGTAGGGCTCTGCCAGAGCTGAGCTGCCCCCAGGTGTGCTGTCCAAAGGGAGGGGTGGGCAACTCACGGCACAGGGCGGGGGCCTCGTCACTGTTGTCCAGGCAGTCGTTGTCTCCGTCACACTTCCAGCGCTCCTGGACACAGCGGCTGTTGGCACAGGCAAACTCGCCCGGCTGGCACTGGGGTGGGGGCACGTAGGACGGGTTTGCTGTGGGCATCACAGGAGTGTGAGGGGGAAAGTTAGACCCATGTCGTGGGACAGGTGCTAAGCCCCCTGTACTATTTGCATTTGTTTCACTATTTTTTTTAGCATTTTACTAGACACATTTTATTTTATGAAGAATAGTGAACTTGTAGCAAACAAACCCACATTTCCAAGATTAAACATTGTTTCAATATTTTGTAATAACATAGAGGAATTTTTCTAATATGTAATTGACGAACAAATTATTGGGATGGAAATGGCTATTCTTTCTCAAGCAGTAACAGTGATGTTTACTCTGCTTAATAATTCCCATACTTCAGCGTGGTCTGAGAATAAAACAGCTTCCGAGAGCACCTAGAGCGCCTCATACTTTTATCACCACTGAGCTGACTAGCACCATCCCCGCTTGCCTTTCCGTGAAATGTCTCTTGGAAGTCACCTCTGGGACCCCCGGGGCCCTGTCCTGGTCCTGGACTTTTTCTGTCACGGTTGCATCAACCCCACCAGCAGGAGTGAAGACAGGCCCCAGAGCACCGCAGGCTCCACCCCTCTGTCCCCAACACTCACCATCACTATCACCTCAGCCCATTAGCAGCAAAATCACCAGGCCCATTCGCATGGTAACCTCAAGCAGCCCAGGCTTCCCCTGTGAGCCGTGTTCCCATACCCCACAGCGGGCACTTCCTGTCTAACCCATCTCCCACCCCTCTCTAATCTCAGAAGTCTCCATGAGTCCCAGTTGGCTATTTTCTCTCCATTGTCCTGGTGACCACTGGGCCTGGGTTTGGGATGTGTCCTTTGTACTCCTCACCATGGCTTCTCCTTTCTGATATATATTGATTTAATTTAATTTTTAAAATAGAGACAGGGTCTCATTTTGTTGCCCAGGCTGATCTGCAACTTGTGGCCTCAATCAATCTTCCCACCTCGTCCTCCTAAAGTTCTGGGATTACAGGCATGAGACATGGTGCCCGGGTCCCTCTGCCCTTTCTAAAAACCCAGCGTTGCCTTTTGTGTCTTAGACTGCACCAACCTCTACTCCTACAGGGCTCCCAGGCCACCCCATCATGACAGTTTTTATCTCCCTCAGTGTCACTTTCTCCAGAATCACTCCTGGTTCAACTCTCGGTGACTTCAACAACCTTGTGGATGACCTTCCCATTCCCCTGGCCTCTCAGCTTCACAGCCCTCACCCGCCAATGCTCTTGTCTGACCTCAGCCGCTCACTCCAGCCATTCGCTAAGGCTCTGCTGACCCATTTTCACTCCTGGGATCCTGTTATAAGGAAACCTCCAGAACTTGGGAAGGCAGGGAGATAGGAGAAATAGAGGGGGTGACAAAGATGGCAAAAAACAAAAACAAAAACAAAAAACGGGCCCTGGTTCAGACCTCCTGGATTCGAATTCCTGCTCTAACTTTGGGCCTCCATGTCTTCATCTGTAAAATGGGGATAGCAAAACCATCTTCCCCACAAGGATATTTTTAGGAGTGAACAAGTTACAGCAGGGGAAAAGCTTATAATGGTGCTGGGCACAGTCCATGCTCAATGAACGTGGGTTGTAATTACAAAAGAAAACCAAAAACAACCTGAACATCCAACAGCAGAGAAATAGGTGAGTCAATGATAGGATATTTTTCAGCCATTAAAAATACAGCTTATGTGTTCATGACATACGCAGTGACAGAAGTACAGCATGAAGCAGCATGTGCTGGAGACTCCATTTGTGTCAAAGTAAATGCATAGAGAAACGTTTGGGAAGGTGTTCCCCCCAAAGGTTAATAACGGTGGTGATCTATGGGTGGTGGAATTTGGGGTGATTTCTACTTTTTCCTCTGTATTTTTTTTTTGAGTTGGAGTCTCACTCTGTCACCCAGACTGGAGTGCAGTGGCTGCTCCCGGCCACCGCAGCCTCGACCTGCTGGGCTCCGGCGATCCTTCCGCCTCAGCCTTCCAAGTAGCCGGAATTACAGGCATGCACTTCCACGCCCGGCTGATTTTTTTTTTTTTATTTATTTATTGTAGAGATGAGATCTCGCTGCTCAGGCGGGTCTCGAACCCGCAGGCTCAGGCAATCCACTCACCTCAGCCTCCCAAAGGTGCGGGATTACAGGCTGAGCCACCGAGCCCGGCTTCCTCTGTATTTTTATAGTGTTTACTTATCTATTTTTACAATGAGTATGACCTACTTTGATTGTTTTTTTTTTAAAGTTATTTAAAGCCGGGCTCGGTGGCTCAGCCTGTAATCCCACGCCTTTGGGAGGCTGAGGTGAATGGATTGCCTGAGCCCGTGGGTTCAAGACCCGCCTGGGCAGCGAGACCTCATCTCTACAATAAATCAAAAAATCAGCCAGGCGTGGTAGTGCATGGCTGTAATTCCGGCTACTTGGAAGGCTGAGGCGGAAGGATCGCCGGAGCCCAGCAGGTTGGGGCTGCAGTCTGGGCGACAGAGTGAGACTCCAACTCAAAAAAAAAAAGCTATTAAAAATCAGGCAACAATAGCACAGAACATGCTGGGACACATGAGTTGCAGAGGGCAGGAGCCATTTTATATGTGGATGGCTACAGCTATGGGAAAAACGGCAGCAAGACCCCTCACTAAGGAAAAAGGATGCTGATGGTTCACCACAGAGCTAACTATATAGTGTTGTTCGTGAGTGGGATTTGGGCTGTTTTTCTCCTCTCTAATTTCTATTTTTTTAAAAATTGTTTTTAGCTGGGTTCTTACCCTGTCACCCCAGGCTGGAGTGCAGTGGTACAATCACAGCTCACTGCAGCCTTGAACTGGGGCTCAGGTGAACCTTCCACTTCAGCCTCCTGAGTAGCTGTGACTATAGATATGTGCCATCATGCCTGGCTCATTTTTTGTAGAGGTGAGGTTTCACCATATTGCCCAGGCTCAAGCAATCCTCCTGCCTCAGTCTCCCAAATTGGTGAGATTACAGATGTGAGCCACCACACAGGCCTAGTTTTCAATGTTTTGATTTACTATTATCTTTATTTGTTTGCTTGTTTGTTTTGAGTTGGAGTATTTTAACTGTTGCCCAGCCTGGAGTGCAATAGCACACTCACGACCACCACAGCTGAGATCTGCTGGGCTTGGGTGATCTTTCCACCTCAGTCTTCCAAGTAGCTAAAATCACAGGCATGTGCCACCATGGCCTGCTAATTTTTTTGATTTATTGTAGCGACAAAGTCTCGCCATGTTGCTCAAGCTGGTCTTGAATTCCTGAGCTCAGGCAACCCTCTTGCCTCCGCCTTCCAAAGTGCTGGGATTACAGGCGTGAGCCACCACACCTGAGCTTACTTTATCATCTTACTTTAATATGGGGAAATACATTCAGGAAAAGTTAAGAATATTTTCTTCTTTCCATAGCTGTCCACTCCTCAGTCAGTTTTCCCTCATTCTCATGCCTCCCAGTCCCTCCTTAAACTCCCTCCCAGTCCCCAGAGCCTTTACTCACCCTCACCCTTTGCTTCCTGTTGAACCCCCAGGGTCCCCCCTTGCCTCTCCTTAATCTCTGACTGGGACTCTGAGGCCTCCCTAGCCCTTCAGTGGCGTCCTCCTGCTGGGATATGTTCCCTGATCCCACTCAGCCCGGCCCCTCATACCCAAGCAAGTGACGCCGTCTGCATCCAACACCTGGTCCTCAGCACAGGCACACTGGCGGCTCCCCGGGGTGGCCAGGCACAGGCTGCTGCAGCCACCATTGTTCACTCGGCATTTGTTGGTACCAACTGCAGGGAAGGGGGCAGGGAAGGGCAAGGGGGGGAAGGAGGAAGATGAGGATGGGGATGAGCAGGGTCAGGAGAGGCCAGAAAGGGAGATGAGGGGACAAGGGAGGAGACACGTTAAAATGAGGAGACAGAAAGAGGAAATATTGAGAGGAAGAAGAGCACATCGACAAAGAGGAGACACAGACAAGGGGCAGGAAGGGAAATGGGGAACAGAGAGTCAAACTGGGCTGGGGGGCTTCTCTTCTAAGAAGCCTCAGAAGTCCAAGTCTGGGATTCCTGAGAAGCATCTTTACCCCCAGAAGAGCCTCAAATCCTGGCCTAGGTCTCCCCCACTCCTCACATCTAGGTCCCATCCCCCGATCCAGGTCCCACCCGGCCCCCGGCCCCAGCCCCCATGGGGTACCTTGCTGCTGCTGGGCATCGTACATGCGGATCTCAAAGATGGGGGGCCGCTCACTGCGCAGAAGGGTCACGGTGGGGGGTGCCCCTCCTGCACCCCGTTCCAAGCGGTAGACACTGCCACTTCGGTACTCAGTCCAAAAGAGGTAGTTGCCATGGTGACACAAGCCAAAGGCGTGGTTCAGCTCGGGACCCTCGTATACAATCTAGGAATGGAGGGGGTGGTATTAAAAGTTGGGAGACAACCAGGGATGCCGAAGGGAGGCCTGGGAAGTCACTGTTTTGTACATTCATTTGTCTATGTCCTGCACATGGGTCTTGTTCCTCATTAGCCCGGAAGCTCCTGAGGGTGACAACTTTGCACACAGTGAGATGCTAGGTTCTGAAGCCAGCAAGTGAGCAGGTAACTCAGCAGGAATGCTGATGGTGAAGATGTCCATACTGTCCTCTCTTGGGTTCATTCATATTCCCCCACAACACACACACACACACACACACACACACACACACACACACACACACACACTCCTGCACAGGGAGTCAGAATTCACCCATTCATTTCTTCATCCAACATTTACCAGCATCTATCGGGCCCAAGTTGTGACAAGCACTAAGAGATGAAAAAGACATGGCCTCTGCCCTTGACCTGACCCTAATCCCATGGAGGACACACACAGGCGTGGAAGAGGGGTCTAAAGAAAATGTCCTGGAGGAGGTGGCTTCTGAGCAGTTGCCAGGGAAGAGGAGCTGGGGTGGATATCCCAGGCAGAAAGAACTGAACAGAGGGCAGATGCCCTGGCATGTGCTGGGAGTGATAAGCTGTCTATTGTTGCTTGTTCAAAGGGTGTTGGGGTGTTGGGGGGGATGCCAGGGTCATTTGACAAGGGGCCTTATTCACCATGAAAGGTTTTGGTGCACACACCTAGACATGCATATGCTTCGGGACGCACATCACCACCCTGTGGGAAAAGTGCAGTATGTGCATCTCACATTTGTGCAGACTGCAAACACACAGCAGTGTGCAGGGGCATGTACACGGGAGACCGAACCCACAGGTGACATGGATGGACACAGATGTATACTAACAGAGGCAAATCTCAGACAGGCCGGGTGTGCTGGCTCACGGCTATAATCCTAGCACTTTAGGAGGCCAAGGTGAGAGGAATGCCTGAGCCCACAGGTTCGAGACCAGCTTGGGCAACTTGGTGAGACCTCGTCTCTACAATCAATAAAAAAATTAGCCAGGTATGGTAGCGCGTGCCTGTAGTTCCCGCTACTTGGAAGGCTGAGGCGAAGGGTCACCTGAGTCCAGCAGGTCAAGGCTGTGGTGGCCGTGAGTATGTCATTGCACTCCAGCCTCGGACAAACACCACAACATTTAAGACACACAAGCCCACAAGATGGACACAACTACAGACCAGTTAAACATACATGAAGCACACAACCTGGACACACCCAGATGTCCACATCCTCACACAGAGCCTCATCCACACACCAACGTGATCTAACAACACACATGGCCGCCCACGCCCAGGCACACGCCTGCCCACCTTCCGGTCTGTGCCATTCAGTAGTATGGTCTCAATGCGGTCATAGAAGGCATCCACCCAGTAGAGGCGCCCAGCTGGGATGTCCAGGCTTAGTCCATTGGGCCAAAGCACTGTCTTGGAGGTGACAAAGACATCTCGGTGTGAGCCATCCATCCAGGCCCTCTCCAGTCGTCCTCGCCGACTGTCCTTGGGGTCCTCCTCCCAGTCTGTCCAGTACATCCACCTGTGGACAATTATGACCCCTATGGTCAGCACCATATGGGCCACCCCGTAACCCTCCCGTGACCCTAATTCATGGGTGCTGTCCCAGAGCTCCTCATAGGTATCCCCTTGTCCTGCTCATCCCTGGACCACACATTTCATTCATTCACTCCTCCATTCTACAAACATTTGAACTGTACCCACTTTAGCTGGGCCCCATTTTGGCACTCAAGGACACTGGGGGCGCCAAGTCAGCCAAAAGTCCTGCTCCCCAGGGGCTCCTATCCCACAAGAAACAAGTCAATCAGGAAGGTCACGTGGGAGAGTGATAAAAGCCAGGAAGGAGGCCGGGCTCGGTGGCTCAGCCTGTAATCCCGCGCCTTTGGGAGGCTGAGGTGAGTGGATTGCCTGAGCCAGCAGGTTCGAGACCCGCCTGGGCAGCGAGACCTCATCTCTACAATAAATCAAAAAATCAGCCAGGCGTGGTAGCGCATGCCTGTAATTCTGGCTACTTGGAAGGCTGAGACGGAAGGATCGCCGGAGCCCAGCAGGTCGAGGCTGTGGTGGCCGAGAGCGGCCACTGCACTCCAGTCTGGGCACCAGAGTGAGACTCCAACTCAGGAAAAAAAAAAAAAAAAAGCCAGGAAGGAAATGAAATGTGGTGACGGAGTGGAGAGTGAGCGGGAGCAGGTGGGGGTGACGGCAGAGAGTGATGAGAAGGCCTCTGAGGAGGCGGCTTGAGTGAGGCCTGACAGGAGCCAGCCCTGCAAAGACCTGGGAGCTCCAGGAAGAGGAACTCCAAGAGCAAAAGCTCAGAGCAGGAGGAACTGGGGTGTTTGAGATAGCAGGTGGTGGGGACAAGTGTAGGAAGTGAGGTGCAGATGAGGCCACACCAGGGAAGGCAGAGCCTGTGGGGCCTTGTAGCCCTAACAAAGAACACGGGTCTCATTCTAAACTCCGGGGAAGCTAGTGGAAGGCTCTGAGTTGGCAATGACAGGCTCAGATCCCACGTGTTTAAGGCCTCACCCATTGCCCTGAACACAGGGACACCTCTCTCCCCCCGTCTCAGCCTGCCACTCCTGCTTACGCGTCCCTCAACAGCCTTCCCCAGGTTAGCGCTCCATCTCAGCCCCCAGGTCGCCAACATATGCCCTTGCTCCTCTCACCCCAAGGCCCAGGAGGACTTACCCATTGAGTGGATCCACCACAATGGCCCTTGGGTGTGTCATTTTGCCCTCGATCAAGGTCTTGCGGGTCTGAGCAGCTTTCTCCAGCCTGGCCACGCTGATGGTCTTCTTGGGCCCATCATCCGTCCAGTACAGATTGTCCCCCATCCAGTCAACAGCCACGCCCTCCACATTGTGAATGCCTGTGGGGGTAGAGGGTCGCTGATGGGCAGCTTCAGAGGAAGTCCAAAACAGCTGCCCCGTCCCCCCAAGATACACGTGACTTGAAGCAGCCCGGGCTGCATGGGAAGTCTCTGGGGCCCCACACAGGCAGGGAGGGATGGGGATAGAGGTTTCCGGGAAGCATGGAAAGGCCATTTGTGTTGCCACATCTGTGATGAGGCCCAGAGCCTCCCTAAACCAGTCAACCATGTGGCTGATGTGGGCTTTCGCATGAGGGCAGGTCTGGGCCTGTGCCTGGGGCGGAAAGCCCTCACATCCAGCACGTGGCTCTGGGCAAAGATGTGACATCACGTCCTAGGTCTAAAAATCCTGAACTAACAAAATGAATAAATTAGGAAGTGATTTTTCACTTAGCCAAAGGCTTCTTCTCGCATGTCCCTTAAATAGCAGTTCCCCTGGCATAGGGAACCCCGATCTTTTCCTGATGAGGAGTTACTTCTGATTTCCCCAAAGTCTTATGATATGATTGCTGACTGCTGAGGTTCTCCGAGAGACGGTGGGGGAGGGGGAAGGGCAAAGGTGGTAGCTGGCATCAGCCTGCCTGACCAGGGAGGGGGCCTGCCTCTGGGGCCCCAGTGTAGGTCTATGGCAGGACCCTCCATGCAGATATCCAGAGCACGATGCTCTGTGGGCCTGCCCGAGCAGCTCAGAGGGAAAAACTGGATTCGATTCCCAAAATGCAATTTTCTCAGGGCATATAAACATGCAGTCTTTGGCGGCTGCGAGATTTAGCTGCAGACCCTGTGTGTGCACACACGTGTGGGTGTGCCCCGTCCCCATCTGGCAGGCCCGACGCCGATTCAAGGCCTCCATCCTCTCCCGGCTGTGCTGCGTGCAGCTCCAGGGCTCAGAGCCAATGGCAAAGAGACCCTGAGTTTCCCCAAGGGCTGGCAAGGACGGCCCACGCGGCCGAACCCATCCATCCTCCTGCCTCCTTTCGGCTCAGCCAAGAAGAGGGTCACACAGGGGTCAATCCGTCTATCCCCTCATCTCCATGCCAACCAGCCCGCCAGCTGGTCAGCAGGGGACTGTCCATGCTGAGAGGGCACTGAGAAAAAGATGCCCAGGCCCCAGACACCTCCCGTCCCCCGTGGCCACATCCCTAGCCTCCTGCCCGGATGCTCACTGCTTCCGAGCCCTCACCGTCCTTTAGGATGGTTTCCCGCTCAGTGCCATCGATCTTCTGGCGGCCGATGAGGTAGCTGGTGGTGTCAGCAAAGTAGATGAAGCCAGTCTCCGCGTGGAAATCCAGGGCTCGGGGATTCATGAGGTTCTCGATGGGGATCATGTGCTCATCTGGGACCTTGGCCCCCATGTCCATGCCCCGGATGATGCCTGGCCGGCCCTTGCCATACACGAGGAATAGCTCGTGCTCTGGCTCTAGGGCGGGCACAATTCGGGCACAAAGTCAGACACACACACACATGACCATCACCCCATCCCAGTAGCCACGGCCCAAGGGACTTCATGCCCTGCTGCTCTGGGTCAGGAGAGATCCCAGGAGACAGCCCACACACTCACTAACATGTATGCACCAGGTGCTGGACCACACCACCCTGTGATTTGACCTGTGTACTCTGGGGTGGGGAAGTGGGGAAGGACAGCAGTTGTCTGTGAAGTCCCACTGCTCAGTAGCGAAGTCGGTGGCCTTAGAGGAGTACCTTCAAAGTACACTGGACTCTGATCACTTCTCACTACTTCCTCTGCTGCTAACCTAGTCTAAACCACATCACTTCTTCCCTACGCCACTGAAAGAGCCTCCTGGCTACTTCCCTGCTGCCCATCCTCCACCCAGTAGCATCGTGATTTTTATAGTGTGAATCCAATCACATCACCTCCCTTCTCGAAACTGACCGTGAGCTGGGCACAGAGGCTCACACCTGTAACCCCAACACTTTGGAAGGTGGAGGAGAGACGACTGCCTGTGACCAGGGGTTCGAGAACAGCCTGGGCAACTTGGTGAGACCTCATCTCTACAATAAATGAAAAAAAAAAATAAGCAAGGTGTGGTGGCACACGCCTGTGTTTCCAGTTACTTGGAAGGCTGAGGTGGAAGGATTGCCTGAGCCCACCAGGTCAGTGCTGCAGTGGCTGTGAGCATGCCACTTCACTCCAGCTTGGGCAACAGAGTGAGACACTCTGACTCAAAAAAGCAAACAAACAAACAAAAAAGAAAGTCACCATGAGCTTCTTGTCCTAGTTGGAATAAAACCCAACTTCTCCCTCCTCATGGGCTCTCACACCATGCAGCCCACTGGCCTCAGGGCCTTTGTACTGTTGATTCCCTCTGCCAGAGTGCTCATTCCTCAGGTGGTCATGTGATTGGCTTCCTCACTTCAGAGAGAGCTTGGCTCAAATGCGACATGCTCAGAGAGGCCCTGTCACCCCCAACTCTCTTCTCTGCTTTATTTTCTTCATAACACCTATCACCACCTAAAGGTATATTTATTTGTCTGTTTTCCCTATTAGACTAGAAGTTCCCTGAGGCCAGGGAGGACATCTATCTTGTTATCTGCTGAATACTCATGGTAAGAACCATGTCAAACATGTAATGAGTGCTCATAACTTGTTGAATTAATGAATGAATCAGTTGACAGTTTTCTATGGAGCCTGCATGGAGTAGTGGGCAAAGCACTTGGCCGGGAGTGGTGGCTCACGCCTATAATCCCAGCACTTTGGGAGGCCAAGGTGAAAGGACTGCCTGAGCCCAGGAGTTTGAGACCAGCCTGGGCAATATGGCGAGACCTTGTCTCCACAATAAATCGAAAAACTAGCCAGGCATAGTGGCACACGATTATAGTCCCAGCTACTCAGGAGGTAGAGGCAGAAAGATCACCTGAGCCCAGTAGATCAAGGCAGTGGTAACTGTGATCATGCAACTACACTCCAAACTGGGCATTGGAGTAAGACTTTGACTCAAAGAAAAAAAGAAAAGCACTTGTCTCAGATGGGGGTTCAAGTCTCATCTCTGCCCCTCACTAGCAGTGACACTTTGGATTATTCCCTTCATCTCTCTGCATCTCAGACAGAAACAGCCAGGCCACGGGGGACATCTGAAGGCACCCGCTTGCCCCCCTCCCCCACCCAGTGGGCACATGCACCCTTCCCTGTCACTCACTCTTGCAGGACTTTCCGTCACTGCCCAGACTGAAGCCAGAGCGGCAGCGGCAGGTTCGGGCCTTGTGGCTGTTGGCCAGCAGGCAGATGTCGGAGCAGCCACCTGGCTTCCCATATTGATCATTCTCACAGGCATGGCTCCTCACTGGAGGCAGAGTGGAGAGCTATCAGGATCCCTCAGTGCCCCTGTACCCAGGCCTTGAGAAGGCGTCCCGAATCCGACCACATGCCCTGCAGTTGTGGTCTCTTGCCTGGTGTCCCATTTTAGGATTTAGAAGTCACAGGGCTGTAATGTCTCAACCCCTCCACAGTCTTTCAGACTCTTGGGTGGGGGCTTAGTGGTTGGGGAGAGTCCCTGGAGGTGCCCACAGCATGGTTCCCGCTCTAGACTTGCAGGGGACCTGGGAGGGGCAGAATGGGGGAAGGAGCTCCATGGGGGTGGGATCTAGCAGCTAAGCAGGGAGAAAGGAGCTAGCAGGGGAAGCTGAGGGGCCCGGGGCATTGGCCTGGGAGGATGGCTAGAGAACCAGTCATGACATGAGGGATCAGGGTGGTCCTAAGGCCCAGAGTCATCGTGGGGTCAAGTCGGCCCAGGGGGGCCGTGGCACCCTGCTCACCTCGGGGCTGACGCCGCTGGTGGTAGATGTGGAGGGCACCACCCTTGTCCACCCGGGTGACAACCTGATACTCGGTGCTATTAAAGCGGTTCACACGGATCACGCTTGTCTTCTGCTGGGCATTGGCATTGTCTGAGTTGGTGGCATAGAGATAATTCTCAAATACCGTCAGGCCATACAGATGTTCAATCTGAAATGGGCAGGCAGGGATGATTAGCATGAGATGAGAAGGGGGATCCTCCTTCTGCCCCAAGAACCCCTCTACTTCCATCCAAACTTCACTACCTGCATTCCCAAATTCATCCCACAGTTGTTTAAACTCCATGCTCTACTCCTGTCTCCTCTGGCTGGATTATCCTGTCTCTGAGACTTTTGGCTGCCAAGATCCCACTCATCCTTCACAGAGCACCTCTTTCAAGAACTTCTGGAATTTTCTCTTTTTTTGAGTTGGAGTCTCACTCCCGTCGCCCAGGCTGGAGTGCAGTGGCACACTCACGGCCACCCCAGCGTGGACCTGCTGTGCTCCGGCAGTCCTTCCGCCTCGGCCTTCCGAGGAGCTGGAACTACAGGCACGCGCTACCACGCCCGGCTAATTTTTTATTTATTGTAGAGACAAGGTCTCGCCAAGTTGCCCGGGCTGGTCTCGAACCCGCGGGCTCAGGTAATCCACTCGTCTCAGCCTCCCAAAGTGCTGGGATTACAGGCTGAGCCACCGAGCCCAGCCACTTCTGGAATTTTCTAACCAGAGATGTTCTCTCCTTCTTCACTCTCTCTCCGGTAACACCCTGCTATCCAGTGTCTGGTGTGGTGATTTGTGGAATTATCTCTCCCACTCTACTCAGACCGCTTGAGGGCAGGAACCATGTCCCTCACAGAATTAGGCACACAGTAGACACTCATGATCTTAGGCTGAATTGGATTCGGGCCCTAAGTTCTGTCCACAGAGGACATTCTTAGCCTGACTCCAGCTACTATCTTTGAGAGGACACACTTGCCCCAAGCATGCCCTGTAACAGTCTCAACTACCCACAGAGCTTATCTAGGGTGGCCAACTCTCCCAGTCTGCCCAAGACTAAGGGGTCTGCTGACACATGGGACTTTCAGGGTTAAACAAAGGCCTTTCAGGGTTAAACAAAGGCAGGCAAACTGGGAGGGTTGGTTGCCCTAATTACCCCAGAATGGAGGTGCTGCCTGGGAGCCAGCCAGGCTTCTAAACTAGGTTCCAGTTCTATCATCTAGTTTTGCAACTGCAGGCCAATCACTTAACCTCCTTGAACTCTACTGTTTTCATCTGCCGAAAGGAGATACCTCCGCTACTCATCTCCTAGGGGTTATTGTAAGGAGCAAACGAGAAGGAAGTAAACGGTGTTTCTGAAATGACTGTTCCTATCAAGAGTGGATGCCATCTCCAGTCCTTTCTCTGAAGTCCCACACCCACCCCACTCCCACCAGAAGGCTTGGGGCAACCACACTCCCCTTACTGGGAGGCCTGGGGAATGATTCCCCTGCAAAGACTTCCCCCTTCCCAGAAGACCCTGGAGAATGGTTCCCCTGGAGGAACCTCAGACCACAGCTCCCTCACCAGGATGCCCTGGATGATAGTCTGCCGGCCCTTGCCCTCGTAGTCTACCACTTCAATGTAGTCCAGGTAGGCATCCGCCCAATAGACGAGGCGGCTGACCAGGTCCAGCGTGATGCCATGAGGAAACACAATCTTGCTGTCAACCAGCTTGGTGCGGTTCTGCCCATCCATGTCACAGCGCTCCACCTTTGGGATCTGCCCATAGTCAGTGAAGAACACCTTCCTGTGGGAAGATGTATGTTAAAGGGGTCTGGACATTGGGCACCCTCCTTCCCACTATAGCCCCTGCCTCCCGCCATCCAGGGCCAGAACCCCCCGCCTGCCACTCTCACCCCATGGCGGGGTCCAGTGCAATGCCCTTGGGGTTGTAGAGTTCCAGGTCTAGCAAAGTGACACACGTGTCCCCGTTTCTGTTGCAGACAAAGATCCTATCATCGATGTCATCCACAAAGTAGAAGTTGCCTGTCAGCCAGTCGATGGCCATCTGTTCCACGTCTGGAGAGTATGAATGGAAGAGCCATGGGGCGGGTGGGGTGGGTTTTCCCAGACACTCCCACCCTTTGCTGGTGAGACCCTACCCCTGGACCCCACCTTCTCCGGATAGCCTCTGCCACCCTCTGGCTATGGTTGTCTCCCTTCTCTGAGCTCCCGTGGGAGTGACCGCCGTATCACATTTTGTCATGTATTCTTTCCACACATCTGGTCTCTCCCAAGAGCAATCTCCAAGCATGCTCACTACCTCTCGCTCACCATGCTGAGCTCAGGGTGAGTTCGCAGAGGCCTTGGGTAAGCACTGGCTGAGGGCTTGATTGACAAGCTTCCCAGTTCAAGGCTAGCCCATCCTTGAAGAGGGACTGTCTTCTTGGGGCACCAAAGGTAAAGAGGACAGGTTCGCTAGCTCATTCCAGTATTTTTTTTAATTTGCTTTTCTCTGCGATAAGACCAGCCAGGCTAACTAAAACCTCACACACCTCTGCTTCTGGTTGAACTTTTATCAACTTTATATGGTGAGTCTCATTATCTCACGCTAACCAGAAGCACAGACTGGAAGATGTACATATTGCACAAATTTTTAAAACGGAAAAGCAGAGCACACATTAATAAACCCAGCTTGGGAGAAGAGTATTTCAAAACATGGGCTCCATAGAGAGTAAAAAGGGAAGACACACATGGGCAGAATGTTGGGAACAGTGACATGGTCAACTTCCTCTACTCACCCTGTCCTCTGCTTCTTCAGTGTCCCTATTGCTCAATTTCCTCAGGTCCCAGGGAGGGCCAGAAGAAGTGACTAAGACATGGGGCTGGAGTAGAGAGAGGCTAGGAAGAGGTCCGTGAACGGACCCTGAAGGTAAATTAAGGCATGGCTCAAAAAGAGGAGAGCTTCAGGAGGGTGAGAATGAGGGAAGAAGATGGTGACAGAGGCCCACACTCAGCTTCAGCCACAGTTCTGGAGAAGATGGCAAAGGTCAAGCAAAGCCAAAGGGCGGCTGGGGCAAGGGAGGCAGGAAGTTGAAGAGGCAGGAAGTCTGAAGACAGGGAACCCTGGGGCCTCCTCTGGCCCCTCCTCTTTTCCAGAACCCGCTGGCTTCCATCCAATCACTGCCCCCCCCCGCAACTGTCACCATCAGAGGTGATGCCTCTTGCAAGTTGAGAAACTCCTGGGACCCTTTCCATGAACCTCACCTCCACCAATCTCCCCAACTGGCAAAGACGTCTTTGGACGACCTGCTTTGGGCTGAAACGTGTCCCCCCACAGCAACAGGTATAAGGGCTTGGTGTCTGGCTCCACTCCTGCCTAGTTCCCCCTCCTCCCCACAGGGATTCAGGGGCTGTTTCCTCACAGGGGATGGGGGTGGGGGCAAAAGGAACAGGAACATGGCTCTCAAGGAACTTGGCTGGGCCCTGACACTGACTCACAGTCACAGGACTGGGGCCGGGGGGAGGAAGGGAAGAGTCAACTGAGGCCTTCATCAAACTAGTTTCCTCTTCAGGTCCCCTCTGCTAAACCCCACCCCAGATGACTGGAGTATGAGGTCGCTGGGATGAGGTTACCCCGTAAGTGCTCACGCGTCCCCAAAGTCAGCCACACGTTCCTCTGGAACCCTAGTATTGTCCCATCCTGAGAAGGTCAGAGAGAGAGGGCGGTGTAGCCTGGGAAGTCCCAAGCCCTGGAGGAAGATGGCCCAGGCAGGGCAAGGCCACCAGATTCCTTGCCCCACACGCTGTTACCACAGAGAACACAGATGAAAAAGAATGCACTGGCCACCTCCAGCAAAAACCGAAGTCCCAAAGCAGGAGACCTGCCTGCAACTCTGGCAGCCAGCAGAGTGGCTGAAAGTCAACCAGGGCTGCGTGCCCTTTGCTTAGTGGGCACAGCAGGGGTCTGGGGGCTGCTGGCATGTCTACGAACTCCATCAGTGAAAGCTGTTTTCCCGGCACCAGCTGGCGCAGCTTCGGTGGCCTTCTCTCCAACTTCCTGAGGCTTCCCTGAGTCACTGCCCATCCCTGAGGCTGGCAACACCCTGCTCCTGCTCCCCCCATCCACCCTGTCCTTGGCAAGAGAGGAGGAGGAAGAACCCTGCAGAGATCTGATGCCCCCATCCCAGGTGCAGCTCCAAAACCAGCCCCCAGCCTCAGGATGTGGCCTGGATTCCCTCCCAGTTCTGGGAAGGAAGGCAGAGAGATCGTCCCTGCTTGCAGATATTTACCCTTGGCTGGTCTCCCTCTACCTCCCCAAAGGCCAGGCAGGGCCCCACTCAGCAGGCCGGTGAGGAGTTGGCAAGCACTGGAGTCCCCAGCCTGCCCGGCCTCCCCTTTGGTATTTTTGCAGCTGGAGACTATTAGTTGCAAGCAAAAATCCTTTGTTATCCAACCCCCCTCTGCCACTTTATTTTCCTCTCTCCTAAAGTTCAGATTCCTCTGCCTGTCCAGTCAACACACACACACACACACGCACACACGCGCGCGCACACTTGGCCACCACGCCAAGGCTGGTGTAATGAGATGGACTAAAATTGGGAGGAGGAACCTTCCCTCCAGGGCTGCCCCCACAAACAGTGTCTGGGCCACTCCCCCCTCTGTCCTATGAATCGGTGTTTGGGTGGAGTCCTGGGCTTTGGCCAAGAGGACCCAAGCATTCTGGCTCCACTAACCCAGAGGGCGGCTGTACCCTGTGGCCCAGCCTTCTCAGGGCCAACCCACCCCAGAGCATCCTCCAGAGGGACTCTGGGCCAAGGCCCCAATCCTGAAGACAAGAGAATCTCAAATACATCCAAGGGGAGGGAGGGGTGCTGTGTTTGAGGAGGAGTCTGGGGGTGATCTAGGGAGAGGAGTGGGGATTCCAGTACAGAGAAAAGGGAGGTTAGGAAGTGGGGGTGGGTATGCAGGAGTCAGGGGAGAGACCACAGCTGCCTGTGATGTCACTAAGGACTTTCAGTTCCAGGCCCCAGAATAGACCTGGGGGGGGTGTTTGTCAGTACAAAGCCTTCCTCACACCTCTACCCCATGCTCAATATTCTGTACTCTTTACAGCTCCGGTTTCTCTCAACTTCTCCATGGTTCCATTGTTCAAAGAGGCATTTCCCTAAATTGCCGCTGCTTTCCCCAAAACATGCCCAAGAAGACCCTAGCTTCGGCTGCAGGACTCCAGTCACTTTCTCCAAAGAAAGACATCTGGGGGAAGTTAGGGGGCCTTTATGCCCTAAGAAAATGTGCCTGACACATCCCTCATACCCAAAGATTGTAGGATACGACACACAGTCTCTGTATAGGGAAGAATCCCATTTCCATCATAACCACATCCCCAGGGAACACATTTGATTCTGGCCCTTATTCCAGAAACTTCCCAACTCTCCTCTCATTATACTGCTCAGCCCCGGGCCCAGCTGGCCTCTAGACACTGACAGCCTGAGTTTGATTTCTGGTTCTGTCATTTTCCAACGTAGGACTATGGGCAAATGACTTACTGTCTCGGAGTTGCTGTTTCCTCATTTGTAAAACTGAATGATGCACTAACAGCACCTAGCACAGGGTCTGGCACATAATAAACCTCCACACATGGGAGCTACTGCTCCAAGCACCAACTTGCCCCCACCCCAATCCTGTCCCACTTTCTCCACCAAGTTGCCAACTATGCCTCCAGCCAGAGCCTTGTGGCCTCCTGAGGACAGGTGGGCCCTCTGGGTGGGCAGTTCAGGACTAACACCTACTATCCCTCAAGATTCAGCTCAGGCTCCAAGAAGGAAGCCTTTCCTATAATAGAAGGAAGCTTTCCCTACTAGAAGGAAGCCTTTCCTATTAGGAGGAAGCTTTTCCTGTAATAGAAGGAAGCCTTCCCTATTAGAAAATCGTTCCCTAGCTGGGCTCGGTGGCTCAGCCTGTAATCCTGTGCTTGGGGAGGCTAAGGTGAGTGGATTGCCTGAGTCCGCAGGTTCGAGACCTGCCTGGGCAACTTGGTGAGACCTCATCTCTACAATAAATCAAAAAAAATTAGCCAAGCATGGTAGCGCACACCTGTAGTTCCAGCTACTTGGAAGGTTGAGGCGGGAGGATCGCCACAACCCAACAGGTCGAGGCTGCGGTGGCCGGGAGCATGCCACTGTACTCCAGCTTGGGCAGCAGAGTGATACTCCAACTCAAAAAAAAAAGGAAAATCTTTCCTTTTAGAAGAAAGCTTTCCTAATCATAGAAGGAAGTGTTCCCTATTTATTAGGAGGAAGCCGTCCCTATTACAAGGAAGCCTTCCCTATCAGAAGGAAGTCTTTCCTATTAGGAGGAAGCCTTCTCTAATAGAAGGAAGACTTCCCTATTAGGAGGAAGCTTTCCCTCTTAGAAGACCTCCCAAATAGAAAGAAGACTTCCGGTCGGGCTCGGTGGCTCAGCCTATAATCCCAGCGCTTTGGGAGGCCGAGGTGAGCAGATTGCCTGAGCCCGCGGGTTCGAGACCTGCCTGGGCAACTTGGCGAAACCTCATCTCTACAATAAATCAAAAAATTAGCCGGGCGTGGTAGCGTGCGCCTGTAGTTCCAGCTACTTGGAAGGCTGAGGCGGAAGGATCGCCGGAGCCCAGCAGGTCGAGGTTGCGGTGGCCAGGAGCAGCCACTGCACTCCAGTCTGAGCTACAGAGTGAGACTCCAACTCAAAAAAAAAAAAAAGAAAAGAAAGAAAGAAGACTTCCCTAATAGAAGGAAGACTTCCCTATTAGGAGGACGATTTCCCTATTAGAAGGAAACTTTCTCTATTAGAAGAAAGACTTCCCTAATAGAAGGAAGCATTCCCTATTAGAAGGAAGTCTTCTCTATTAGAAGGAAGCTTTTCCTATTAGAAGAAAGACTTTTCTGTTAGAAGGAAGACTTCCCTAATAGAAGGAAGCTTTCCCTATTAGAAGGAAACTTTATTAGAAGGAAGACTTCCCTATTAGGAGGAAGCCTACCCTCTATCAAAAGGAAGCTTGCCCTCTCACAGGCTCCATAGACTTCTGCAGCTTCTCTTATCACGGCCTGTTCCCGACTACAGATATTGTGAGGGCAGGGTGCTGCCTTTCATCTCTGTCCCCGGTGCCTGACACACATGTATTGATTTGTTTAACAAATATTTATTGACCATTGAGTCCTCACTCTGTTGTCCTAGAGCCAGGACATTATTTTTCCCTTCCCTTCTACAGCCAAGATTCTCCTTCTCTGGCCTTGGGATGCCGCAAGACAGTGGGAGAGGACAGTCTGCCTGGTAGTCCCTCTCAGGGCTCCTACCCAGGGTGTGGACAGAGATAATCAAGAGTCTGGGGAAGTGTTGCTGCTTGTCACGAATGTGATGGCTTCAAGGTTACTTCGCGGAGCTGGAGCGTTGGCCGCGCAGGCCCTGAAGGCCCGCGGTCCTAATGGGGTGGTCGCGGTGCACTCCATGGCATCTGGAGGTGGTGTTCCTACTGATGACGAGCAGACGACTAGACTGGAGAGGGAGGTCATGATGGCTGCACAGAAGGGACTGGACCTATACAATATACTACCACCAAAGGCAGCTTCAGGCACCAAGGAAGACCCTAATTTAGTGCCCTCCATCACCAACAAGCAAATAGTGGGCTTGTTGTGAAGAGGACAACTGTGAAGAGGACAACAGTTCTGGTTCTGGCTGTACAAAGGCAAGACTCAGAGATGCCCTAGCTGTAAAACCCATTACAAGCTGGTGCCCCATCAGCTGGCCCACTGAGCCCTTGCATTAACTTCTGAAAATGCGCCATAACATTTCTTCTTTCCAATAAAGACTAGCCATGCTGTTGGCTCCTTCTCCCGTTAAAAAAAAAAAAAGAGTCTGGGGACTTCAAAGGTGGGGGAGTGGCCTCACACCTCTTGGTTCCCGCAAGGTCCTGACTTTAGCTCTTCCTCACTGGATCACCAAGTCTGGAGCTTAGCTACATTGTGTCATGTCTTTCCCCTGGGCTCCTTTCCTGCCCCTGCCTGAAATTCCAGCCTGGGGTTACGCCCTGCTCCCCTCCCCTGCCTGGCTCAGGTCCCACAGAGACATTTCATCCTAGATCTCAGGGATGAGATGCTGGGATTCTGCTCAGCCCATCTTAGGGTCTTTCTACTATTGAGAAATCCTTGCTGGGCTCTGAAACACATCCCTCCTGCTTAAGTTACTTCCTTTGACTGAAAACAGGGAGGGGAATGCTGAGAGCAGGCTGGGTGGAGAGGCAACTTCAAGGAGATGGCGGGGGAGGAAAGGAGGGGACTGGATTTGGGCCGGGAGACACAGGGCGGCCCTGGCCAGGACACAGGAGGGACAAGAAAGGGCTGTTAAATGATTAGGAAACAGAACAGGAATGGGAGGCAAAAGTCCCAGGATACTGGGAGCCCATGGCCAGACTCACCCCCTTCCAAATATTCTGACACCCTGTGGGTCAGAAAGGCCAAGGATGGGGGGTGGGTGGCTTTTACACGTCAAGTCTGGCAGTGTTCTGTAGGCTGGGTAGGAGGCTGAGAGGGCCCGAGGTGCCCAGTGCAGTGGGAAGATGGCTCCCCTCCAGCGGTGGAAGCCGGTCTGTCGTGGACATGGGGGTGCTGCCATCTGCCCCTCTCTGCCTCTCCTCTAGACAAATCATTACCCCATTTCCTGTTGTGATTTTAAAAACACACACACAAAAAAAGAAAGAGGGCGGGAGGGAAAAGTGAAGTCGGCCAGCTGGACTTGGGGACCCATTTCGCAACCCCACTGTCTGCATCCTTGGGGGCCTTTTCTGGGCTCCCCACCCACCTCCTTCTTCCCCATGGTGCATGGTGCAGCATGGTGCAAGGAGGGAACACCCCAGGACTTCTAAAGACCCCTCCAGACCACCCTCTCACACACAGTCCAAAACTGCAAAGTGACTTTGGCAAAGCTTTTCCCCTTCAAGGCCTTTACCTGCAACCCCAGAATCTCCCCTCACCAACACACACCTTCCCAGAGCCCTGATCCTGAAGTCTGCCTTGTTCAACAGCGGAAACATCCTCAAAGCTGAAGGGAAGACAGGTCAGCTTAGGAAATGCAGAGCTGGGTTGGGCTGGGGTCAGTAGATGGGGACCACCAGCCCTGTACAGAGGCAGCCTGGCGAGAGGCTAGATGGGGCTGGAGATTCCCTGAGAGGGTGATCAGAGGTGGGGGTTAGGGTGGGCAGGCAGGGTTCCGGGCTCTGAAACTACCAGGCCTGTTGACCTCTCTGGGCCTTGGTTTCCAGAACTTTAGTCTTGCGTGTCATTTTAAAAATGCTTTGCCAGCTGGGCTCAGTGGCTCAGCCTATAATCCCGCACCTTTGGGAGGCTGAGGTAAGTGGATTGACTGAGCCCGTGGGTTCAAGACCCGCCTGGGCAACTTGGCGAGACCTCATCTCTACAATAAATCAAAAAATCAGTTGGGTGTGGTAGCGCACGCCTGTAGTTCCGGCTACTTGGAAGGCTGAGGCGGAAGGATCGCCGGAGCCCAGCAGGTCGAGGCTGCGGTGGCTGGGAACAGCCACTGCACTCCAGTCTGGGCAACAGAGTGAGACTCCAACTCAAAAAAAAAAAAAAAAAAAATGCTTTGCCATGTAGGCTAGGCACAGTGGCTCATGCCTATAATTCCAGCACTTTGGGAGGCCGAGGTGAGAGGACTGTCTAAGTCCACAGGTTCAAGACCAGCCTGGGCAACTTGGCGAGACCTCATCTCTACAATAAATAAAAAACATAGCCAGAAGTGGCAGCGCGTGACTGTAATTCCAGCTATTTGGAAGACTGAGGCAGAAGGATCACCTGGGCCCAGCAGGTCGAGGCTGCAGTGGCAGTGAGCGTGCCATTGCACTCCAGCCTGGGCGACAGAGTGAGACTCCAACTAAAAAAAAAAAAAAAAAAAAAAAATCCCCAAAAACAAAAAAATATAAATGCTTGCCATGTTTAAGTATACCTTGTGCTAGAATTTACTTACTAATTCTTTCCATCAATTCACTTCTCTAACTTTGCTGCATTCTAAATTAATAGATCTCATATGCCAGTTATATGAGTTTCCTAATGCAAATCAAATAAAAACATAATTCTAACAATAAAAAAAGTCATGTCAGCTGGGCTCAGTGGCTCAGCCTGTAATCCCGCGATTTGGGAGGCTGAGGTGAGTGGATTGCCTGAGCCCGCGGGTTCGAGACCCGCCTGGGCAACTTGGCAAGACCTCATCTCTACAACAAAAATCAAAAAATTAGCCGGGCGTGGTAGCACGCACCTGTAGTTCCAACTACTTGGAAGGCTGAGGCGGAAGGATCGCCAGAGCCCAGCAGGTCGAGGCTGCGGTGGCCGGGAGCGGCCACTGCACTCCAGTCTGGGTTACAGAGTGAGACTCCAACTCAAAAAAAAAAAAAAAAAGTCATGTCCATGTACCCTCTAAAATCAAATATGGTGTAGCCACTCTGGGAAAAGCAACACTGAAAACCAGGAAGGGCCTGGCTCAGTGGCTCAGCTTGTAATCCCAGCACTCTGGGAGGCTGAGGCAAATGGATTGCCTGAGCCCGTGGGTTCGAGACCCACCTGGGCAACTTGGCGATACCTCGTCTCTACGATAAATCAGAAACTAGCCAGGCGTGGTAGTGCATGCCTTGTAATTCCAGCTACTTGGAAGACTGAGGCGGAAGTATCGCCAGAGCCCAGCAGGTCTAGGCTGCGGTGGCTGGGATCGTGCCACTGAACTGCAGTCTGGGCTACAGAGTGAGACTCCGACTCAAAAAAAAAAAAAAAAGAAAGAAAATCAGGGAGGCTGGACATAGTGGCTAACGCCTATCATCCTAGCACTTTGGGAAGCTAAGGAAGAGGATCGCTTGAGGCCAGGAGTTCAAGACCAGCCTAGACAACAGAGAAAGACCCCATCTCTAAAAAAAATTAAAAGAAAAACAGAGGGCTGTTTTCCATGCTTGTTAAACATCTTTCCTTCAACCCCCCCAGTTCTCCAGTCATGGAATTGGAGCCTTATAGACCTTCCTATCTCACCGAGCCTGCAGCAGAGGGAGGATGGGCCCTGGGATGTAATACCAGGTGGGAGGAGAAGACATGACCCACTCCAGTCCAGGTCACAGGAAGACACTGGGGCTGTGGGAAGGCGGGTGGGCAGCCTGGGCCTCCTTGAAGGAAGACAGCGCACACACCACAGGGCCCTGTGGGGGGGCCTTTGGAGGATCTCGGGACTACAGAGCAGGTCTGGCTCATAAGCCCAGGACCCACGTGAACCAGGCTCACTTCCTGGCCTCCTTCCTTCTTTCTCTTCTATTTCTGTTTCCCGAGTTTTCTCTGGGGCAGGCTCCCCCTTCTCCCCACACCAGCAGGCAGGCCTCACTGGCTCCTCCAGCACCTCCCAATGGTCAGATTCCTCCCACCCCTCCTGAATGGGGCTCAGCCCCGGGGCCCAAGAGAGGTCACAGTCACAGCAAAGAATGGGATGATTGCAGGGAGGGCTACCCCGGAGGGCAGAGAGAAAGCAGGAGAAAGCAGTGGCCTTTCTTCTTCACCCTCCTTGGGGAGCTAATTACAGGCCAGCAGAAGCAGGTGAGTGCCTGGGACTGGCTGCCCCCACCCCACATACTAGGGTGGGCCAGCCAGCCTCTCCTGGGAAGAGGGATGACCTGGGGATGGGGGAGGGGACAAGGGGAGAGACACTTCCGACATCCTCAGCTCAGGGCCCATAATTAGTTTGTGGGATGAGAGCAAAACAACCATCCTCAGGGTGACAGCCAGACATTCAGGCGGCAGGGGAGTGGGGCGGAGGCAGGGCAGGGGGAGGAGACAGAAGCTGGGGCAAGAGAAACCAACTCATGTACCCCCCAAGCTTTTGCCCCCAGAACCTTGGACTCTTCAAGTCTCTTGGACTCTGCCCCAGAGGGGCCCAATGCTTCTAGCAGATGAAGAGGCATATCTGTTTGTCAAGGGAGGGGTACTTGCCTGAGGTTACTTCCTGCTTCTCCTGGGGAGAAAGTCAGATAAGGGGACCAGGCCAGAACCCAGGTTGAGAAGGTTCCCACCAGAGCAACCCACAGCCATCTACCCACAGGGGTGGGAGGAACTGCTGGAGCTGTTTGCCCAAACAGGCGCGCTGTCTGGGCAGTGGCCTGGGAACAAGGTGAGGGCAGCTGTATCAGGAGGTCTTGCCCCAACCCCACACTATCGGCCACGGGGTTTCCTGAACTGCCCACCCTGCAAGAGCTTAGCCCACCAGGACAAGCAGCATCTTGCCCATCACCCCAAGGAACACACATGTCTGATCACAGGTGATCCTTGCACACCAATGGCCCAAAGACACCACTGAGAAGCTGAAAGCCGCAGTGTGGACCACACGAGGAGGCCAGAGAGGGCCCTCAGAGGAACCCTGCTCCTCACCATCCCCTAAGGCTCCTTTTTCCTTCCCAGAATGAGTCCCTTATAACCTCCTGAGACCTCCATTTTCTGTGGGGATCACAGGCGCCGAACAAAGGAACCTGTAGATCTTCTAGGGAGGCCCAAGGCTGACAACCCTAAACCTCGAATGTGTACTGGTTTCACACACAGGCTTTCACTTCAATTTATCTGATCTGAACCGACAAGCTCAAACCCATTATTCAGATTAGGTAACCAAGCCAGAGACAGGGAATTCTGGTTTACCCGAGGTCACAGATCAAGTTATTCTCCTCCAGGGAGTCAGATCAGCCACAGGCCAGATTCTTTCCCTCAGCCCTGTGGTGCATTTCCTAGAAAGGTGACAATGCCAAATGCTGCCTTTAAAGCTACTGGTGTTTGTTTGTGGAACAGCATCTGAGAAGAGGGGGACTGGTCCTGCTAGGATGCCCCCTCCTGTGACACCCTTGAAAGTAGAGGGAGGGAGCACAAGAGGGAACAGCCATGATATCCTGAAACGTTCATGTGGTTCATAGTTTCATCACTGCCACAAAGCCCCACAGAAATAGCCTCAGGACAATTTCTCCATACCCTGCCCCCATCCCAGTAGGAAGTCCATTCTGGCCATGGTCCCCAAGGGAAATGATAGAACATGGAGACAGACCAGCCATGCTCTGGCCCCTTCGCCCTCAGCTACAACCTAACAGGCTCCCCAGGCTCCAGCTCCTTTTTTCCTTAGCCTTGGCTCCCAAGTGCATGGGAAAGTCCCTCTGTGGTCTAGTCAACACTCCTCTCAGAGGAGGGACAGTCCCTGGTCTCTAGAGACTGACCATGTATTGCCCCCTAAGCCCTGGGCCAGAAATGTAGGAGTCATTCAGAAACTTGCTCAGAGAGAGGGGAGGAAGCATGGCCTTGGCTCTGTCCCTGCCCCGATCCGGCATCATCGTGTCCAGACACCCGCCTCAGCCAAAGTCAGGCAGATCTTAATTAGGCTCCTGCTCCAGACAGGGGTTGTCCTGTTGAAATCTAGGCCTCATTCCAGACAGGGTCTATCTCGCCCGTCTCCTCCCGCCCTCCCTTCCCAGAACCAGGAGCAGGTGACTCACGGTGCAGACTGAGGGAGATGTTGATGGTGTGCTCATCCACGAAGCCCTTCAGGCCAGGCATGCGGGCACATTTGAGCTGTGTCTGGGCGGCACTGTCCCCAACGTGCACCCAGCACACGGTCTCATTGGCATAGCTGAAGTCCATGGCCGTGGTCTGCCGCGTGCTAGTAGGTGTGATGGTAGACACCTGGGCTCCGCTCAGGTATGTGGCCAGGATGTTCTGGGAGTTGGCGATCAGCAGCACAGGGGGCCGGTCTACTGGCTCTGTGGATGGCAGAGAGAAGGGTCAGTGCAGCCAGGGTCCTAGGACTTCCCAGACCACCACCCATTAGGGAACAGCATGGAGGGTGCCTAGCACTGTGACCACAGGCAACCCCACCCACCGTTCTTGGCCTTGCAGGAGCGGTTGTCTGGCTGCAACAGGTATCCTTCAACACAGCCGCATGTGAAGGAGCCGTCTGTGTTGGTGCACAACTGGCTGCAGGTGCCGTACACTGAGCACTCGTCAAAGTCTGTCGGGAGAAGGGCAAGAGTACAGTCATTTTCAGTGTGACAAAGGTAGGGAAGAAGGCGCCCTCGGACATCAGCAGTGTGTTCCTCCTTATAGCTACACAAAGGACAGTTTGGCAGAATCTATTATAGCATGAAATGTGCAAACCTCATCCCCTAGCAAGTCCAATCTTGGGATCTACACTGGCATATATCAGCCATTCATTCAGAAAAGATTTGTCAGCCAGGCATGGTGACTCACGCCCATAATTTCAGGGTACAAGGATCGCTTGAGGCCAAGAGTTCAAGACCAGCCTGGGCAACACAGTGAGGCCTTGTCTCTACAGAATATTTTTTAAATTAGCTGGGTGTGGTGGTGCATGCCTATAGTCCCAACTACTCGGGAGGCTGAGGTGGGAGGATCACTTGAGCCTAGGAGTTTGAAGCTGCAATAAGCTATGATGGCAGCACTGTATTCCAGCTTGGGTGACAGCAAAATCTGGTCTCTAAAAATTAAAAAAAGAAAAGATTCCTTGAGTCCCAACTACGGGCCAGGTGCTAGGGTACAATACATCAATGAATTTTAAAACAGGCCAACATTGCTGTCCTCATGATGTATATATTCTGATAATGAAATATTGTTATAATAGTAAGTAAAACAAAAAAGCAAAGTATCTTTTAGAGGACCTAGTGTAATGTTAAGAGAAAGGGGACAGGGATTGCAGATGGTGGGGAAGTGTGATTTTAGAGGGGTCAGGGTGAGGATCACAGAGAAAGTGGCATTTGCACAAAGACCCAAGGGAGGCAAATTTAAAACAGAAAAGTTTGCATTGCTTGTGGCAGCGAAAAATTAGGAACATCTTACTCATCAATAGGGAAATGGCCAAGTAAACTGTGGTAATAGTCATACGTCACAGTGGTTTTTAAAAGAATGATGTAGATCTCTGCATATTAACACAGACACAAAAATCTCTGGAACATTCTGGTGAGTAAAAGACATTGAAATGATACATACAGTATGATACCACTTACATAAGAAAGAACATACATTGGGCTGGGCGTGAGGGCTCATGCCTATAATCCCAGCACTTTGGGAGGCCAAGGTGAGAGGTTTGCCTGAGCCCACAGGTTCGAGACCAGCCTGGGCAACTTGGCGAGATCTCATCTCTACAATAAATCAAAAAAATTAGCCAGGCGTGGTGGTACATGCCTGTAGTTCCAGCTTCTTGGAAGTCTGAGGCTAAAGGATCGCCTGAGCCCTGCAGATGAAGGCTGTGGTGGCCAAGAGCATGCCACTGCACTCCAGCCTGGGTGACAGAGTGAAACTCCAACTCCCCCCCTCCCCAAAAAAAAAAAGACAGAGAATACACACACACACACACACACACACACACACACACGTAACACTCCCAATAATATTTTCCATGAGCAGACACACACAAATGGCCAAAAAGGGGGGGGGAGCAAACTGATGATTGAGTTGACCTCCAGAGCTGGGAAAGGACCAGAACAGAGGAGGATTTGTCAAAGGGGGCTTTGGTTTTATCTGTAATGCTTTAATTTTTTTACAATAAGAAAATTCACATTGACCTATCTTTTTTTTTTTTTTTGAGTTGGAGTCTCACTCTGTTGCCCAGGCTGGAGGGCAGTGGCATGCTTACAGCCACCGCAGTCTCGACATGCTGGGCTCAGGCAATCCTTCTGCCTCAGCCTCCCATGTAGCTGGGACTATAGGTGTGCATCACCATGAGCAGCTAACTTCTTTATTTTTTATGTGGCCCAGGCTGATCTTGACCTCCTGGGCTCAAGTGATCTCCCGGCCTTGGCCTCCTAAAGTGCTGGGATTACGGTAGTAAGCCACTGTACCAGGCCCATCCTATCAATTTAAGATGGAGTTCAAAAAGTTTGGTGGAAGCTGATGGTTTGGGCTCCCAGCCATTCCCTGTCTCTTGTCTCTTTCTTTTTGCTTCTCGAACCCCAGCCAAGATCCCTGCTCTGCCCACCCCACCTGGCCCCCGCCACACACACACCTTTGCAGGTCTTGCCATCTGCCTGTAGCTGGAAGCTATTGTTGCAATAGCAGGTGGGCCCATCCAGTGTGGGGACACAATGGTGCTGGCAGCCCAGGCGAGAACAATTGCCTCGGAGTTCTGTATGGGGGCAGGAGAGACACACACTTAGGCCTCCAGACCTGGCAGCCACCCCCAGATCACAGTCTTCCCCTAGCTCCAGTCAATCCCCAGAAGCCACTTCTAAGGACCACAGTGTCCAGGATGGAAGGGGCCTTAGGCCACACCTACTATATTTCACACGTGACGAAATGAAGCCCAGAGAGGGCATAAGACAAGCCCAAGGTCACATAGCCACATGTCCCGCTTCAGTTGCTGGACTACCTCTGTCCCTGTGGGAAGGGGTTCTGAAACTTTGTGAGGGTCAACAGGAAGAAGGGACAGTGAGTCGTGTCCTTTTTATACGCCTCTTGTCTGCACTGCCTGCAGCCTACGGTGTTGGCTTCAGTCGAGGGAGAAGAGGGGGCCTGGAGTCCAGTCTGTCCCCCAGAATCCAAGCTCTGGCCTGAAAGCACCCCTCCAAACCATCCCTTGAGCCCTGGAGGCCTCAGAGAGAAGGCCTAAGGTCCAGGTGGAGGATGGGGAGGAGGAGCAGAGCTGGTTCCCTCGGGATCTTTTTCTAATCTTTCTCCTGCCACTGACCCACTTCCACAGGAGAGACAGAAGGGAATGAGACAGGAGGGGGGAGAGGTGGGAGAGCAGTTACCCCCCCAGACCAGCGACCCAGTTAATGGCCTTGCGTGGGGCCAGGCGGCCCAGCCACAAAGACCCCTTTGTCCAGCTGCCTCACGCCCCTGCTCCCCCTCCGCCCCCACCTAGGAGAGAGCCGCCGAGATGCTAAGACGTTTAGAGGCACTAAGCCTGCCAGGAAGAGTTGGGATGGGGGGCCAGGCCCCAGCTTTTCTTTCTCCTCCCCACTTCCACCAGAGAGCCCATATGTGCCGCCTGCCCAGCCTTCCCCCACAAAGGGTAAAATATCGTTGGCTCTGAAAAACCTAGAAAAGAATTTCTCCTCTGGGTGTGGGGTGGGGGGATGAGGAGGCCTAGCTTCTGTACTGTCAGAGAAGGACATTCAGAACCTAGGTTTTCGAGCGTCTTTCTTGTTTTTGAAACTGGGAAGGTTTTCAGAAGGAGGCGAACTTGAACATGCACCCTCTGACAAGAAGGAGTGTGAGTGGTCATTCAAGTCTGCCCTGGGTCCGCATTCTATACCTCACCCCTGGAGCTTCAGATAAAAACAGGCAAAATCAACCAGAGGCAAGGAGGAAAACCTTCCACAAACTCCCTTGCTCCACACTCCACACTCCCTGCCCCTGGTGAATAGGATCCAGACGTGTCTCCTCTCACAGACAGATGTTTTCTAACAGGCATGTGCCACAGGACGCTGTCCCCACCCCCAGCACTGCCCCTCCTCCGGGCCCTTGCTCATGGCCTCTCAACACCGGCCTCTACTCCAGACCCAGACCCCAAGGACAGCAGAAGGGAGAAGTCACTATTCCCAGACATGCGGACACGAGGCTCGCCCCCCCCCCCCAAGTCATGGGCTCCTCCCCAATTACCCAGACTCTCCAGGGCCCACAGGGACCTTCAGGGGAAAGACTGCAGAGCTGGTGGCCTGAATCACAGGCGGAAGAAGTCTGTCATACCAGCCTGATGCTCCTGCCTCCAACTGGATGGCTTTCCCCTCAACCACCTCAGGAAGGACAGACTGTCAGAGGAGGGACCAAAACAGGTCTCTAGGACCCTCAGAGACGGGCAGCTCCCGAAGGATGCCTTCCAGGGCCCTGGTGGGCGACGGGTGAACTGAGCTCTAGATCCCTTTAATCTAGGTCAGATTAAACCCCAGCTTTAATCGCAGCATCTCTGCCCCTCTCTGTGTTCCCACTCAGGTTTCTCATAGAAAACCTTTTGAGGAAAGGACCACACTATTAAAAAAATAAAACGGGATGAAAACACTGATTTCTCGCTCCACAAAGAAGAAACTAGGACCTGGAGAGAAGCAGTGATTTGTCCAAGCATACACAGTCAGAGGGAAATGTCCAGGCCAGGCCCATTGTGGGGGCCCACAGGACCATCTGACCAAGCCCCAAGCCCAAGGGGCCCACCCATGTCATCTGCTGTCTGATGGTAAGTCCTAGCACGGGATCAGGACGAGTCCTTATCCCCACTGGAGGTGCAAGGACAGTCCTCGGATGGCAGGCTTCCAATCCCACCAGGTGCTTGCTAAGGGCTCACTGCGTCCACCTGGGTCAGGAGAGTAGGCTTGAGTCCTTACCTCGACAGTGGGGCCCCTCATCTGAGCCGTCCACACAGTCCTGGACGCCATTGCAAAGGCGGGCCATGGGAACACACAGCTCGGTGCCCAGGCAGTTGTGCTCGTTTGGTTGGCATCGCTGGGCCTTACTCTGTGGACCTGGGGGCAGACAGAAGGGTTGTCATGACCAAGCTGGCGGTTGTCTGGCCAGTTGTTCACTGGGGAGGCAAGCAGCAGGTGGAGATAAATCCAGACTGGAGTTTCAGACACCTGCGTTTTTTAGATCTCAGGGGCCTCAGGGGCTGGTAAGACTTCCACTGAGAGTTTTTGTACAGCATCGCCCATGGTAGCCACATGTCTGGGAGCAACCAGGAGGAGGTGCAGGCCTTCAGCAAAGAGTCCACCCCAAATGCCCACGCCAGTGGACCCCATTGCCTCAACGCTCTGTGCCTAGGAGACAGGCTGAGGTCAGAGGTCAAGAGTTTTGATGAGCTGAGGGAAGCTCAAATGATAAAGAATACCTCCTTCCCATAGCTCCTCAGGGTACAGAGCCTGGGCCAAGAGCAGTGCCAAATCTTCCAGAATGGCGCCATCCAATATGTAACCCCAGCCATATGTGGCTATTGAGTATTTGAAATGCAGCTACTTCAAACAGTAAGTGTAAAATACACACTGGATTTTGAAGATTTCATACCAAAAAAAAAAAAAAAAAAGATCTCTAATAATTTTTTATGGATAATATACTGAAATGATAACATTTTGGAAACACTATAAAATATTCAAATTAATTTCATCTGTTTCCTCTTACCTTTTTAAACATGGCTAATGGGAAATTTCAAAATTGCATATTGAGTATGTGGCTTACAATATATTTCTACTGGGCAATACTATTGCCAAAGAGGATGGATGAGATGAACAGACCTCTGCCTGTCGATGCCCAAGCCTAGACACGGTGCATGAGTGAGTGTGTCCATGTGCACGGGTAGGAGTCCGCACACCCGAGAGTGCAGTGAGGATGTATCTGCGGATCTGTATGTGTGCTGGTGCTTCTGGTCACAGTATACGAGTTTTGTGTCTTTTTGTGAGTGAGTCAGGGTCTGTGTGTGTTTGAGGGGATCTGTCTGAATGGATGGTATGTTTTTTTTGTATCCACATTTGAGAAAGTTGGCTCTCCATTGCTGTGAGAAGGTGTTTGTGCCTTTGTCTAGGTGGGGGTGGGCACCTCAGTGCCCAGGTGGATCTGTGTGTGACTGTCACCAGTCCAGGAGTGCGTATGAGTGTGAACAGAGTGGGATTGTGTATCAGGGGAGGTTTAGATCAAACTGAAGAAAGAATGAACAAAAAGAGCATATCCAGCCCCTCTTTGTGGCTTTCTTTTCTCCTAACACCCAAGAGACTCCAGGCTGAGCCACCCCCACCATGGCTACATTCGCTGAATACCCCCTGGCCCCTGCCCCTCCAGAGCGGGGTGTGGGATGAGGCAGGGAGAACTCACCCCACACCCCTTCCAGCCCTCAAATCACCCCGATAATTATGGGTGGGGGTGTGGGAAGAGGACACAGGATGGGAATGGAGCAAGAAAAAGCCCGGAGAGAGAACAGACACAGACCCAGGAATGCAGGGCCGCTTAGATGATGCCCCAGGCCAACCAAGCAGGGGAGAGGCTGGGGCTGGAGACCCCAGGACTCTGCCAGCTGCCTAGGACTCTGGGGTCCCGCCAGCAAGTCCTCCAACCCCCTTGGCAGGGTGAAGGCTGGGCGGGGACCTTTCTCCCAGTTTAAACAGCTGCCTCCGATTACACCACTTATTGGGGCAGGGGAAGGCGGGGGTGGCGGGAAACGCACGGGGTGGGGCTTCTGGTACAGGGACTGAGGCAAGCACCAGTGGCCTTTGGCCTGGGAGACTAAGGACAGAAGGGATCTGGCAAGACCTGGGGCCACTCATCAAGGGCCAGGGACACTCAGAGGTAGGAAGAAAAGGGAAGGTCGGGCCATCTTCTAGCAATGCTGTCAGCCCACAGAACACTGTCTCTGACAGGCCTGGGTAGAGCGGCTGAGAGGGGAACCTGAGGTGTCATCTCTAAGTACACCAGGCCCCATGCCAGGCACTTTGTAGAGGGGGAACGGACAGTTTTAGCTGTGTCATGGACAAATACATTCACAGGGCAAGGTCCACACCAGGCTAGAGATCAGCTGTCCTCCTCCCAAGCATCTGCCAGAGGAAAAAGGGACACACCAAGGGCTTGGGGAGAGGTATCCAGAAAAGGTACTTACAAATCTCAGGGGCCTCATCAGATCCGTCTGGGCAGTCCCTCTCACCATCACACCGCCAGCCTTTTGAGATACAGGTGATTTGGTCTCTGCAGGCGAACTGCTTGGGGCTGCAAGTCTTAGGGGCTAGGGGCAAGGAAAGAAAAGAAGGGTGTGAATGGAGGGTGGAGGCCAACTCTGTGGCCCTAAAACTCCTTAGGACTCCTCCTCCCTCTCCAGCATCCATCCTCATGCCGCCCAGATTGAGCCAGACTATGTGCCCAGGGGGCGTAGGGTTGGCTTTAGGTCACTCCTGGACACTTGTCTGTGGTAGGAGAGGCAGAGAATCCAGAAGCACATTTTACTGCCCCCCTCCCGCATCCCCTAGGCTGCCTATCCCTAGGAGTCAGGGTCAAGGCCCTTGCTGTTCTTGGATAATCGGATCAGACAACGGCACTCCCTGATTTTGATGACTTACAGCGATGGTGAAGTGGGGGCATGTGAGCCTTTGACGTGCTTTCTCTTTATCTTTCTCTCTCTCCCTCTAGAAGCCCAGAGTTGGTCTCTTCTAATCTCTCTGCTTCCCTGCCTTCTGGGACATTCCTGGCCCCTTGACCCATCCTTCCCCAATCCCTCACCACCAGGCCCCTAGACAGGAACTGTGTGTGGCAGGGGGTGCCCTTAGTACACACAGCGGTAGCTTGCAGATGTTATGGGAGCGCAGTGGCACAGGAGTGCAAGGCTGGGCGGGACAGGGCGGAGAGCATGCTTCCACCTTCATCCTCTAAAGACACAGCCTCCCTTGCTGGTTAGACCTCAGGGGACACTTTCCGTAGATGTCCTCAGAGGTAAGAGGCGCCTAAAGATTGCTCAGGATAGGCCGGGCTCAGTAGCTCAGCCTGTAATCCCAGCACCTTGGGAGGCCGAGGTGAGTGGATTGCCTGAGCCCGCGGGCTCGAGACCCGCCCGGGCACCTTGGCGAGACCTCATCTCTACAATAAATTTTTTCAAAAAATAGCCAGGCCTGGTAGCATGCGCCTGTAGTTCTGGCTACTCGGAAGGCTGAGGCAGAAGTATCGCCGGAGCCCGGCAGGTCGAGGCTGTGGTGACCAGGAGCGTGCCACTGCACTCTGGTGTGGGCAACGGAGTGAGACTCCAACTCAAAAAAAAAAAAAGATTGCTCAGGAGAATAGAATTGGGGAGTAGAGGCAGGGGAGTAGATGGCAGGAGCTGATTTCATCTCAGGGCTTCCTCGCCCTACCCACGAGCCCTGCCAGCCTTCCTCCACTCCTGTCCCTTTCTCCTCCCTCACTCCCAGAGGAAGAGTTTGGAGCAACAGCTAACTCATTGTGGGCTCAGTGTGTGCCGGGAACTTTGGTAAACCAGTTCTTCCTGTGTCTCACCTCATTTAAGCCTCCTTACGGTAAGACAACGTAGGGACGACTAATACCATCATTTCACAGAAAAGGAAACCGGGCCGGGTGACTTGCCCAGGGTCACACAGCTGGCAAGTGACAAACCCAGGACTCACAGCAGCCTCACAGCAGCAGTGCTAAGGCTCCTCACAGCACTCAGCCAGTGCAGTCCACACCAGCCCTCCCATTCTCAGTCCTCCCCCTCTGGACCCACGTCCTCCAGGAGAGGAAAGGTCGACCACTTCCCTCACCCCCGCCTAAGGCTGGGTTCTCAGTCTCCGGGCCCTTCCTCGCCTTTTCCTCTGCCTGTGTCAATTCCATTTCTGTTCCCTGGCAAACACTGATGGCCAATTCTGTGCCAGGCACTGCCCTAGGCACCAGGGTGCCAAGGATGAGCCAGATGCCCCTCTGGCCCTCAGAAGCCACAGTCCCTTGGGAAGACAGCTGTCTACAACTAGCTGCGATGCAGGGCAGAGACAGAAGTATAAGGAAAGTGTGTCAGGCTCTGAGTAGGGAGGGCGTCTGATGGGGGCCACACTGAGATATCCTCCCTTCCTAACCCCCATCGCTGGCAGAGGGGACTGCACCCAGGCCCCTGGCCAGAATGAACGAGTTCAGGAAACACATCAAGGATGGCCTCGCCAGGCCCCCCCACAGCCCTCCTCCCACCCCCCACCCTGAGCTGGGAATAAAGGCCCCTTGAGGAGGTGGATAATGCTGAGTTCATTACCCCACTGGGCCAGCTGTGAGGTCTTCCCGGGAAACACAGCCCTCCGGCCTAGCCAGCCTAGTTAGCATGCCGAGAGCTGCTTCCCCTGACCAGCCGCGCGGCCTCTGAGGGGGGAGAGGGGGCTAGAATGGGACTCAGAGGCAGACGGGATGTCTGATGCCCAGAAATGGACCCCTGTGCCACCTACAGGCCCCACTGCACTTCTTCCCTCCCACACCTGGGACCTGGTCTATGCCACCCTCTCCTTCCTGGGCAGAACTGAGGTCACTGGTGGGTTGCTCTAACCTCCCCTCCACTCCAAGTCCCAGCCACGGGCCCCCCTTTGGTCCTCACTTGGTCCCCCCCCCCCCGCTGTCCCCACCCCCATTTTTGGCCTGAACTCGACAGAGGAAACAGCAGCTGGCAAACTCCGAAAGCTGGAATGAGGGAGATTCACAAACCAGATGTGCTCTAGCGGAGGGAGGGAAGTGGGGGATGGGGGCAAGTGAAAGAAGGGGAGGGCTCCAGCCCATGTCTGCCGGGCTCCCATCCACAGCAGCATCTCCTCAGGCCCAAGGGCAGAGGGACATGGGGTGGGGGGGTGCATATCTCCCGAGGGCCAGGGCAGCGCAAGGATTGCAGAGAGATACGTGAAAGAACTTCCTTCCTGTCAAGGATGGTGGAGAAAGCCCCAGGAATGAGTGAGAAGGCTGAGGCCTGTCTTTGATTTCCTTTAGGGGGAGAGGGGAGGAAAGAAACAAATAACCTACTTTGGGACAGTCTACACAGCCAAGGGAAGCCTCACTCTGAGCTAGGAGGAAGCTGTGGTGGGGGCAGGGTAGGACATTTATAATCTGCTTAGGGTCGAAGCCAATCCCACTCCCCTCAGCTGAGCCTTCTATGTCTGAAGCCTGCACTCGGAAAACCTACCTTTGGGGCCTGCAGTGTAGACAGGGAACAACATAGCCCTAAGTTTGGCAGCAACTAGCGGCCTCCCCTGCCTCTCACCCTTCATCAGGAGCGGGGCTTCCTAAGGACACGAGCCAACACTTTTGAACGTGGTCACCAAGTGCCAGCCACTGATCTGAAACACTGTACATGGCAACTCATTTAGAACCTCACAACCCTGTGAGGTGGGTGCTGTTGCAAACCCTATCTTACAGATAAGGAAACTGAGGCACAGGGTGGTTAGCAGCTGAGCAGGTGGGTGCTCATTGACCATGGGATGGAGCCAGATTAAGAAGGTAAACAGCAGGGAGAGCTCTTTCATTCCCAGGAGTGGGGGTGGGGAGACAGATTGTAAGGGGTGGCCTTCAAGGCTTCTTAGAGAGGAGGGGAGAGCATGGAGGAGGCAGAGAGGGACAAGAATGGGACAGAAGAGGAATGAGATAGGCAGGAGAAGAAGGAGGAGAGAACGAGAGAGGGAGGAGAGCCAGTGAGGTTACAGGAAGAACACCAGGACACAGGGGCCGACTGTTCTCAGCTTTGCCTGAAGACGAATGTGACCGCCATGCTAACTTGGCCAACACCCTGCCCCCCCCCATCCCAGGCACCCAGCCCAGCCACGGCCCCCAGGGCCACCGAGCTGGAGCCAGGGCAGGAGATGTAGGGTTGGGTGTGCGTCCAGACACAACACAGACCCCACTGCCCTGCTTGGGCCTTGGCTGTCATCCTCTGTCTCATTCTGGGACCTTGAGGGCGGGGAATGGAGGGGTTGAGAATGCCTGCCCAGAGGAGACAGGGTAACAGGAAAGTCCAGGCTCCAAAGGAAGCTTCTATAGGGGAGAGGGACCCCCTTGAGAGAGGGAGGGAGAGGAAGACAGCTAAGACCTCAAACGGTGCTTCCTAAGGGTTAAGGAGACTTGGAGGCAGGAAAAGCATAAAGAGTCCCTTGGGGTTCTTTTTAAGAGGAGACACAGCAGAGGGACAGACAGGCTTCCCCCTGAGATAGGTGGGAGGGATTTTTTTTTTAAGGGAACCACATGATATATCTAAAGGAACAGAGTGGGGGGTGATGCCCATGGGGTGGGGGACAGAGCCTGCAGGAATCTAAACTTTCAAATGTGTGGGGGTGGGGCAGCAAAGCCCTCCCAGACCCAAACCGAGAGCTTTTCACTGAATTTTATGTATTTTGGGTGTTACCCGGTGGCTCCTTCCCGCAGCTCAGTGAGGCTCAGACACATTTTTGTCATTCCTGAGTCTGGGCCTCTGCTCTGTGGTCTGTCCGGCCTGGACAGATGGACAGACAGGGTGGCTTGGACAGCCAGGGGAGGGGAAGGGTCGCCCCCTTCCACTCTGAGTCAATATTGACTCAGCAGGACATTAGCCTGACCTGTGATGGCCCCACCATCTTTTTCTTTCCCCACAAATAAAATCCAGCCCCCCAGAAAGCCTCCAGAGGTCACCATATCGCTCACCAGGCCTTGCTAAGCCCTCCTTACTACCTCCTCCCCGCCACCACCACACACATGTGGCCTGGGCTCACCAGAAGCAAAAGCTCTGAGCCCTTGACTCATCCCCGACATCTTTCTCCAGTTCTCAGGCTCTGGTCCTGGAAGTGCTGCCAGAAGTCTAGCTTCCCTCTTTCCTTCTGAAATACCTCCTTTCTCCATCTTAACCCACAAAAGATATCAAGTTCCTTTCTCCTAGAAACATTCTCTCCAAAACCCATTCCCAAAATTAGTGGAGGGGGAAGAAGGAAGAGGAACTTGGGGGATGGTGGAGAAGGAACTTTCACTGTTTAGCTGGTCGAAGAGAGGAGGAATAACTAAAATAGACAGGGGTGAGCTAGGAGCAAGTGGATAAAGCCCAGGAGAGACATTTGCTTCCAGGAGGCTTTGGGGATATCAAGAGGCCTGGAGTAAGGAAAAGGAGACAGCGGAGGGAAAAAAGACAAGTGACAGAGACTGTGAAAGTTAAGGGCAGAGAATGCAGCAAAGGACGGGCAGTAAGAGAGATGAACCAAGGGGTGTGAGGCAGAGAGGACCACCAGTGACAGAGAGGACCACCAGTGACAGGGAGGACCACCAGTGACAGGGAGGGGGCTCAGCCCAGAGGTTGCCAAGGTAATGACACAGTTGTCCTAGGATGAACCCAGAGAATGATTGCTCGGCTAAGACACAGAGTAGGGTGAGGAACAGCATATATCCTGGCTTAGGGAGACACAGTCCTGGCCCCCAGCAGTGTCTGATCCAAAGGAGATCCAGAATAGGGTCGTGGACTCCCCTGAAGTTGGGAGGGTGGGAAGAAGAAAAGCTGGAGCTGGAGCTCTTAAGACAACCAGGGAAGCCAAAGCCTAGGAGAGACTGTCTCCCCTAGGGAGACACCAGGACAATTCTCTCCCCCATAGCCTTTACCTTTCCCAGGGAGGTTGTATATTGGTGCCTGAGGCCATTGCACCGGAAACACTCCAGAGTCAACTGCTTCCTTCTCCAAACAATGCGGGATCCTGCTAACCAGGCTGAAATCTGGGACAGAGCGTTGAGGGGGGGGGTAGTTTCCCTGGATGCTCATACTTGCCACCACCAAATCAGAGACCCTTGCACAGTCCCCTTCCAATGCACCCAGATTCCCCAAGAGCAGAGAGGCTCCCATGCAGAATTGGAGGACCTGAAGGGTCTAGAGTCCAAGGGGTGGGGAGGACCCTAAGAAAAGAACACTAGGGGAGGAATAAATCTAGGCTTGGGGGTTCTGATGCGCAATGGCTAAGACTGCAGCAGGAGGAAAGAGAGTCAGACTTGAGTAAGGACTTCCCAAAAGGAAGGAAGTGGTTTTGAAGAGTGGGGGAATTTGGAAAGGCATTGACTCTGGCCAGGACTCTGAGTGTCATCCTTTGGGAGGTCCAGTGATAGGGGAGTGGTTGAGGGTTTAAAAAAAGAGAGAGAAAACAGCCGGGCATGGTGTCTCACGCCTGTAATCCCAACACTTTGGGAGGCGGAGGCGAGAGGATTGCCTGAGCCCAAGGGTTCAAGACCAGCCTGGGCAACTTGGCAAGACCGCATCTCTACATTAAATCAAAAAATTAGCGAGGCTCAGGGGCGCACGCCTGTAGTTCCAGCTATTTGAAAGAATCCCCTGAGCCCAGCAGGGTGAGGCTGTGGGGAGCCTCATGAGCATGCCACTGCACTCCAGTCTGGGCGACAGAGTGAGACTCCTACTCAAAAAAAAAAAAAAAAAAAGAGAGAGAGAGAAAATACAGGGAGAGGAAAAGGGAACAAGACTGGAAGAAAAAGAAATCTTGTGAACAGCCCCAAACATCAAATATCTCTCCAACTCCAAAATGAACGTCCTACACATCCCCGCTTTAAATGACCAGATAAGGGGAGATGTTTAAGGATGGAGGTCTGACCAGGGTGAAAGGAGTTTGGACCCTTCTTTCGGGCATCCAGGAAGCTAACACCCTAGCCTCATAACTCACTTCCACCGTTCACTTTTTCTAGCAACTGGTCATTCAAGGGGGTGTATGGTGACAGGGAGGGGAAAGTCAGCCCCTTCCCTGAGCCCTGTCTGCCTGGGGTGACCTCCCCAATAAAGAATGTTCCCTAATCTCAGCGGGGCCCTCAACAATCCCTTTTCCCATTCTCCTCCCCATCTCTCTCCATTCTCCCCAATAGCAAGTACACTCAATTTTGTCTATATCGGGAGTGACAGTGCTTCCCAGAAGGAAGGGGACTCTGGGGGCAGACACAGAATAGAAGGTAGAAGAGGTGGGGGAGGCCCCTAGGACTGTGGGGAGGCCCCTAGGAGGCAGGAGGAAGGATGATTAGACACTAAGTCACATAAGCTGGGCCAGGTTTCCTTCTCCAGAGAGCAAAGAAGAAAGTTCACGGTCTGTGGGCCCTGAGGGAAGAGGACAGGGGTAGGGATAAGGGGAACCCTTCGGCTGCCTCTGGAAAAAGTTGGGCCTACATTTCTGTGCAATTCCCTTTCCCACCCCCTAGAGTGGCACCAGCCAGCTATTCAAATTCCCACTCCCAAGGCAGGAATTCTGGTGTGTGACTGGGGGGTGGTCCTCTCCCTGGGACTCTGGATAGAGCTTGGTCTGACCTGGGGATACCGAGGTGGACGGGGTGGAGATTTTGAGAAAGGGTGGGAAGATTGTCAAGGAGAACGTGTCCAGTCTCCCTCTTCCAATCCCCCCAATCAACTTGGCATGGCAAACAGAACCCCTTTAGGACGCTGGGAGTGAAGCTACCTCGGGCCAGTTCCTCACTGGGCAAATGATCACAGAGACCCTCTTGCTTCTGCCTAAACTCCCTCCACCTCCACCCTCCTGCTCTTGGGTCTCTCTCAAAAAAATTTTTCTATCCCTCCTGGAAGCAGTTGCATTAAAATCTCTCTGCCTTGGTTTCCCCTCTCACCTCACACAGCTGAAAACAAAGGAAAGAACATAATGAAGGAGTCATGGGCAGGGGCTGGCAGTGAGGGCTGATTCAGGGCAAAGACTCTTTCCTCCTCCTGGGCAGAAAATTAGGGGTGGGGGCACAGACAGTCCTCAAGATGGCATGACAGAGGGCCACTGAATATACTGTTTTGGGGAGCACAGTTGCTTCCTGACCATCTAACCCTACTCTCTCAACTGAAGCAAGTTAGGGAGAGGGGAGGAGGGGGGTGGCTAATCTAGTTTCTAGTTTCAGAGGAAAAGTTTCCCAATGCCAGCCTGACAGGACTTAGAAGACAGAGGAAGGGGTGTTTGATGGTATACCCAGTTCTGTCCTTGGATGATGGGGCTATGATGACGGGAAGAAACGAGATCCCACCCCTTCCCAAATCAGGGACCCAGCCCAGCTTAACTCCATGACCCCAGTGTAAAGCTTGGGCAAGACTTGAACCAATGACTCACAAGTAAGAAAAAAAAATAGTTGACATAAGAAGGGGAGAGGGGGCACCCCATTTCCCCAGAAGGACCCAGCTCTAGCCCAGGCCTAACTCAACAGTATACAAAGTATGTACGTATATGGGATGGGGGAGGGGGAACAGGAAACAAACACATTTACTAAGGGAATGGAGGGGCATAGCCATAACCCCCATCCAACCTCCAACTCTCCTTCCAATCCAAACTGTGATCAAGCCAGAAGTCAGGGAGAAGGTAGCCTCCCCCATCCTCCTACCCTAGCATTCCAGGCCATCCTCCAGTCCCCTTCCCCAAAGATGACATCTGACGTTTTTTCATCTCAAAGCTCCCAGGAATTAAGAAGGAAAATTCAAAGTCACATAACATCGACAGCCCCCTTCCTCACCCCCCAACACAACCCTACCCAGGCTACTGACAGAGGCCCTGAGAGGGGGAAGAGCTCGCTTCAGAACCCAGGCCTCCAGCCGGGGCTCTGGGGCCGATTCCACACCCAAGCAGGGGGCCCTCCCTCTCCCCACCCACAGCCTTCCCGGGCCTGCCTGCCCTCAGCCCAGCGGGGTACCCCTGGCCCGGCTTCCCTCCGAGCTTCAGAAGCCGCTGCAAAAGGCCCCCCCGCCCCCTTTTGCAGCCGTACATAGCAAATTCGGATTCCTTCACAATTCAGATGGGGGGTTGGGGGGGTGGAGGACGTAGGGGAGGCGGAGGCCCTCCCCCACCAGAGATAGGAAAAGAAGGCCTCTCCTTCCCAAGATCAGAAAAACGGGGAGCCCTCGTCTCTCTCCCCAGGTCTCTGGTCTTTGTCTGGGCTGGGGGCCCCCCGGAAGCATCATTTGCCCAGGGCCCCCATCCCCCAAATCGGACCCCCATCCCCGCCCCCAGTCAGGCCGCTGCTGTGTCAGCTGGACTAGCATAACAAAAGGCACCCCCTCCCGCGTCTCCCTTCCCCAACGGTACGCAGGAGTGGGGGTGGGGAGGGGGTGCCCCCAGGGGTCCAAAGGGGCCGCGGAATCTCACTCACCGTCGATAGCGGCCGCGACCAGAGCTGAGAGTAGGGGCAGCAGCAGCAGCCACGGCGGGGTCAGCATGGTGTGGGCTGATGCAAGCCCCAGCCCCTTCCCCTCTGGTCCTGCTACTTCTTGCCTTCACTCCCCCCAGCTGGGGGGTCCCCCCTTTTGCTCCTCTCCCCCTCCTCCTTCTCTATTCTTATTCTTTCCTTCGGCAAAGCGCACTAGGGGCGTGGGTGAAGAGGTAGACTCCCGAGCCCCTAGGGGAGGGCCTGCTGACGGGGGTGCGCCCCTGCCCCCCAAATCCAAACCCTTCACTCCCCCGATTCACTCCACTCTGCTCTTTCCCCCTCCCCGGGCGAAGCTCACAGCCCCATCTCGGAGCCGCCTCCGGCTGCAAAAATGCACAATTGGGAGGAGGCGGGGTGGGGGGCTGGGGGGCGTGGACCGGTGGGGGAGCCTTTGGAAGGGGCTCGATGGAGCTCTGGGGGCTCCCTTCGTTTCCGCCTCCTCAGTGCATGGACCTGGAGCTCGCACCGCTGTTCCCCGGACTGAAGTGCCGCGGGGGGGTTGAGGGGGGAGAGGGAGGGGACGGGTACTGGAGGGAGGGAGGGAAGGGGCGGGGAAAGAAGGGGGGGGAAGAGCTACGCGGCAATCCAGAGAGTGCGCATGCGCCGATTTGGCGCGCTGCCCTGGGGAGGGGGAGTTCGAGCAGCGACAGGATTTGGAGTCCTGGGAAGCGGTCCGAGAGCGGGGGTCCTGGGGTCCCGCTGGCCAGCTTGGGGTCTGCGGCGTCCTGTCCCCTGGCTGGACCCTTCTTCCCCCGCGCTCCAGAGAGCTGCAGGGGCCGAGGGTGGGATGGGGCAGTGGGCGAGGAGAACTCAGCGGCTTCTCTTTGAAACTCGGTGTCAGACTCCGGGTCTCAGGCTCCCTCTGGTGGGTCCGGGACCCGAGGGTCTGGCCCAGGGCCCGACTTCTCCGGAGAGCCCTGACTCTGCGCCCTCTGCCCGGACGGGGGCAGGGGCGCCATCCGCAGGGAAGGTACAGTGCCAGGCTGAGCTTTGATTTGGAGACTTTGTAGGACCGGACCGGATTGGGGCCTGCGGCGGAGGGGGCGGGGTGGGGGAGGGGCCGCCAGGGCCCGCCCCCACCTCGCTCCCTGCCTCGGAGTAAACAGGGACACCCGCTGGGACACGCCGGCGCTTGTCCGCCCGCCCAGGGCTGGGGATGGAGCCCACCTTAGTACCCGCCCCGCCCTGCCCGCCAGGCCCTGGGCGCGGGAGGGGCAGGCCCTGATTTGGAGGGAGGTGAGTCACCGGCGGGTGGGGTGGAGGAAGGGCCATCCCCTTTCGCCCCGAGAGGTCGGGGCTCGTTATTTCTGTGTCTTGTTTTCTGTGTCCCTTCCGACTGGCCTCCCCCCAAGTCAGGGTTTTAGGAATAAGGTGAGCGACTCGACCTCTGCTGCCAAGTCTGGATTCCAAAGGGGTGTCCGCTGAGTGCCGGACCTTTGTCCCCAGGCTCAGCACATATGGGAATGGTACTTGGAGTGCAAAAGGGGAGCGCCGGTCAGTTCCCAGGGGCCGGTGAATGTGTTTCTGGCCACTGCCCTCTTCTGGGCGGCGTTTTAAGGCTGTGCCCTTGGTGTCTGACTTGGTGTCTGACTCTGGGTGTCTGGATGTCAGAGTTCAGGGAGCCGGGCAGGCGATATCGGCTGCCAAAAATTGACGTTACAGATTTGGGGCGGTTGCACCACGCTTCTCCCTTTTGAATTCTCGTCACGGAAAGGTCCCTTCTCGAGTCTGTCGCTGGCAGAAAGGGGAGCAGCAGCAAGGAGGACTTGTCCCTTAATGACAGCGAGCTGAGCGTTTAGCTTCATCCAGCCCGCTTTGCTCAGGGCCAGGGCCACCTGCCTTTCATCTCCCAGGCTAGAAACCTCAGACTTTTTGGCAACTGGAGAGGGCCTTTCCTTCCTACAGCAGATCTTGCCAGCCTGTGCTCAATATTGAGACTTGTCGCTTTTTTTCCCTTTTAAATATATTTCAGATTTTCTCCATTTCCCCTGCCAGGGAGTTTCTCCAATCAGGGATGGGGTCTTATTTCTCCTTGTATCCAGCTCACATGGCCTAACACAGTGTGAGGGGACTCACCACAAGTTTTTAATGGGGCTGGGTGTGGTGGTTCACGCCCGCAATCCCAGCGCTTTGAGAGGCCGAAGCTGGAGGATTGCTAGAGGTCAGGAGTTGAAGGCATAGCGAGATCTCGACTTTACAAAAAATTTAAAAAGTAGCCAGGTGTGATGGTGCGCACCTATAGACCCAGCTATTTGGGAGGCCGAGGCAGGATGATCCCTTGAGCCTAGGAAGTCGAAACTTTCATGAGCTGTGATCATGTCACTGTACTCCAGCCAGGGAGACAGAGTGAGATCTTGGCTCAAAAAATATATATAGGTTTTTAGTTTTTTTTTAGTTGGACTCTCGGTCTGTCGCCCAGGTTGGAGTGCAGTGGCATACTCCCGGCCACTGAAGCCTTGACCTACTGGTCTCAGGTGATCCTTCCACCTCAGCCTTCCAAGGATCTGGAACCACAAGCATGCACCAGCATGCCCGACTAATTTTTTGATTTTTTGTAGAGAGGAAGTCTCGGCAGGTTGCCCAGGCTGTTCTCGAACCCCTGGACTCAGGCAATCCTCTCTCCTCAGCCTCCCAAAGTGCTGGGATACAGGCATGAGCCGCTCCGCCCAGGTAACATATGGTTACTTACTTCTCACCTGCTATCTCTCAGTCCTGCTGTCTCCGGCATGTGAATGTGTATTTATTTTTACTAACTTTGTATTACAAGAAATGGTGATACCTAGTGGTTAAAAAACTCAGAGTATAGGAAAGTCCAAGGTGAAAAGTAAACTTGGTGCTCTCCAGGTCCGCATTCTTCAGCCCCACCTTCGGGGTCACTAACAGTTCCTCGGGAGTTTTTTCTTTAATGATACACAGGCCCAGCAGCGAAGTAGCTCACGCTTGTAATCCCAGTATTTTAAAAGACCGAGGCAGGATGATTGCTTGAACCCAGGAATTTGAGATCAGCCTAGGCAACGTACCAAGACCTCCTTTCTATTAAAAAATGTAAAAAATTAGCTGGGCATGGCGGTATGCGTCTGTAGTCCCAGCTACTTGGGAGACTGAGGCAGAAGGATCACCTGAGCCTAGAAGACCGAGGCTGTGGTGAACCCTGATCATGGCACGGCACCAGTCTGGGCAACAGAGTGAGACTCAGACTAAAAAAAAAAAAAAAAAATTTTGTCCGGGCTTGGTGACTCAGCCTGTAATCCCAGCACTTTGGGAGGCCGAGGTGAGCCTGTGGGTTCGAGACCCTCGTGGGCAACTTGGCGAGACCTCATCTCTACAACAAATCAAAAATTAGTTGGGCGTGATAGCGCGCACCTGTAGTTCCAGCTACTTGGAAGGCTGAGGTGGAAGGATCGCTGGGGCCCAGCAGGTCGAGATTGCAGTGGCCGGGAGCGGCCACTGCTCTCCAGTCTGGGTGACAGAGTGAGACTCCAACTAAAAAAAAAAAAAAAATTATACAAACATAAATGAATATCCTTTAAAAGCACAAATGCGCCCCTACAAGACACTGTTCTGTACCTTGCTTTTTTTTTTTTTTTGAGGTGGAGTCTCATTCTGTCGCCCAGGCTGGAGTGCAGTGGCACACTCACGGCCACCGCAGCCTCCAGCTGCGGTGATTCTTCCGCCTCAGCCTTCCAAGTAGGTGGAACTACAGGCACGCACCACCACACCTGGCTAATTTTTTGATTTATTGTAGAAATGAGGTTTTGCCAAGTTGCCTGGGCTGGTCTCAAACCCGTGGACTCAGGCAATCCTTTTACCTTGGCCTCCCAAAGTGCTGGGATTATTGGCATGAGCCACTGTGCCCGACCTGCATGGGCTATTTCCAGTGTGTGGACTGCTGAGGGTGTCTCTAAGATGAGAGAATGCATATTTCTGCCTGAGCCTTGAATGACACTGTCCCTCCTGCTTCTCTTCACCCTCCTCAGGAAAATCCTCCTGTTATTCTTGCTCTGCCCTTCTCTCCTGTTCCAAACTTACTTTCAAGATAGCTTCAGTATCTACAGTTTAGCGCTTTTTTTTCTTTTTGCAGTCAAGGTTGCACTCTGTCGCCCAGGCTGAAGTGCAGTGACAAGATCGCAGCTCACCGCAGCCTCAATCTGCTGAGCTCAGGTGATCTTCCCATCTCAGCCTCCCGAGTAGCTGGAACTACAGGCATGCACCACCACACCTGACTAATTTTTTTTTTTTTTTGAGTTGGAGTCTCACTCTGTCACCCAGACTGCAGTGCAGTGGCATGCTCCCAGCCACCACAGCATCGACCTGCTGGGCTGTGGCGATCCTTCCGCCTCAGCCTTCCAAGTAGCTGGAACTACAGGCGCGCGCTACCATGCCCGGCTCATTTTTGATTTATAGTAGAGATGAGGTCTCACCAAGTTGCCCAGGCGGGTCTCAAACCCACGGGCTCAGGCAATCCACTCACCTTAGCCTCCCAAAGCACTGGGATTACAGGCTGAGCCACCGAGCCCGGCTATTTTTTTAGAAATATTTTTTGGAGCCGGGTTCGGTGGCTCAGCCTATAATCCCAGCACTTTGGGAGGCTGAGGTGAGTGGATTGCCTGAGCCCCCGGGTTCGAGACCTGCCTAGGCAATTTGGCGAGACCTCATCTCTACAATAAATCACTACAATAAATTTTTAAAAATGAGCCAGGCGTGGTAGCGCGCACCTGTAGTTCCATCTACTTTAAAGGCTGAGGCGGAAAGATCGCCAGAGCCCAGCAGTCGAGGCTGTAGTGGCCGGGAGCAGCCACTGCACTCCAGTCTGGGTGACAGAGTGAGACTCCGACTCAATAAAAAAAAAAGAAATATTTTTTGGTAGACATGGGGTCTCGCTACATTGCCCAGGCTGATCTCGAATTCCTGGGCTCAAGCAATCCTCCTGCATCACCCTCCCAAAGTGCTAGGATTACAGGCATGAGCCACTATGCCTAGCAGTACTTAATTTTGTGGGTTCTGTGTCCAACCACCAGACCATACAGTCCTTGAGGACAGGATCCCTATCTCTTTTCTTTGTAGGCATGCAGCATGAGGAACTCTTGATTGGTGGGGAAATTGCCAGGAATATTAGGACTAAGGGTGACTGTCCTGGAAAGGGATGTGACTGCAAGCATCTTTCCTGTGTTCCTCCTCTAGTGACGTCTCTCCGCTTCAACGACCTCTCTTTCTCACTCCTCAGTTCTTAAGAAGCTTCGTCCAGGTATATACCAAAGACATGGAACCACCGTGCTGTCCATCGAAAGGAGACTGGATTAAAAAAATGTGGTACAAGCCGGGCTCGGTGGCTCAGCCTGTAATCCTGTGCTTGGGAGACTGAGGTGAGTGGATTGCCTGAGCCCGCGGGTTCGAGACCCCCTAGGGCAATTTGGTGAGACCTCATCTCTACAATAAATCCCCCAAAAAATTAACCAGGTGTGATAACGTGCACCTGTAGTTCCAGCTACTTGGAAGGCGGAGGCGGAAGGATCACCAGAGCCCAGCAGGTCGAGGCTGCAGTGGCAGGGAGCGTGCCACTGCACTCCAGTCTGGGTGACAGAGTGAGACTCCCACTCAAAAAAAAAAAAAGAAAAGAAATAGAAAAAAGTGAAATAATTTCCATTTGATACAATAAAAAAATAAAAAATGAGGAAGCTTTTTCCATCTTCAAATCCTTGGGCTGGAATTATAACCAAAATAGTGGGGAGGCAAGGAGGAATTCTCTGAAACTTGTTATTGGGATAAATAGAATGGTGATGAGGGCAAAAAGAAGTTAGTGTGAGAAAAGAAAGTCTCCTTTTTTGGATTGCTCAGCAATTTTTTTTTTTTTTTTTTTTTTTTGAGTCAGAGTCTCACTCTGCCAGGCTGGAGTGCAGTGGCATGCTCACGGCCACTGCAGCCTCGACATGCTGGGTTCAGGCGATCCTTCCGCCTCAGCCTTCCAAGTAGCTGGACTACAGGCACGTGCTACCATGCCCGGCTAGCTCAGCAAATTATTAAACACCCCCTTTTCTGAGTGTAGGATAGAAATTTCTGGATAGGGTGTTAAGGGACTGTATGTCAAGCCAGAGGCTAACACCACCTAGAGGTCAGTGAAAGAAATGTGAGTAGGAAGGGTTGTCTCTGAAGGATCTGGTGGAGGAAGGTGCAGGAGAAGGACCAGCATTTATTGAGTGCCTACCATGTTCCAGGCCTATGCAGTGGAGTTTGTTGACGTGGATTAGCTCACTTAAGTCTCACAACCAACTTGTGGTATGGGTGTTATTTCCAGTTTGTAGAGAAGAAAATGGAATGCTAGCTGGGCACAATGGCTTTCGCCTGTAATCCCAACACAACACTTTGGGAAGCAGAGGGAGAGGATTGCCTGAGTCCAAGGGTTCAAGACCAGCCTGGGCAACTTGGCGAGACATCGTCTTTACAATAATAAATCAAGAAAAATTAGCCAGGTATGGTGGCGTGCACTTGTGGTTCCAGCTCCTTGAAAGGCTGAGGTGGAAGGATCACCTGAGCCCAGCAGGTAGAGGCTGTGTGGCCATGAGCGTGCCACTGTACTCCAGCATGGACAACAGAGACTCTGACTAAAAGAAAGAAAAAAAGAAAGAGAGAGAGAGAGAAGAAAAAAAGAAAGAATATAGAATACTCTGAGTGAGTGATTAAGGAATCTGTCCCAAATCACAGTCCAGATGGAGTCCAGATCTCATTCATTTCATGAACATTTATTAGATATCTCATATGTGCCAGACACATTACTAGGCATGAGGACAAGAGATGGAAACACACAGTCCCAGCCTTCTAGATGCTCACAGATTAGTTGGGCTGGTCAATAAGGTAAGTGACAATTACAATGCGGTACCTTTATGCCTGTGGTGAAGGCACATGGGCAGAGGGCCATGGGAACCAGGGAAGGACACCTCTTCCAGATGAGGTGATCCAGACAGAGAGGGACAGATGATGCCAGGCTACATGTTGAAAGAGAGGAAGGAAATGACAAGCAAGGACAAGAGGAAATGATGTCTTAGGCTGGAGGACAGACAAAGGCATGGAGGCATGAGGAAGTTTAAAACATTTGAAGAGTGGTTGATATGGTATGGCTGAAGTTTAAGGCACTTTTGGGGGAGGGTAGTGAATGAAATATCAGGAAGCCTAATCACAAAGGGTGATTTTAGCCACACTAAGGACTTAGATTTTTTTTTCCCCAGAAATATTGTAGAGCCGGATAAGAAACTGATCAAGCCGGGCTTGGTGGCTCAGCCTGTAATCCCGCGCCTTTGGGAGGCTGAGGTGAATGGATTGCCTGAGCCCGCAGGTTCAAGACCCGCCTGGGCAGTGAGACCTCATCTCTACGATAAATCAAAAAATGAGCCGGGCATGGTAGCGCGCGCCTGTAGTTCCAGCTACTTGGAAGGGTGAGGCGGAAGGATCGCCGGAGCCCAGCGGGTCAAGGCTGCGGTGGCCGGAAGCGTGCCACTGCACTCCAGTCTGGGCCACAGAGCTCACTCTGTCAAGTTCTTTTTTTTTTTTTTTTTTTAGTTGGAGTCTCACTCTGCTCCCGGCCACTGCAGCCTCGACCTGCTGGGCTCCAGCGATCCTTCCACCTCAGCCTTCCAAGTAGCTGGAGCTACAGGCGCGCACTACCATGCCTGGCGAATTTTTAAATTATTGTAGAGATGAGGTCTCGCGAAGTTGCCCAGACGGGTCTTGAACCCATGGGCTTAGGCAATCCACTCACCTCAGCCTCCCAAAGCGCAGGATTACAGGCTGAGTCACCGAGCCCGGCTTTTCTTTTCTTTTTTTTTTGAGTCAGAGTCTCACTCTGTTGCCCAGGCTGGAATGCAGTGGCATGCTTGCAGCCACTGCAGCCTCGACCTGCTGGGCTCAGGAGATCCTTCCACCTCAGCCTTCCAAGTAGCTGAAACTACAGGCACACGCTACCACGCCCAGCTTATTTTTTGATGAGTTACCCAGGCTGGTTTCAAATTCCTGAGCTCAGGCTATCCTCTTGCCTCAGCCTCCCAAAGTGCTGGGATTACAGGCTGGAGCCACCATACCCGGCCTATTGCTTGATTTCAAGACTTGTAAGCTATGGTATTCAAGACTATTTGGTACTAGCTTGAAGATCGACGAGCAGATCCGTGGAACAGAATAGAGAGCCAGAAATAGACTCACAATCATTTAATTTTTAAAAATAAAAATTCTACAGGCATTTATTATTGTACATGATAGTTTTAAACACTTTTATCTTGGAGTTTTTTTTTTACTTGATTAGTTTTCTATGCATCTATCATTTTTCCCAATATAATAAGAAAAATCAGGGTCAGGTGGGGTGGCTCACACCTGTAATCCCCAAATTTGGGGAGGCCAAAGCAGGAGGATTGCTTGAGCCAGCCTAGATAACATAGTGAAACCTCGTGTCCACAGAAGAAATCAAAGAAATGAGCTGAGCACAGGGGCACGCTTATAATCCTAGCTACTTGGGAGCTGAGACTGAAGGATCGCCTGAGGCCAGGAGGTCGAGGCTGTGGTGAGCTGTGACCAAGCCACTGTACTCCAGCCTGGATGACAGAGTGAGTCCCAGACTCAAAAAATGTGTGTGTGTGTGTGTGTGTATGTATGTATATTTATGTATATTTAGATAGTTGTTGAATTTTGTGTTCCAACTCCAGCAATTACCACCCTTCCTTCCTGCTCCTCCTCACCTTGCCCTGTTTGTAACCTCTGCATTCTTGCTTCAGTGTTGACTGGGTACAGCCTCTATTCTTTTTTTTTTTCTTCTTTTTTTCTGAGTTGGAGTCTCACTCTGTCGCCCAGATGCAATGCAGTGGCACGCTCCTGGCCACCGCAGCCTCGACCTGCTGAGCTCCAGCATCCTTCCGCCTCAGCCTTCCAAGTAGCTGGAACTACAGGCGCACGCTACCACGTCTGGCTAATTTTATTGATTTATTGTAGAGATGAGGTCTCACCAAGTTGCCCAGGCAGGTCTCAAACCCGCGGGCTCAGGCAATCCATTCACCTCGGCCTCCCAAAGTATGGGATTACAGGCTGAGCCACCGAGCCCGGCCGCAGCCTCTGTTCTTTAACTCTTCATCAGCGATCTGGGATTTTACCTGGAGCTAGAACCTGTCTGAGACCAGACTCCTGGAGGTCTCCTACTAAGAAAAGATGGTATCACTGAGAAAGCCACCACTCCCAGACCCAGGGATACAGGCCCCATCTCAGCGCAGATCATCTTAGCTTTGTGCTTGTCTAGGGTACCACCTCTCAATTGAATTCTGGACTTTTCATAAAGGTACTTTCTTTTTTTTTTTTTGAGCTGGACTCTCACTCTGTCGCCCAGGCCACCGCAGCCTCAACCTGCTGAGCTCCAGCAATCCTTCCACCTCAGCTTTCCAAGTAGCTGGAACTACAGGCGCACACTACCATGCCCAGCTAATTTTTGATTTATTGTAGAGATGAACCCGCAGGCTCAGGCAATTCATTCACCTCGGCCTCCCAAAGCGCCGGATTACAGACAGCCACGAGCCCAGCCATAAAAGTACTTTCATCAGTAAATTGTTAAATCTGTGTTTCTGTATGGAAATGAGAAGTGAGACTCTATTACACCAACCAACTTGTGTGCAAAGGTCATTTGATTTTGACAAAGATGTCAAAACAATCTCATGGGGGAAAGGAATGTCTTTTTTTTAAGTCTCGCTCTGTCTCCAGGGCTGGAGTGCAGTGACACACTCAGTCCCTGAAACCTCAACCTGCTGGGCTCAGGTGATCCTTCTGCCTCAGCCTTCGAAGTAGCTGGAACCACAGGCATGAGCCAACACGTCTGGCTAATTTTTTGTTGATTTATTGTAGAGATGAGGTCTTGCCACGTTTCCCAGGCTGGTCTTGAACGCCTGGACTCAGGCAGTCCTCTCGCCTCTCCCTCCCAAAGTGCTGGGATTACAGGCGTGAGCTACTGTGCCCAGCAGGAATGTCTTTTGACAAAAAGTTCTAGGACAACTTATTATCCATATGGGAAAGATTTATTAACTTTGACTTCTACCTCACATCATGTACAAAAATTAATTCAGGATGGATTATAGACCTAAACCATAAAAGGTGAAAACACAGCCGGGAGCAGTGGTTTACGCCTGTAATCCCAGCACTTTCGGAGGCGAGAGGATTTCCTGAGCCCACGGATTCAAGACCAGCCTGGACAGCATGGCGAGGCCTTGTCTCTACAATAAATCAAAAGAAGAAAAAAAGAAAAAAAACTAGCTGGGCATGGTAGGATGTGCCTGTGGTTTCAGTTACTTGGAAGGCTGAGGTGGAAGGATCCCCTGAACCCAGCAGATCGACACTGGGGTGGCCGTGAGCATGCCACTGCACTGTAGCCTGGGTGACGGAGTGAGACTCCAGCTCAAAAAAAAGAAAAAGAAAATGAGTAAGTCAAGTGGGTAGGCAAAACATTGATCTGATAAAGGACAGAGGTATGCAAGACATAATAAAAATTCCTGTAACAGAGTAATAAATAGCCCAACAAATGGCCAACAAACACACAAAAAGTACTCAACATCTTTTTTTTTTTTTTTTTTTTTTTTTTTTGAGTTGGAGTCTCACCCTGTCGCCCAGACTGGAGTGCAGTGGCCGCTCCCGGCCACCGCAGCCTCGACCTGCTGGGCCCCGGCAATCCTTCCGCCTCAGCCTTCCAAGTAGCTGAACTACAGGTGCGCGCTACCACGCCCGGCTAATTTATTTATTGTAGAGATGAAGTCTCGCCAAGTTGCCCAGGCGGGCCTCGAACCCGTGGGCTCAGGCAATCCACTCACCTCGGCTTCCCAAAGTGCTGGGATTACAGGCTGAGCCACCGAGCCCGGTTTACTCAATATCTTTAGTCATCAAGAAATGCAAATTAGGGCCAGGCTCGGTGGCTCAGCCTGTAATCCCAGCACTTTGGGAGGCCGAGGTGATTGGATTGCATGATCCCTCGGGTTCGAGGCCCGCCTGGGCAACTTGGCGAGACCTCATCTCTACAATAAATTTTTTAAAAAATGAGCCGGGCGTGGTAGCGCGCGCCTGTAGTTCCAGCTACTCGGAAGGCTGAGGCGGAAGGATTGCCGGGGCCCAGCAGGTCGAGGCTGTGATGGCCGGAAGCGGCCACTGCACTCCAGTCTGGGCGACAGAGTGAGGCGCCAACTCAAAAAAAAAAAAAGAAATGCAAATTAAAATCACAGCATGCTACCTCTCCATACCCACCAAAATGGTCAAACTTTTAGAAACTGACAATGCCCAATGTTCGTGAGAATGCAGAACCACTGAAACTCTCACACCAGAGCTGTAAAATGCACTGTCAATTTGGAACAACACGAAGCAGTTTCTTATAAAACTAAGCAGACACCTACCCTATGACTCAGCAATTATACTTGTAGTTATTTATCCGTGAGAAATAAAAGCATGTGTTGGCAACACAGACTTAAACGCAGAATGTTTTCAGCAGTTTTTTCTATGACAGACAAAAACTGGCTATATGTCAGACTACATCTTCATTATATCTCAGGCTATATCGTCATTTTAAAAAAGAATAAACAAACTGTGGTATATCTCTACAATGGGATACTACTCAGCAATAAAAATGAATATATTAAGCATATGTGCAACAATATGGATGAATCTCAAAATACATTGAGTAAAAGAAGCCAGACATAGGCCAGGCACGGTGGCTCAGTTTGTAATCCCAGCAATTTGAGAGGCCAAGGCGAGAGGATTGCCTGAGACCAACGGGTTTGAGACCAGTCAGGGCAACATGGTGAGACCTCCTCTCTACAATAAATCACAAAAATTAGCCAGGCGTGGCATGGTGGCATGCATCTGCAGTTCCAGCTACTTGGAAGGCTGAGGCGGAAGGATCACCCTGAGCCCAGCAGGTCAAGGCTGAGGTAGCCGTGAGCGTGCCACTGTACTCCAGCCTGGGTGACAAGAGTAAGACTCCAACTCAAAAAAAAAAGTCAGACATAAAATTTCATGTCTTATTACTCCATGTATAAGTTCTTAAAAAATCAGAACAATGGCTCCCCCTGGAGGTTGGGGTAAAAGTAATGCTCTCCATCAGAGATTTGGGCCCTGGTGGTGAGGCCCCAGAGGCAATGATTTTAATCGCCATATGACATTGCCTCAGACGTGAACAAGATCACACAGAAAGAGTGGCCTGTGAAGACAGGAGACTGAGAAGGAGCACCCAGAGAGGTAGGAGGAAGACCAACAAAGAAACCATGAGACTGGGTGTGGTGGCAATTTTGGAGGCCAAGGTGGGAGGATTGCTTGGGCCCAGCAGTTCGAAACCAACCTAGGCAACATAACGAGACCTTACCTCTACAAAAAATTTTTTTTAATTATTGGGGTATGGTGGCACATGCCTGTAGTCCAAACTACCTGGGTAGCTGAGGCAGAAGGATTGCTTGAGCCCAGGAGTTCGAAACCTGCCTAGGCAACATAACGAGATCTCATCTCTACAAAAAATTTAAAAAATTATTTGGGCGTGGTGGCACATGCCTGTAGCCCCAGCTACTTGAGAGGCTGACGTGGGAGAATAACCTGAGGCCAGAAACCATGTGGTGAGCCATGATTGTGTCACTGCACTCCAGCCTGGACAACAGAATGAGACCTTGATGAGGAAGGGAGGAAGGGAGAGAGGGAGGGAGGGAGGGAGGGAGGGAAGGAGGGAGGGAGGGAAGGAAGGAAGGAAGGAAGGAAGGAAGGAAGGAAGGAAGGAAGGAAGGAAGGAAGACAACCAGCTGGGGGAACTCAGCCAAGAATGGCTAACAGTATCAAGTACTGCCAAGAGATCCAGCAAGAAAAGGACAGAGAAACAAAGAACAGAGTATCATGTGTTCTTACTCATAAGCAGACCCTGAACAATAACCATAATACTACAAGAAAGGGATTGGCAGTAGTGGGAAACTGACAGGGGACGGACAGGAGGGGGACACACTTCGTCAATAAGGGTATCTGATTTCAAACCAGATGAAGTGGGAACCAAAGTGAGGCTCAAACTTTACCTGTACAATGACCATTTGTAAGCCGGGCTCAGTGGCTCAGCCTGTAATCCTGTGCTTTGGGAGGCTGAGGTGAGTGGATTGCCTGAGCCCGCGGGTTCGAGACCCGCCTGGGCAACTTGGAGAGACCTCATCTCTACAATAAATCAAAAAATTAGCCGGGCGTGGTCGCACGCGCCTGTAGTTCCAGCTACGTGGAAGGCTGAGGCGAAAGGATCGCTGGAGCCCAGCAGGTTGAAGCGGTGGTGGCTGGGAATGGCCACTGCACTCCAGCCTGGGTTACAGAGTGAGACTCCAACTCTAAATAAATAAATAAATAAAATTTCAAAAAAAGAAAAGGAGGCTTTGCAGACGCCGCTGCCTTGAACCTTTTCCTATCAGCCATGGTCAACCCCACCATGTTCTTCGACATCACCGTCGACAGCGAACCCTTGGGCCGCGTCTCCTTCGAGCTGTTTGCAGACAAAGTTCCAAAGACAGCAGAAAACTTTCGTGCTCTGAGCACTGGAGAGAAAGGATTCAGTTATAAAGGTTCCTGCTTTCACAGAATTATTTCAGGGTTTATGTGCCAGGGTGGTGCCTTTACACGTCATAATGGCACTGGCGGCAAGTCCATCTTTGGGGAGAAATTTGATGATGAGAACTTCATCGTGAAGCATACATCCCGGCATCTTGTCCATGGCAAATGCTGGACCCAACACAAACGGTTCCCAGTTTTTCATCTGCACTACTAAGACTGAATGGTTGGATGGCAAGCATGTGGTTTTTGGCAAGGTGAAAGAGGGCATGAATGTTGTGCAAGCCATGAAGGGCTTTGGGTCCAAGAATGGCAAGACCAGCAAGAAGATCACCATTTGCTGACTGTGGACAACTCTAATAAATTTGACTTGTTTTATCTTTTTTTTTTTTTTTTTTTTTTTTTTGAGTTGGAGTCTCACTCTGTCACCCAGACTGGAGTGCAATGGCTGCTCCCGGCCACCGCAGCCTCGACCTGCTGGGCTCCGGTGATCCTTCCGCCTCAGCCTTCCAAGTAGCTGGAACTACAGGCGCGCGCTACCATGCCCGGCTAATTTTTGATTTATTGTATAGATGAGGTCTTGTCAAGTTGCCCAGGCGGGTCTCGAACCCGCGGCCTCAGGCAATCCACTCACCTCAGCCTCCCACAGTACTGGGATTATAGACTGAGCCATCGAGCCCGGCCTGACTTGTTTTATCTTAAAAAAAAAAAAAAAGGAAAGGAAAAAAGTAAAATAAAAATAAAATTCAGATTCTACCATGATGGAAAAAAAAAGAGAAGGACAGAGGTGTGCCACCATTCTTGGCACCTTGGAGGGCATATGTGATATGGGCAAAACAGTTTCGTGGACCAATGGGGGCAGCAGCCAATTGGCAGTGTAATGAGAAGGTGAGGAAGGGTGGATAGTGCATAGGAATAACTTTCCCAAGAAGCTTGCACAGAGGAAGAGAGCGAGAAAGGCAAGACAGTAATTAGAGGACTGGAACTTCCTCGCAGAGGCTCAGTCCTGACCACAGCCAGCTCCATCCACAGATGCCTGGCTTCGCCCACCCACCAGGGCTGCTAACTTGTCCTTCTGTGGGGTGAAGGTCTGTTGGCCACAGTAAGTCTCTGACAGCCCGAGGGCTCCATTTGGAGCCTCGAGATCAGCTGACTCCACCATTGCTCACATCCTGTCATCCTTGGCAGGCCCTGATGGGCGTCCACCCCCTTCACTAAGCCCAGGGCTTCCTCTTCCTAACCACTCTTGTACTGCTCCCCAACCCCCTCCTTACACGAAGCCCAGGACGGCCCTCAGCTCACATTGTCCACGCCCCTCCTTGCCTGTCTGAAACCTGGCTCTTTCCTGAGGACACTCTTCCTTTAAGGAGGGATCACTTATTCTCCCACATGCACAAGAGGGTGTTGGCGGGAGCATGGGCAGGCAGCCCACTCTGAACTATCCATTTTCTAGAGCCATTATGGCTTCCCCAGGGTCTCAGTTAGGGCTGCGTTTAGCGGCAAGTAAAGAAGACCCAGTTCAAGCCGGGCTCGGTGGCTCAGCCTGTAATCCCGTGCCTTTGGGGGGCTGAGGTGAGTGGATTGCCTGAGCCCGCGGGTTCAAGACCCGCCTGGGCAGGCGAGACCTCATCTCTACAATAAATAAAAAAATCAGCGGGGCGTGGTAGCACATGCCTGTAATTCCGGCTACTTGGAAGGCTGAGTCGGAAGGATCGCCGGAGTTCAGCAGGTCGAGGCTGCGGTGGCCGGGAGCGGCCACTGCACTCCAGCCTGGGCGACCGAGTGAGACTCCAACTCAAAAAAAAAAAAAAAAAAAGAGAAGACCCAGTTCAAGCACACTGTACAACGAGGAGTCCTAAAGCAGGTTCAGGGCTGGCTGACTCATCAAGGGCTTTCCACCTTTCACCCTGAACCTCTGTCCTCAGTGGTTGGTGGTATCTCCCCTCACAATTGCAACATGGCTGCAGCTGTTCCAATCCTAAAAGTGGACATGGAGGCTGGGCTTGGTGGCTCAGCCTGTAATCCTGCACCTTGGGAGGCTGAGGTGAGTGGATTGCCTGAGCCCACGGGTTCGAGACCTGCTTGGGCAACTTGATGAGACCTCTTCTCTACAATAAACCCAAAATTAGCCGGGCGTGGTAGCGCGCACTTGTAGTTCCAGCTACTTGGAAGGCTGAGGCGGAAGGATCGCCGGAGCCCAGCAGGTAGAGGCGGCGGTGGCTGGGAGTGGCCACTGCACTCCAGTCTGGGTGACAGAGTGAGACTCCAACTCAAAAAAACAAATAAAAAGTGGACATGGCACTGGAAAACACCTTTCCTGGGAGAACCCTAAAACCTATTGGCCAGGATTTGGTCACTGGCCAAGGGGATGGAAATACCATGACTGACTAGAAAAATCAGTGGTCCCCAACCTTTTTGGCATCAGGGACTGGTTTCATGGAAGACGATTTTCCATGGACTGGGGAGGAGGAGATGTGTGGTCAAACCTCACTGCTAATATTAATCTGTATTTGCAGTCCATCCCCAGCACTGGAATCGCTGCATCAGCTCTGTTCAGATCATCAGGCATTCGATTCTCATAAGGAGTGCACAGCCCAGCAGGGCTCGGTAGCTCAGCCTGTAATCCTGTGCCTTGTGAGGCTGAGGTGAGTGGATTGCCTGAGCCTGCGGGTTCGAGACCTGCCTGGGCAACTTGGTGAGACCTCATCTCTACAATAAATCAAAAAATTAGCCGGGTGTGGTAGCGCGCATCTGTAGTTCCAGCTACTTGAAAGGCTGAGGCGGAAGGATCGCCGGAGCTCAGCAGATCGAGGCTGCGGTGGCCAGGAGCGACCACTGCACTCCAGTCTGGGCGACAGAGTGAGACTCCAACTCAAAAAAAAAAAAAAGAGTGCGCAGCCAAGCCGGGCTCGGTGGCTCAGCCTGTAATCCTGCACCTTTGGGAGGCTGAGGTGAGTGGATTGCCTTGATCCTGCGGGTTTGAGACCCACCTGGGCAATTTGGCGAGACCTCAGCTCTACAATAAATACAAAAATCAACTGGGCATGGAAGCGCATGCCTGTAATTCCGGCTACTTGGAAGGCTGAGGTGGAAGGATCGCCAGAGCCCAGCAGGTCGAGGCTGCAGTGGCCAGGAACGACCACTACACTCCAATCTGGGTGACAGAGTGAGACTCCAACTCAAAAAAAAAAAAAAAGAGTGCACAGCCTAGATCCCTCACACATACAGTTCACAATAGAGTTCATACTCCCATGAGAATCTAATGCTGTGCTGATCTGACAGGAAGTGAGCTCAGGCGGTAATGCAAGCAATGGGGAGCAGCTGTGAGTACACATGAAGCCTCTCTTGCTCACCCGCCACTCACCTCCTGTGCTGCAGCCTAGTTCCTGACAAGCCACTGACCAGACTGGTCTGTGGTTTGGGGGCTGGGGACTCCTGCCCTAAATAATGGGAAGGAAACACCATACAAAACACAGACTTCCGGGCTCGGTGGCTCAGCCTGTAATCCCGCGCTTTGGGAGGCTGAGGTGAGTGGATTGCCTGAGCCCGCGGGTTCGAGACCTGCCTGGGCAACTTGGTGAGACATCTCTACAATAAATCAAAAAAATTAGCCGGGCGTGGTAGCGCACGCCTGTAGTTCTGGCTACTTGGAAGGCTGAGGCAGAAAAATCGCCAGAGCCCAGCAGGTCAAGGCTGTGGTGGAACTACAAGTGCGCAGTCTGGGTGATGGAGTGAGACTCCAACTCAAAAAACAACAACAACAACAAAAAAAAACACAGACTTTTCTAGCAAGAAGGAAGAGCTTGGCTGCTGAGCAGGCAACATCAGTGCTTGCCCCAGTAGTCCTATAAAATTCCTTTTCCTCCAGGGGCCAGCTATTTTACCTTCCTTTGAGATGTGTAACACTACTTAAGGCAACAGCTCTGGCGCCAGACTCACCTGGCAATTCTCTCACTTTGGACTTGGGCAAGCTGCCTTACAGCTTCCTCACTTGTAAAAACAGCACTGCCAGCATTGTCCAATAGAATTTTCTGTGATGACAGAAATATCCCATGTCTGTACTAATATAGTACCCACTAGTCATACGTGGTTATTGAGTAATTGGACTGAGGCTAATGCATCTGAGGAATTGAGTGTTTTTTTTTTAAACTTCAGTGACTTTGGGGGTACAAATGATTTTTGCTTATATGGCTGCATTGTACAGTGGCAAAGCCGTCTGGGCTTTAAGTATACCCTTCACCCCCATCTGTGCATATTGTACCCGATAGATGATTCATCTTTATTTTTTTTTATTTATTTATTTTTGAGTTGGGGTCTTACTCTTGTCACTCAGGCTGGAGTGCAGTGGCACACTCCCAGCCTGAGTGACCTGGACCTGGACCTGAGTGACCTGGACCCAGCCTGGACCTGCTGGGCTCAGGCGATCCTTCCGCCTCAGCCTTCCAAGTAGCTGGAACTACAGACGCATGCCACCATACCCAGCTAGTTTTTTTGTGTGATTTACTGAGGAGATGCGGTCTCACCAAGTTGCCTGGGCTGGTCTTGAACCCATGGGCTCAGGCAATCTTCTCGCCTTGACCTCCCAAAGTGCCGGGATGACAGGCTGAGCCACCGTGCCCGGCTAAGAGGTGATTTTTCATCTCTTCTCCCTCATCCCAGTTCCTTCTGAGTCTTCAATGTCCATGATGCTGTTCTATGTGTTTTTGTTTTTGTTTTTGAGTTGGAGTCTCACTCTGTCACCCAGACTGGAGTGCAGTGGCCGCTCCCAGCCACCGAGCCTCGACCTGCTGGGCTCCGGCGATCCTTCCATCTCAACCTTCCAAGTAGCTGGAACTACAGGCGCGCGCTACCACGCCTGGCTAATTTTTGATTTATTGTAGAGATGAGGTCTCACCAAGTTGCCCAGGTGGGTCTCGAACCCGCAGGCTCAGGCAATTCACTCACCTCAGCCTCCCAAAGGTGCGGGATTACAGGCTGAGCCACCGAGCCCGGCTGTGTTTTTAAGTTAAAATGAGATGGCCACATGTGGTTGGTGGCCACTGTGTTGGGCCACAGTTCTATCTCATGGTGTTATTGTAGGACACAATGTACGGTGCTTCCAGTTTTAGCAGGAAATGAAGTAACACACAAAGCCCCAGCAACTGCGAGTTGTTCCTCTTGCCGTCATCCACGGATGTCCTGGTCACTCTACCACACTCTGTGAAGACTTTGGCAGCTGACTTCCCGTCCACCTTGGGTCTTCTGCAAACCCCGATGGCCTCCGTGCTCCAGCAGGTGGTCCAGCCAGCACCCTGGTCCCTAGGCTCTTGCCCCCCTCAACTCCAGGGACTGACCGCCACATTTCCATAGCCATTCACCACCAAGCCACAAAGAGCTGGCCTGAAATCTCACCTCCTCGTCTCCAGCCACGGCATCCTAACCCCTGGGACTTCCTTTCCCTTCTTCCAGGAATCCTGGTCTGTGGTCGCTGGAGACATCATTTCCTCATCTCCATCTTCTTTCCTTACCGTTGGCCCTCCCTCTGTCCTGTCTTCTTGTCTTTTCCTAACCAAACTCCTTTCCACAATGCTTCACCCCTGTTCTTTAACCAGGTGGTCTCCCGGCTTTAGACTTATCCTTTAAATTCATTCTCCACACTGCTGCCAGACTGATCTTGCTACTGAATTTCATCATATTATTCGCCTGTCTAAATCTGCCAACATGCCCATTGCCAACTACTTTCCATTCCCAGAAGGTACCATGCTCCCACAGGCATCGGTGCCTTTGCCTATGCCAGCCCTTGTCCCTGGTTTAGCTCTCTCCTGGTTCTGTGCCTGAATAACTCCTATTTCCCTTCAAGATTCATTTCGGGTATCACCTCCTCCTGGAAGCTCTCCCTGATCTCCTCTATCCCTTTTCTTGTTTGTGTCCCTCCTGTCTGCTCCCAGAGTGCCCTGTGCTCACTGGACTTGCTGCCCTGATTAGTATCACTGTTAACCAATCTGACTCCACCTCTCAGCTGAAAGTGCCTGAAGACAGAAACTCAACAAATATTTGTTAAATTAACTGGACACAGGTGTTGGGAGGATTGGTTTTGTTCATCTGGTATCAGTTTGATTTGACTTTTCTAAAGGTGGGAGGGATTTGAACATGTTTGTAGGCTGAGGGTATAGACCTCTAATCACTGGAGAGCAAGAGGCTGGCAATTTGGGGCATCGAGAACAGAACAAGAACCTGAAGAGGCAGGAGGGAGGAGCCATGAGCCCATATGGAGGAAGTACCCTGGGCAGGGGCAGAGATTGGCACGCACATCCTCTCCTCTGAGCCTGCAGGAGCTATTGGTAGGAACCAGGCAGGAAATGGGGGAAGTTTCCAGCTGATGGCTCTATTTCCTCTCAACCAAGTGGCGAGTTGATATCAAGGTGGATGGAAATTTGGGGAGAGTGATGAAGACCTGGGGGGCAGAGCTGGCTAAGGCTTAGGCAATCTTCTTACCTTGGCCTCCCCAAATGCTGAGATTATAGGTGTGAGCCCCCGAGCCTGACCTTCCTACTTCTTTTTTTTTTTTTATTTGGAGTCTCACTCGCCCAGGCTAAAGTGCGGTGGCACACTCATGGCCACCCCAGTGTCGACCTGCTGGGCTCCAGTGATCCTTCCGCCCCAGCCTTCCAAGTAGTTGGAACTACAGGCGTGAGCTACCACACCCAGCTAAATTTTTTTTTTTTTTTTTTTTTTTTGAGTTGGAGTCTCACTCTGTTGCCCAGAGTGGAGTGCAGTGGCTGCTCCCGGCCACCGCAGCCTCGACCTGCTGGGCTCCGGCGATCCTTCCGCCTCAGCCTTCCGAGTAACCAGAATTACAGGCATGCGCTACCACGCCCGGCTGATTTTTTGATTTATTGTAGAGATGAGGTCTTGCTGCCCAGGCGGGTCACGAACCCACGGGCTCAGGCAATCCACTCACCTCAGCCTCCCAAAGGCATGGGATTACAGGCTGAGCCACCGAGCCCGGCTTACCCAGCAAATTTTTAAATTTATTGTAGAGATGAGGTCTTGCCAAGCTGCTAGGGCCGTCTCAAAACCGCGGGCTTAGGCAGTCCACTCGCCTCAGTCTCCCAAAGTGCTGGGATTACAGGCTGAGTCATTGAACCTGGCCTCATTTTTAAAGAGTAATGGTCTTGGCTGGAAGCAATGGCTCACACCTATAATCCCAGCACTTTGAGAGGCTGAGGTAGGATTGCTTGAGGCCAGGAGTTCGAGACGGGCCTGGGCAACATAAGGAGACCGCCATCCCTAAAAATAAACAAACAAATGTTGGGTATGGTGGTTCACACCTATTGTCTCAGCTACTCAAGAGGCTGCAGTGAGCTGTAATTGCACCACTGCATTCCAGCCTGGGCAATGGGGGACCCTGTCTCTAAAAATAGATAAATAACAAATTTAAAGGAAGAGTGGTGGTCAAGGCACTGTTATGGGCTGAATTGTGTCCCTCAGAAATTCCTTAGTTGAAATCTTTTTTTTTCTTTGGGTTGGAGTCTCACTCCCGTCCACCGCAGCCTCAACCTGCTGGGCTCCGGCGATCCTTCTGCCTCAGCCTTCCAAGTAGCCGGAATTACAGGCGTGTGCTACCACGCCCGGCTGATTTTTTAATTTATTGTAGAGATGAGGTCTCGCTGCCCAGGTAGGTCTCGAACCCATGGGCTCAGGCAATCCACTCACCTCAGCCTCCCAAAGGCGCGGGATTACAGGCTGAGCCACCGAGCCCGGCTCCTTAGTTGAAATCTTAACCCCAGAACCTCAGAATGTGACCTTATTTTGAGAGAGAGTCTATCCAGAGATAGTAAAAATGAAGTCATTAGCATAGGCCCTGATCCCATATGACTGGGGGGCCTTAGAAAAAGGGGCGGTTTGGAGGCAGATTTGCATACAGGGAGAATACCACTTGAACACAAAGATGGCCTTCTACAAACCAAGGGGAGAGGTCAGGAACAGATCCCTCCCTCATGGCCCTCAGAAGGAATCAACACTGCTAACACCTTGATCTTGGACTTCCAGCCCCCAGCATCATGAGACACAATCCTGTTTAAGTGGTCTGATTTGTGGCACTTTGTTACAGCAACCCTAGCAAACTAGTACACTCAACACATTGATTTTGTGACTCACTCTTAGGTTGCAACTCACAGTTCACAGACCAACAAGTTCTGTTTTCTCCATGCTTCTTCTCATGCAATCTTTACAGCCACTGTGTGGGATGGCGGGGACCAGAGGAGGGTGACCAAGCGAAGCAGTCATTCTCAGGGTCAGACAAATGCAGATGCCATTAATGAAAGTCTGGCTGATGCTGACATTGCATGATCTGAAGATGAGTCCCTCCTTATATGTCGTGCCCTGGGCACTTAGCTTAGTCTACACCCTGGTTTGTTTTTTTTTTTAGTTGGAACCTCACTCTGTTGCCCAAGCTGAAGTGCAGTGGCATGCTTGCAGCCACTGCAGCCTTGACCTGCTGGGCTCAGGTGATCCTTCCGCCTCAGCCTTCCAAGTAGCTGGAACCACAGGTGCATACTACCTTGCCTGGATTATTTTTTGATTTATTATAGAGATGAAGTCTCATCAAGTTGCCCAGGCTAGTCTCGAACCCCTGAACTCAGATAGTCCTTTCATCTCGGGCTCCCTAGGATTGCAGGCTCGAGTCACCGCGCCTGGCCTTAGTCTAGACCCTTTTAAAGTAGGTGTCAACTATTGTCCCCATTGGAGGGGTAGACACATGGTCAGGATGCTCTAAAGTGGAGTCAGACACAAGCCAGGTTTTCCACTGAACTCTGGGTTCTTTCCATGACATCACAGTGTCCCCACTGGTGCAGTCAGTTAGAAAGGAAGACAATAACTATTATTCCTCTACCAGTACGTGCTCCTTACCCTCCCACTCTTTAAAAGGAGCCCAAGTCAGACATTGCCATTGACTCTTTCCCCGCTGCCTGTGCAAGTCTCTAGGGACTTGGACCTCCTGAGGCCCTTAGAGGGTGTGCTGTCTGTAGATGTCCACTCACAGAGTGGACACCTGGGAGCACATACAAAGAGTGTGTGCTTTGAGCACATATGTGCACACGCCTCAAAGCTGAGCAAGATGTGTGTGGGTGGGGGGACATCTTGATCGCAAGTGGCTCTGAGTGCTGACATGCATGTGAGCCTGCCTGCACGTGTGTGTGTGTGTGTGTGTGTGTTTAATCTAGTGGCCAGGGAATTGTGTATGTGATTGTTTATTTCTGGTCTTGTCTTGATTCTAGCATCACTTGCCAGACACACCAACGGACAGATTCCCCACCTATCATCTTCACCCCTGTCCTCCCTCCTCCAACTCACAAACTTCTTTCATAGGCTTTTTTTTTTTTTTTTTTTTTGAGTTGGAGTCTCATACCGTCGCCCAGACTGGAGTGCAGTGGCCGCTCCCAGCCACCACAGCCTCAACCTGCTGGGCCCAGGCGATCCTTCTGCCTCAGCCTTCCAAGTAGCCAGAACTGCAGGCGCATGCTACCACGCCCAGCTAATTTTTTTGATTTATTGTAGAGACGAGGTCTTGTCAAGTTGCCCAGGTGGGTCTCAAACTCGAGGACTCAGGCAATCCACTTGCCTCAGCCTCCCAAAGTGCTGGGATTACAGGCTGAGTCACCAAGCCCGGCTGTCTTTTTTTTTTTTTTGAGTTGGCGTCTCACTTTGTCGTTCAGGCTGGAGTGCAATGGCACGCTCATGGTGACCTTAGCCTTGACCTGCCGGGCTCAGGTGATCCTTCTGCCTCAGCCTCCTGAGTAGCTAGGACTACAGGTCCATACCACCACGCCAGTCTAATTTTTTAAATTTATTATCAAAAAAAGTGAGCGTTTCTGGGAGTGTTTCAGTGTTTACCTCTCTCTTCTGCTTCCCAAAGTGCTGGGATTACAGGTGTGAGCTACCGCTCCCAGTTGGCTTTGTCTTTTTGGCTGTATATTACCCCCAAATCGGGAAACTTCTATACAGGGTGAAGACCTTTGTGTCTAGAGTTCAAGCTCTTTTTTTTTGAGTAAGAGTCTTACTCTGTCACCCAGGCTGGACGCTCCTGCTGACCTCAAGTGATTTGTCCACCACAACTGTCCAAGTAGCTGGATCCACAGGTGTGTGCCACTACGCTCACTTAATTTTTTTATTTATTGTAGAGACGAGGTCTCACTAAGTTGTCCAGGCTGGTCTCGAACCCCTAGGCTAAGGCAATCCTCTCACCTCGGCCTCCCAAAGTACTGAGATTACAGGCAAGAGCCACTGCGCCCGGCTGTTCAAGCTCTTTTTTTTTTTTTTTTTTTTTTTGAGTTGGAGTCTCACTCTGTCGCCCAGACTGGAGTGCAGTGGCCGCTCCCGGCCACCGCAGCCTCGACCTGCTGGGCTCCGGCGATCCTTCCGCCTCAGCCTTCCAAGTAGCCGGAATTACAGGCATGCACTACCACACCCGGCTGATTTTTTGATTTACTGTAGAGGTGAGGTCTTGCTGCCCGGGCGGGTCTCGAACCTGCGGGCTCAGGCAATCCACTCACCTCAGCCTCCCAAAGGCGCGGGATTACAGACTGAGCCACCGAGCCCAGCTTGTTCAAGCTCTTAACTGCTGTATTCTGTTGTTTGTTCTGGCCTGGCTGGACGCAGTCTCTCTCTCACACACATACACACACACACACACACACACACACACACACACACACACTCTGGCTGGACGCAGTCTCTCTCTCTCACACACACACACACACACACACACACACACACACACACACACACTCCTGCCTGCACCGACCTGCCAGTCTCTCTCTCTCACACACACACACACACACACACACACACACACACTCCTGCCTGCACCAACCTGCCAGTTCCGAGGGAGGGAAGGGGGAGGAGCTGGGTTCTGGGGACCAGTTTGGGCACCAGGGGGCAGCAGAGGCCGAGCTTTGGCCCCTTGGCCCAGCCTTGTCAAGGGAGTGGAGGGGAATGGAAACCTCCCACCTCCCACCGCCTCTCAGACTCCACTCTTTCCACACACCAGGGCTCTCAAGTTTGGGGGCGTAAAGGGCTCTCTGGGTTCCTCGGTCTCCTCCAGTTCCTCCCCCAGCAAAAGCTGCATCCACGAGTCTAGTTACGATGATGACTCAGAAGCTGAGCAAGACGTGTGTTGTGTGTGTGTGTGTGTGTGTGTGTGTGTGTGTGTGTGTGTTGGTGTCTTGATTGCAAGTGGTTCTGAGTGCCGACATGCGTGTGAGCCTGCCTGCACCTGTGTGTGTGTGTGTGTGTGTGTGTGTGTAGTTTTGTGGCCAGGGAATTGTGCATGTGAGTGTTTGTTTCTGGGCGTGTCTCAGTGTTTACCCCAGAAACAGATAGGAACTTTGCCAGCAGATTCATATTCAAACTTGCCCCTTGTTGAACGTGCAGGCAGCAGCTCCAGGTCGTGCAGGCTTCCACCGGGGTCTGAGATGCCCTGTGAGGAGGGGGCTAAGACTGGCTTCCATCCAGGGGACTCCTGGAGTCTTCCAGAACTAGGAGCTGAGGGCTCCCCTCCCCCACTGTCTCCTCCATGGTCACGCGATCTCTAAGGCGTTCCCGGCCGAGAAGGAAGGAGGACCAAGGAGTTCCAGCCAGCGTCAAGCTCCCGGCTGCTTTCCAGGGTCTCCCGCTGGAGGGAGCGCAGAGTCCAGAGGGATTTCCTGAGGACCTGGAAAACCCAGTCCCTCCTGGGCCCAAACCCCAGCCCTAGCCTGAGTTGGAGTAGGGGGACCAGGCACTTTGGGGTGGTGTGGCTCTGTTTGATATTAGGTGACTTTCTGGAGAAAAGTTACCACTTTCAAGGGGGCCAGAGTAGGTGGGGGTCCGCCTCCCCTCCAGCCTTGCTCCGGGGCCTGGACTCCAGTCGTGACCCCTCACATGGTCCCCCACGGACACAGGAGGCACACGCATTCACCCACTTTCTTCCTCTTCCTCCTCCAGCCCACTTTCTCTTCTCTGTGTCGTCAGCGCTCCAGGGAGGGACCTGGGTAGAAAGAGAAGCCGGAAACAGCGGGCTGGGGCAGCCACTGCTTACACTGAGGAGGAAGGCCAGGAGAGGAGAGTGTGTGTGTGTGTGTGTGTGTGTGTGTGTGTGCGCGCGCGCGCGCGTGTGTGTGTGTGGTTTGTGTGTTTGTGTGCGCGAGAGTGTTTTATTTTTGTTTCTTTTTGGTGGGGGTGGGGGTGGGGGTGCCAGCAGGGCCAACCTTGAACTCGCTGGACAGAGCCACAGACCCATGGGGCCTGGCCGTGCCCGCTGAGAGAGGGAGAAGACAGCCCAGGGGTTGCCAAGGTGAGGGGTTGCCTCCAAGGAGGGAGGGTCGGGGGCTTGGACTGTGTGTGGGGGGTGGGCTAGAGGGGCCTTTCTGGACCCTCCCCTGGGCTGGGTGGCTGGTCCCCAAGAAACTGTTTTGGCTAGTGTTGGTAGCTGACGGTGCTGAGTTTTGGCAGTTTCGAACTCTCGGAGGAATCTTGGGGTAGGGGTACAGGCCGCAGCAGTCCCCTCCCCCACAGATTACTTGTTCACACCCCCACCCCTGTACCTCCAGGGGCATGGAAGTCAGGGAAAGGAGGTGAGGTGTGCCCCTCTGCCCTCTGGGTGGGGAAAGTGGCTGCCCCTCCCTAGAAGGTGGACGGGGAGCCGTAGGTCCCTGTTAAGCCCCTCTTCTGTCCCCCGGCAAAGATTTTTGTTCAAGGGTGTGGCTGGGGGTGAGTGAGCCCCAGGTGTAGACCTCATGGTGCCCCAGAGGAGGGGGGATTTCCCCCTCAAAACTACTCCATCCACGCTTGGCTGCTGCAGACGCTGAGATTTTCCCAGCCTCACCGAGTTAACCCTCCTCGTGCTGAACTGGCCCCGCCTCCCTGTCCCCCCAGCCTCCTTAACTTCCCACCCCTGCTGCATAACACACATTGGGCAATCAGAGAAGCGCTTTTGACTTTTGATCCTGTGGTCCCACGGTCAGAAGACTCGAGAAAGTAGTGGTTGGGATGATCCGGTTTAGGCCACCAAGCAGACAACTAGGATCCGAGACGTCTGGCCTTCCCTTCCCGGTTTGGGAGGGAACCCGGCCCTGCCTCCTCAGGCCTTGGCTCCTCCCTCCCTGCCCCCTTCAGGGGGCTGAAGGCAAAGGGTGCCCCTGGCCTGGCCAGGCCCTGGCCTAGCCAGGCCAGGCCAGGCTAGCTTTGTTGTGAGATTGCGGTGGGGAGAAACGTGGCCTCCTGACACCTGGTGAGGAAGGAGCAGATTGAATATTTCTAGCCAGGGCCATGCCAGGAGGTGGCCCATAAGGAGATATTGAGTAAAGGGGGGCTGCTCTAGGGCGGCATGGGGGCGACAAGTCCCCCCTTGAAATTGAAACACAGACTGAACATGGCTTCAGAAGGTGCCCCACCCCACGCTAGGGTGTGAGAGAAAGACCTGATGGAAGACCCTGAGCTGGAGGGGCAAGGGTTCTGCCTTTGGGAGAAAATAGCTGGGGGCGTGGGGACTGGACTGGGAGGAGTAGAGAGGAGGAGGGTTTTGGAGCAAAAAGGTCCAGGGATGGGGCCTCTGTGTCCTGGGAAAAGCCTGGGAGAGGCCTGGGAGAGCCCTGAAAATGAGACAGGAAGACTTGGGGTTCCTGGGTTGGGGGAGACCCAGGGAGTTGTCATCCCTTCCTGTCCCATCTGAGAGAGGGGTGTCATGGGAAACACGAACTGAGAGATTCCAGAAGAACCGCTGGCCGACCCATTCCCCCGCGACCTCCCCCAAAAGGGGGGTGCAGCCCTGCACCCTGCTTGTTCCCCCCCCCCTCTTCCTTTCTTCCTCCCCTTGGCCTTCTGGCCCTTCAGCTTCCTCTCCCCTCTCCTGGCTTTTTACTCCAGCTTGCTAACCCCGCTTTTGCCCCGGTCTTTCTCACCCTCCTTAGTTCCCTCTGCTTTCTCTTTTTCTCCATCTCTCCTCCTTCAAGTCTCCACCACCCTCCCCCAGTTAGGATGAGGGATTTGCCCCTGGAGGGGATCCTAACGGCACAGTGTGGCGGATAATCCCTACTCAGATTCAAAGTCTGATTTCCGAGCTCCTTGCTGAGTGGCTCTGGGCAAGTGAGAAAGTTAAGCCTTGGTCTCTTCATCTATGAAAGGGGATAATTATGTATTTTCTTTTTTTTTTTTTCTTGAGTCAGAGTCTTACTCTGTCACCTAGGTTGGAGTGTAGTGGCACACTCACAGCTCCCGCAGCCGCAACCTGCTGGGCTCAGCCTTCCGTCTCAGCCTTCCAAGTGGCTGGAACCACAGGTGCGTGCCATCACGCCCAGCTAATTTTTTTGAGTTATTGTAGAGACGAGGTCTTGCCAAGTTGCCCAGGCTGGTCTCGAACTCCTGGGCTCAGGCAGGCCTCTAGCCTCTGCCTCCCAGTGCTGGGTTTACAGGCATGAGCCACCTCTCCTGGCCAATTATGAATTTTCAAGATGGTTGTGAGGCTCTCACGAGATAAAGCACTGAGTGTAACGCCTCAAACATAGTAAACGCTTAGTAAATAGTAGCTAGCGTCACTCTGTCATCCTCTTCATCAGCCAGCCTGGTGGTTTTCAAATGATCTCGTGGAGTCTTAGACTTTTTAGAGGTTTTTTCAGGGACACCCTCTGAGGTCAGGAGGTAGGGGGAGGGAAGCAGTCACGTTCTTGGCTTTCCACACTTGCTTTCAACAGAGCAATCCCAGTCTTATTTATGTAATTGGGATTCCACAGATTAAAAGCTGAAATTGTCTGCTGCTTTAAAAAGTTTGGGGCTGGCTGGGTTCGGTGGCTCAGCCTGTAATCCCACGCTTTGGGAGGCTGAGGTGAGTGAATTGCCTGAGCCCGCGGGTTTGAGACCCGCCTGGGCAACTTGGTGAGACCTCATCTCTACATTAAATCAGTAAAATTAGCCAGGCATGGTAGCGTGTGCCTGTAATTCCGGCTACGCCGAAGGCTGAGGCGGAAGGATCGCAAGAGCCCAGCAGGTCGAGGCTGCAGTGACTGGGAGCGGCCACTGCACTACAGTCTGGGTGACAGGGTGAGACTCCAACTCAAAAACAAAAAATAAAAAACAAGCAAAAAAAAAAACGTTTGGGGCTGGGCTTGGTGACTTTGGGAGGCCGAGGCAAGTGGATTGCCTGAGGCCGCAGGTTTGAGACCAGCCTGGGCAACTTGAGAGACCTTGTCTCTATGATAAATCAAAAATTATCCGGGTGTGGTAGCGCACGCCTGTGGTTCTGGCTACCTGGAAGGCTGAGGTGGAAGGATCTCCTAAGCCCAGCAGGTCGAGGGTGCAATGGCAGTGAGCGTGCCACTGCACTCCAGCCTGGGCAACAAAGTGAGACTCCAACCTCCCCCCAAAAAAAAGTTTGGAAAGTTCTGGTCAGAAACAGTGGCTCACGCCTGTAATCCCAGGACTTTGGGAGGCCGAGGCAGGATCACTTCAGCCCAGTTCAAGACCAGCCTAGGCCACGTAGTAAGATCCTATGTATGTCAAACAAACAAACATCGCTGGGCACAGTGGCTCAAGCCTATAATCCCAGCACTTTGGGAGGCAGAGGCAAGAGGATTGCCTGAGCTCAGGGGTTCGAGACCAGCCTAAGCAACATAGCGAGACCTTGTCTAATAAATCAAAAATTTAACTGGGCATGGTGGTGCATGCCTGTGGTTCCAGCTACTTGGAAGACTGAGGTGGAAGGATCCCCTGAGCCCAGCGGGTCGAGGCTGTGGAGGCCGTGAATGTGCCACTGCACACGAGCTTGAGCAACAGAGTGAGACTCCGACTCAAAAAAATAAAAACCAAAAAATGTGCCAAGCACAGTAGTGCGTGCCTGTAGTCCCAGCTACTCGACAGGCTGAGGCGGATCACCTGAGCCCAGAATATAGAGTCTGCGGTGAGCCGTGATCGTGTCACTGTACTTCAGCCTGGGCAACAGAGTGAGACCCTGACTTATAAAAAGAAAGTCTGGAAAGTTCTCCACGCATCCAGTCCCCATACATTGTAGACGAGAAGATTGAGGCCCACAGAGGGGAGGCTCCTTGGCCCCAACCAGAGCCAGGTCTGGAGCTGCGAACCAAGTCCTCTGCCTTCCCTGAGAGAGAGAGCTCTTTTCCTACTTTCCTGCCTCCCTTGCCTCCCCACCCCTCTGGTTCCAGCTCAGCTGTTCTCACCCCCCGTGGCCCCTGTGTCTACTGTTGCAGGTGTTACCCTGTCTCAGACTTTGACCAAGGATGCCCCTGGTTTAAGGTGGTCTGGCCATGAGTGGTGGTGGGGGTCTTTGGAAGGGCTGTAGACAGGAGGTCCCTGGCTGCCACAGAAGACAGGCCAAGTGTCTTGGGTACCTCTTGGAGTGGCCTTGTTTTTCTCCTCCAGGCATCCTCCAAATCCCGGATCATGTCTCTGTGGGGTCTGGTCTCCAAGATGTCCCCTGAAAAACTGCAGCGGCTCTATGTCGACTTTCCCCAACACCTGCGGCATCTCCTGGGTGATTGGCTGGAGAACCAGCCCTGGTGAGTGCCGGCTGCCCCATGCTAGTCCTCCAAGTCCTCCCCTCCCCATCTTCCTTCTCCTTAGGTTTCCTTCCCCCACCCACGGATTTGGGACTTGGGACCTGTTTTTCTAGGTGTGGTGGCCTAGATGTAGCAGGGAATCTGTACCCTGTCAACACCAGGCTATGTACGTTGACACGTGCAGACCCCAGCTCTTAGGACGCCGAATCAAAAAGGAGGGGGCAGGTGCTGAGTCAAAGAGAAGGCGGCAGGTGCGGTGGCTCACGCCTATAATCCCAGTGCTTTGGGAAGTCGAGGTGGGAGGATCCCTTGAGGCCCGTAGTTGGAGATACACGGCGAGACCCTGTCTCTACAAAAAATAAATAAAAAAACAAAGTAGTTTTGGAGGGATTGGAGCTGGGACAAGTGCACTTCTCATAATCCTGAAGGTTGAAGAATAAGGAGCATGGGGGAAGGCTGCAGGGGTCCTAGATGGAGAATAAGAAGGGGTGGAGGGGGCGGGCTCGGTGGCTCAGCCTGTAATTCCAGCACTTTGGGAGGCCGAGGCAAGTGGATTGCCTGAGCCCGCGGGTTCGAGACCTGCCCGGGCAACGTGGCGAGACCTCATCTACAATAAATCAAAAACTAGCCGGACATGTTAGCGGCTACTTGGAAGGTTGAAGCAGAAGGATTGCCAGAGCTCAGCAGGTCAAAGCTGCAGTGGCCAGGAGCGTGCCACTGCACTCCAGCCTGGGCGACAGAGTGAGACTCCAACTCAAAAAAAAAAAAGGAATGGGGGAAGGAACGCTTGAGCTTCTGGCTGTGGGCTGGAGGAACAAGAGAGCTAAGGAAGCCCTGGTCTGAGGTTGCCTCTTCCTGATCTTCCCACAGGGAGTTCCTGGTGGGCTCAGATGCCTTCTGCTGCAACATGGCTAGCGCGTTACTCTCAGCTACTGTCCAGCGCCTGCAGGCCTCAGCGGGAGAGCAGGGCGAGGGGAGTGCCATCCTGCAACACATCAGCACCCTGGAGGTGGGTGGGTGGAGCTGGGGTGAGCACTGGGCGCTGGAAGAAAATTGGTTGGATGTTGGAAGTGAACTGGTGTTCCTGCGGTTAGCTGCTAGCTAGCATGCAAATTAGAGGTTAAAAACAGGCAAATACAGGAAAACTTCTGGAGTCTCCAGTTGTGCTGCCTTACAGCGTGTGTAGAAATGGGCCCAGGATTGGGAACGGTTGAAAGACACTGGTAAGAGACAAGCTAACTGCCTGCCACACTCATTTTTGTAGGGCATATATCAGAGGGACCCCTTGAAGCTTGTGGCCACTTTCAGACAAATACTTCAAGGGGAGAAAAAAGCTGTTATGGAACAGGTATTGTGATACTTCCCACCCCAGCTCAACCCCCTGGGACTTTATTCCTGAGGTCTGAGAAACTAGGAAGAGTTTGAACTTTGAGAAAGTCTCCGTGTTCTGGGTCCAAGAATGACCAAAGGTAGTTCCTGGGGTCAGAGTGACTCCCAAGCCGAGCTCAGGGAAGCGTCCATGAGGGACTAAGGGTGATGAGGCCTGGGGAGGACAGAGCAAGGGGTAGGGAGCTGATTCTGCCAGAAGATTCCAAAAGGCCGGGATGACCTGCCAAAGGTGAGAGGGGATCCAGAAAATGCTGCTTCTCTGCAGAGCAGAGAGTGGATGCCGGGTGCAGGTGGGGTGGGCAGATCTCACCTCTTGGCATCTGTCCCTCCCGCGCAGTTCTGCCACCTGCCAATGCCCTTCCACTGGAAGCAGGAAGAACTCAAGTTTAACACAGCCCTGCGGAGGTTGCAGCACCGAGTGGGGGAGATACGCCTCCTCCGAGAAGCCCTGCAGCAGGGAGCTGAGGCTGGCCAAGGTGGGGGCTGGGGCTGGAGCCCTACGAGGGTTCTCGGGGTGTGTGGGGTGAGAGCCTCTTGAACGGCAACCTTGGCTGAACCTCCCATCTACCTGCCCCTACCCTCAGTGTCACTGCACAGCTTGATCAAACCTCCTGCCAATGGGACAGAGCCAAATGAGGTGAGTAACGAACTGAGAGGTGGAGTCTGAGGTCAGAGTGCAGCTGGAGGGACGGTTTTAGACCTCAGAGAGACAGACTGAGGTGGGGTAAGAGAATGCCAGAGAGGTGGAAGAGTTGGATGAGGGGGCAGTGTGAGGCCCTGGCTCAGGCACCCTACCGCCCGTAGGCGCTGGCCACACTCCTGCAGGAGACCGTGGGGGAGCTGGAGGCGGCCAAGGCCCTAGTGCTTAAAAGAATCCAGATTTGGAAACGGCAGCAGCAGCTGGCGGGGAACGGCGCACCCTTTGAGGAGAGCTTGGCTCCACTGCAGGAGAGGTTGGGGCAGGGCTGGTGGGGAGAGGGGCAAGCTGGGAGTGGGTTTCCCTGCCAGAGGACCCACGGGTGGGAGGGAGAACCCAGCGGGAGGGCCTCTGAGTGGCCAAGAGGCGAAAAAGCCAGTTACCACAGGCTGTGCACACAGTTGTTTAGGTTGCATCCTGTGCAAGTGTGCCCAGTTGAGGGACACATGTGGGGACTCGTCCAACCCATGCTTCCCTCTTTAAGCCCCATGCCCAGAGGAATAAGGAGCCTTTCCCATCTGACCTATTGGCTGGGAGCACTTTCCAATTTGCCCAAAGGCTCTCTCTGTGTTGGCTGCTGTCCTGTGTACAAGAGATCTGGGAAGAGGCAACCAGGTGTCCACGGGGAGGCTAGGCATGGGAATGAACCTCCCAGATCCTAGGCAGGTCCCAGAACCTACTTCAACCCAGGTGGCTGGCGCTCATACCCGCTGCCCACCTGCCCCCTTCACATGCTGCTTTCTCCCTGGGTTTGGGGGCAGGGGGTCTGGGCCAGCGCAAGCAGCCTGAAACCTGTGCCCCCTGACCGCTGTCCTGGCCCCAGGTGTGAGAGCCTGGTGGACATTTATTCCCAGCTACAGCAGGAGGTAGGGGCGGCTGGTGGGGAGCTGGAGCCCAAGACCCAGGCATCGTTCATTAGCCGTCTGGATGAGATCCTGCAAACCCTCGTCACCAGGTATGCCTCGTGAGCCCTCAGCCTGGCCCAGATCAGACCCCAAGGAAGGAAGGGGGCTAGAGTTATGGGGAGGGTGCCAGGCAGGTCCCAACCCCTAACTCTTCTGTGTCCCTCTCACTCCCCCCAGCTCCTTCCTGGTGGAGAAGCAGCCCCCCCAGGTTCTGAAGACTCAGACCAAGTTCCAGACTGGAGTTCGATTCCTGCTGGGCCTGCGGTTCCTGGGGACCCCAGCCAAGCCTCTGCTGGTCAGGGCCGACATGGTGACTGAGAAGCAGGCCAGGGATCTGAGTGGACCTCAGGGGCCGGGGTCTGGCGCGTAAGCTGGGGCTGGATCTGGGACTGGAGACAACCTGTTGGGAGGATAGAGGCGAGAGGAGTCTTGGGTGCTGGCACCACAAAGAGCAGGGGGATGGGGCGGCCATGGGATGGGGAGAACCTGAATGGTCACAGCAGAGGAAGGGGAGGGATCATTTAGTGCTACATGGGGTGGGAGCATCGTGATTTGGGACAGATGGGGACAGATGAGTCCCTTAAGAACTCAAGCAGAGCCGGGTGGGGGTGGCTCACACCTGTAATCCCAGCACTTTGGGAGGTGGCGGTGAGAAAATTGCCTGAACCCAAGGGGTCAAGACCAGCCTGGGCAACATGGCGAGACCTCGTCTCTACAATAAATAAAAAAATTGGCCAGGCTCGGTGGCTCAGCCTGTAATCCCAGCACTTTGGGAGGCCAAGGTGAGTGGATTGCCTGAGTCTGCATGTTCGAACCCACCTGGGGAACTTGGTGAGACCTCGTCTCTACAATAAATCAAAAACTAGCCGGGCATGGTGGCGCGTGCCTATAATTCCGGCTACTTGGAAGGCTGAGGCGGAAGGATTGCAGGAGTCCAGCAGGTCGAGGCTGTGGTGGCCGGGAGCCTGCCACTGCACTCCAGTCTGGGCAATGGAGAGAGACTCCAACTCCAAAAAAAAATTAGCCAGGCATGGTGGCGCATGTCTGTAGTTTCAGCTACTTGGAAAGCTGAAGTGAAAGGACCACCTGAACCCAGCAGGTCAAGGCTGCGGTAGTCGTGAACATGCTACTGCACGCCAGCCTGAGCGACAGAGTGAGACAACGACTGAAAAAAAAAAAAAGAACTCAAGCGGGGACATGGAGGTTTAGGACCAGTGACAGCAAGTAGTCTACACCATTCACTCATGCACTCAAGCTCCACCCCACACCTGGCCAAATTGGGGTGAGTTCATTTACACTCTGACTGTGCCCCCCACCCGCAGAGAAAGCACTGGAGAAATCATCAACAACACTGTGCCCTTGGAGAACAGCATTCCTGGGAACTGCTGCTCTGCTCTGTTCAAGAACCTGGTGAGGGCTTCAGGGTGGGCGGGCGGTGAGGGGGACACCAGAAGAGTGTGGGACGCTCCTGGGAGGGGTGCGAGGGGCCAGGAGAGGTGGTCTCTGCCCTCATACCTTCAGCCCTGCCCTCCCTCACCCTGCCTGGCAGCTTCTGAAGAAGATCAAGCGGTGTGAGCGGAAGGGCACCGAGTCTGTCACCGAAGAGAAGTGTGCCGTGCTCTTTTCCACCAGCCTCACGCTCAGTCCCAGCAAGCTCCCTATCCAGCTCCAGGTGACCCATGCCCTAGTCCTGCACCTTCCATGCCCCAGCCCTGCCCCCATATGGGACCCCAAGTCCCCTTCTGTGCTGCACTCAGGGGTCCTGGGTCCTCACCTCTTGACTGTCCCACACTCCATGTGTCCGGGATCTGTGTGCACTGTGAGGCCGGGGCGGGTGGGGAGGAGTGAGACCTCGGAGTGTGCCTAGCAGGCAATGGCCCAGTGTGCCAACGGACACTTACAAAGCACTTTTTACAGACCAGGGCACTTTTGTAAGTGATACACACACGTTTGGTTTTCACAATAATATTTTGAGGTAGGCACTATTACTAACCTCATTTTGTAGACAAAGACATGGAGACACAGAGAAGCTAAGTAGTTTGCTGCAAAGTCTTGGAGCTGGAATTTGAAACCTGGCAGTCTGGCTCCATCTCGATGACTCATAACCACTTCTTTTTTTTTTTTTTTTTTTGAGTTGGAGTCTCACTCTGTCGCCCAGACTGGAGTGCAGTGGCCGCTTCCGGCCACCGCAGCCTCGACTTGCCGGGCTCTGGCGATCCTTCCACCTCAGCCTTCCGAGTAGCCGGAATTACACGCATGTGCTACCACGCCCGGCTGATTTTTTGGTTTATTGTAGAGATAATGTCTCGCTGCCCAGGCGGGTCTCGAACCCGCGGGCTCAGGGAATCTACTCACCTCAGCCTCCCAAAGGCGCGGGACTACAGGCTGAGCCACCGAGCCCGGCTCATAACCGCTTCTTTACAGTAAGGCCCTGATTGAACTTCAGAGAACATTAATAAGTCGGGCGCAGTGGCTCACACATGTATTCCCAGCACTTTGGGAGGCCAAGGCAAGAGGATTGTCTGAGCCCAGGAATTCGAGACCAGGCTGCGCAACATGGCGAGACCTCATCTCTACATTAAGTTAAAAAATTAGCCAGGCATGGTGGGGTGAGCCTATAGTCCCAGATACTCAGGAGGCTGAGGCAGAAGGATCGCCTGAACCCTGTGGTAGCGTGATTGTGCCACTGCACTCCAACCTGGGCAACAGAGTAAGACTCTCACTCAAAACAAACAAACAAAACAAAGCAAAACAAAATTAATAATGCGCCATGAGTCTTTAGACTGTTGTGTGAGCCCCATAACATAACTTCTCTACATTCTCGGTAGGATTTCCCCTAAGGAAAATCCTTACTCTCTGTCCTCACACCCTTCAGGCCCTATCTCTGCCCCTGGTGGTCATCGTCCACGGCAACCAAGACAACAATGCCAAAGCCACCATCCTGTGGGACAATGCCTTCTCTGAGATGGTGAGGAAGGATCTGGAGTTGGGGGGAACAGGGCAGAGGGGGCTCTGACACAAGGGGTTGGCGCAGGCTTTCCAGTGGGGTGGCAGGCATGTTCCAGTGGATGTGCCTTTCACTCCTTCTCATGGGTCTGCTGTTGTACTTCTGAGCTCTTTTCACCCAAGTCTTCACAACTGTTCTGCGCTAGCACCATAAACTGCTATTGAAAAGGTGCCCAGGCCGGGCGTGGTGGCTCAAGCCTGTAATCCCAGCACTTTGTTTTTTTTGCTTGTTTGTTTTTTTTGAGTTGGAGTCTCACTGTCACCCAGACTGGAGTGCAGTGGCGGCTCCCGGCCACTGTAGCCTCGACCTGCTGGACTCCGACCTGCTGGACTCTGGCGATCCTTCTGCCTCAGCCTTCCAAGTAGCTGGAACTACAGGCACGCGCTACCACGCCCGGCTAATTTTTTGATTTATTGTAGAGATGAGGTCTTGCCAAGTTGCCCAGGTGGGTCTCGAACATGTGGGCTCAGGCAATCCACTCACCTCGGCCACTACTTTGGGAGGCCAAGGCGAGAGGATTGCCTGAGCCAGGCGTGGTGGTTCCAGCTCCTTGAAGGCTAGGGCAGAAGGATCGCCTGAGTCCAGCAGGTTGCACTCCAGCCTGGGTGACAGAGTGAGACTCCGACTCAAAAAAAAAAAAAAAGAGGCCAAATGCAGTGGGACTCACACCCATAATCTCAGCACTTTGGGAGGCAGAAGTGAGAGGCTTGCTTGAGCCCAGGGGTTTGAGACCAGCCTGAGCAACTTGGCAAGACCTCGTCTCTACAATAAATTAAAAAATTAACTGGGCATGGAGGCACGTGCCTGGAGTCCCAACTACTTAGGAGGCTGAGGTGGAAGGATCACCTGAGCCCAGCAGGTCGTGGCTGCTGTAGCCATGAGTGTGCCACTGCACTCCATCCTGAGTGACAGAATGAGACTCCGATAAAAAAAAAAAAAAAAAGAGGCTGGGCACAGTGGCTCAAGCCTGTAATTCCAACACTTTGGGAGGCTGAGGCGAGAGGATTGCCTGAGCCCAAGGCTTGAGACCAGCCTGGGCAACTTGGCAAGACCTAAAAAAAATTAAAAATTAGCCAGGCGTGGTAGCACACACCTGTAGTTCCAGCTACTTGGAAGGCTGAGGTGGAAGGATCGCCTGAGCCCAACAGGTTGACGCTGGGGTGGCGGTGAACGTGCCACTGCATTCCAGTCTAGACGACAGAGTGAGACTCCAACTAAAAAAGAAAAAGCGCCATGTTTGTGAATAAGTGCAGGGTGACAGTGCTGGGGAGGGGTAGGCTTCAGGCAGGTCGGGAGAGAAGGCCCAGATGATAGCCTGAGGTGTTCTCTCCTTCCCCCTGCACCCCAGGACCGGGTGCCCTTTGTGGTGGCTGAGCGAGTACCCTGGGAGAAGATGTGTGAAACTCTGAACCTCAAGTTCATGGCTGAAGTGGGAACCAACCGGGGGCTGCTCCCAGAGCACTTCCTCTTCCTGGCCCAGAAGATCTTCAACGACAACAGCCTCAGCATGGAGGCCTTCCAGCATCGTTCTGTGTCCTGGTCACAGTTCAACAAGGTCATTCCCCTGCCTGTCAGACCTCACATCTCCAAGCTCTTCATCCCTGGGCACTTAGGGCCTGTCCAGCCTCCACCCAGGGACTTCACGGTGCCTCATCATGTCCATGAGGAAGGTCTCTGTCATGGCCCAGGCAGGAAAGCCCCTCCGTTCTGAGGGCCAGCCCAGACAGCATACTCTCTGGCATCCTTCAGATTTTAGCCTAGGGCCCTCTGTCTTTCCTCTTTACCAGTGCCTGCATGACTTACTCAGATTGTATGTAAACAGAGCTCTGATTCAGAATGACTTTGACCCATTGAAAAAATAGTTCCAGCTGGGTTGGTGGCTCAGCCTGTAATCCCGCGCCTTTGGGAGGCTGAGGTGAGTGGATTGCCTGAGCCCGTGGGTTCGAGACCCACCTGGGCAGGCGAGACCTCATCTCTACAATAAAATCAAAAAATTAGCCAGGCGTGGTAGCGCACACCTGTAATTCTGGCTACTCGGAAGGCTGAGGTGGAAGGATCGCCGGAGCCCAGCAGGTCAAGGCTGCGGTGGCCGGGAGCGGCCACTGCACTCCAGTCTGGGCGACAGAGTGAGACTCCAACTCAAAAAAAAAAAAAAAAAAGGAAAAGGAAAAAAAAAAGAAAAAATAGTTCCTACTGCAAAAACTGGATAAAATCCCACAAGGCTGTAATCCCAGTGCTTTGGGAAGCAAAGGTGGGAGGTTCTCCTTGAGGCGGGGTTCAAGACCAGCCTGGGCAACACAGAGAGATACTATCTCTACAAAAATTTTAAAAAAATATTTAGCCAAGCATGGTGGTGCACATCTGTGGTCCTACCCAGCTATTCGGGAGGCTGAGGCTGGAGGATGGCTTGAAACCAGGAATTTAGCTGGGCTCGGTGGCTCAGCCTGTAATCCAGCACTTTGGGAGGTCTAAGTGAGTGGATTGCCTGGTTCGAGACCAGCCCGGGCAACTTGGCGAGACCTCGTCTCTACAATACATCAAAAATTAAGCCGAACTTGGTGGCTCAGCCTATAATCCCGCGCCTTTGGGAGGCTGAGGTGAGTGGATTGCCTGAGCCCGCGGGTTCGAGACCCACCTGGGCAACTTGGTGAGACCTCATCTCTACAATAAATAAAAAATCAGCCGGGCATGGTAGCGTGCACCTGTAATTCCGGCTACTTGGAAGGCTGAGGCGGAAGGATCGCCAGAGCCCAGCAGGTCAAGGCTGCGGTGGCCAGAAGCGGCCACTGCACTCCAGTCTGGGCGACAGAGTGAGACTCCAACTCAAAATAAATAAATAAATAAATAAATAAAAAATCAGCCGGGTGTGGTAGCGCTCGCCTGTAGTTCCGGCTACTTGGAAGGCTGAGGCGGAAGGATCGCTGGAGCCCAGCAGGTTGAGGCTGTGGTGGCTGGGAGTGGCCACTGCACTCCAGTCTGGGCGAGAGAGTGAGACTCCAACTCAGAAAAGGGAAGAAAGAAATGCCCACGGGACCAGAGGAGGTGTTAGCAAAGGGAGCAGGACAGTTGCAGCCAGTGAGTCACCTTCTGGACTTCGCCTCTGCCAGACCTTTAGGGAGGGGGTATACACTGCCTGGGTTATATCCCCACTCTGCCTTTCACCAGCTGGGGAGACCAGCATTTGACCTTTCTGGGCTTCCGTTTCTTCATCTGCAAAATGCAATTGTTTTAGTACCTACTTTCACAGCTTTGTAAAGATCAAATTAATATACAGAAAAGCTTGGAATAGGACTGGCACATGGTAAGCATGAGTGTTGGCCATTGTCACTGATGAACACTCAGGTCCAGTTTGGTGCCTCCATCCTGGGATTCTAGTGTGTGGGCACTCACAGGCCAGTGTCTACCCTAACCAGACTCCAGCTCTGGCCCTCCCCACACCCCTCACGCCAGCTGTCCCCATCCCCCACAGGAGATCCTGCTGGGCAGAGGCTTCACCTTTTGGCAGTGGTTTGATGGTGTCCTGGACCTCACCAAACGCTGTCTCCGGAGTTACTGGTCAGACCGGTGAGTCCCTGCCCCAGGTGACTGGGCAGCTGTACTTTGGGATCCCTGTCCACACCCCATGCCCACGCCCCGTCCTCTCCTCCATCCTGGCCAGGCTGATCATTGGCTTCATCAGTAAGCAGTATGTCACTAACCTTCTTCTCAATGAGCCCGATGGAACCTTTCTCCTCCGCTTCAGCGACTCAGAGATTGGGGGCATCACCATTGCCCATGTCATCCGGGGCCAGGATGGTGAGATCGCCCCGGCCAGCGCTCTGCCTCTGTGCCTGTGTCCTCTGGGGTTTCTTCTGGGAAGGAAAGGTCCTGGTTTTCCTGATGCCAACCCTGATCTTTGGGAAGTTCTTCCTTAGATCCAACTTCTCCTCTTCCTTATGTGGTCTAAACTTCCACCCTCTCACTATAAGCTCTGTGGGAGTGGCAACTACTGGGCCTCCCTTCCTCTGGATCTCCCTTGTCATGGTGGACTGAGAATGGGTCCTGAAGTGGGGCTGGGGAAGGGGAAGAAAGTCAGGACAGAGGGATCTCAGGGTCTCATTCCTATCACAGGGTGCCCACAGATAGAGAACATTCAGCCATTCTCTGCCAAAGACCTGTCCATTCGCTCACTGGGGGACCGAATCCGGGATCTTGCTCAGCTCAAAAACCTCTACCCCAAGAAACCCAAGGACGAGGCTTTCCGGAGCCACTATAAGCGTGAGCAGAGCTGGCAACTCTGATTCTTTCCTGTCACCCACCTTCTCCCTGCTCCCTGCCCCCTCTCCCATCCCTCTCCCCACCGCATAGCCCCACCCTCCTACCTGCCCATCAGCCATGTCCACCTCTCCCCTGTCCATCCCCCTAACTCCAGAGCACTCCATGGCTCTCCTTTCCTTCCTGCAACAGCTGAACAGATGGGTAAGGATGGCCGGGGTTATGTCCCAGCTACCATCAAGATGACTGTGGAAAGGTGAGTGTGGTGGTGTGGATGGTGGGTAGGGCCTGGAGCTGGTGCCAACCTACAGGAAGGAGTGGTAGTGTCAGCTCTTGGTCAGCCACACGTGCCTCCATCTCTCCTTCAGGGACCAGCCACTTCCTATCCCAGAGCCCCAGATGCCCACCATGGTGCCGTCTTATGACCTTGGAATGGCCTCTGACTCCTCCATGAGCATGCAGCTTGGTCCAGACATGGTGTAAGGAGCTCGAGAGACGGGAGTGGGAGTGGTCTGTCCAGGCGGGCTTCAGCATGGGCAGCTGGGAGAGCCAGCATGGGGATTTTCCCTTCCACAAAAGGGGTTCCCCTTCCCAAAGTAGGGTGTGGGGGTGACCAGGAGAAGGGCCTGCATCAGGGTGTCTGCTTTCTTTCCCTAGGCCCCAGGTGTACTCACCACATTCTCACGCCATCCCCTCGTATCAAGGCCCCACCCCAGAAGAATCGGTCAATGTGTTGCCAGCCTTCCAGGAGTAAGTCGAGAAATCTTGGGGTTGGAGTGGGGACACCATTCCACTCTGGGGGGGGATAGGCATTGCTTTTGTTAGAAGAGGCTCTTCTGTGAGAAAGGGGCAGCGAATGCGAACCTCTTTCAACGCCTTTCTGTCCAGTCTATTGAGCGAGTCATAGTTAAGACCCAGGAGCCCTGGATTTGAATTCTAGCTCAGCTTGCTTACTGACTTTGGGCAAGTGACTTAACTTCTGATGCTTCATGTGCAAAATGGGAGATAACAATGTTAATAATAAGCTACCTTTCAGGGCACGGTGACTCATGCCTGTAATCCCAGCACTTTGGGAAGGCCGAAGCAGAAGGACTGCTTGAGCCTAGGAATTCAAGATCAGACTAGGCAACATAGTGAGAACTTGTCTCTACAAGAAATTAGCCAGGAGCGGTAGTGTGCGCCCATAATCCCAGCTATTCAGGAGGTGGAGGCTTGCCTGAACCCAGGAGGTTGAGGCTGTGGTGGACTTCAAAAACAAACAAAGCAAAGCAAATCCCCCAAACAAAAAATCCTATCTTAGCCGGGGCTCGGTGGCTCAGCCTGTAATCCTACGCCTTGGGAGGCTGAGGTGAGTGAATTGCCTGAGCCCACGGGTTCAAAACCCGCCTGGGTAACTTGGTGAGACCTCATCTCTACAATAAATAAAAAAATTAGCTGGGTGTGGTAGCGCGCGCCTGTAGTTTCAGCTACTTGGAAGGCTGAGGCAGAAGGATCTCCAGAGTCCAGCAGGTGGAGGCCGCGGTGGCCGGGAGTGCCCACTGCACTCCAGTCTGGGCGACAGAGTGAGACTCCAACTCAAAAAAAAAAAAAATCCTATCTTGTGGGATTGCTGCGAAGGTTAAATGGGTCTATAACATGGGTAAAGCTGAGCATAGTGCCTAGCTCTTAGCAAAAGCTGCATAAGCCCAGCCACACATCGCTTAACAAAGGGCACGTTCTGGAAATGCAATTGTTATTTTTTTTTTTTGAGTTGGAGTCTCACTCTGTTGCTCAGACTGGAGTGCAGTGGCCGCTCCTGGCCACCGCAGCCTCGGCCTGCTGGGCTCTGGCGATCCTTCCGCCTCAGCCTTCCAAGTAGCCGGAGTTACAGGCATGCGCTACCACGCCCGGCTGATTTTTTGATTTATTGTAGAGATGAGGTCTCGCTGCCCAGGCGGGTCTCGAACCCGCGGGCTCAGGCAATCCACTCACCTCAGCCTCCCAAAGGCGCGGGATTACAGGCTGAGCCACAGAGCCCAGCTGTTTTTGTGATTTATTGTAGAGATGAGGTCTCGCCAAATTGCCTAGGCTGGTCTCGAACCCCTAGGCTCAGGCAATTCTCTTGCCTCGGCCTCCCAAAGTGCTGGGATTACAGGCTGAGCCACCGTGCCTGGCCGGGAAATGCGTTCTTAGGCGATTTCATCCTTGTGTGATCATCATAGAGTGTGCTTACACAAATCTAGATGGTACAGCTTACTACACATCCAGGTTGTATGGTATGGCTTGTTGCTCCTACGCTACTAACCCATACATCATATTACTGTTCTGAATAGTGGAAGGAAATTGTAACACAATGGTAGTTGCTTGAACCGTAGGAATTTCCAGCTCTATTATAATCTTATGGGACCAATGTCTAACATCCTTAACAGAAATGTTATGTGGCTCAGGACTGTATTGGTATTTACTCTCCTGCCCCTGGGACCCACTGTCACTTACCTACTGAATTGATTTTTATTTACTTGTCTGTCTTGATCTTGATGTGGCCTAGACATTTTTCTTCCCCAAGTAACACTCAGGTGCTAATTAACTCTTAGTCAAGGCAAGACATCTCTCCTCCAGGAGGTGAGGTGGGGGTGGGGACAAGGGACTTAAAACCACCAAAGTTCAGAGTCCAAAGAAACAGTAGAAATTGACTACTCCAACCATCCCCCCCAACACACACATTTTACAGAAGTCATCTGAGAAGACTGAGCTCAGAGCGCAGAAACGGTATCCCAAGACCCTGCAGTCAGGAGTCAGGATAATTGGAGCCAAACAGAGCTTGTCTCCTCACTCAGTGGCCTTGACTTCGTCCCACCCTGCCTTTGCCCAGCCTTCTGCTAACTGTGCTCTCCACCCAACCCCCAGGCCTCACATATCGATGCCCTCCAGCCTGAACCCGATGAGGCTGCCCTTCAACCAGCCTCACCCCCAGTGAGTGACAAAGCCCCTCTGACCCCATCCTCTCCTGGCCTAGCGTGACCCCTCCTCATTTCCTTTTCTGGTTCCTGGCAGGAGCCTGCTGCAGTGCCAACCTCAGGAACATGCTGTGTCCAGCCCTGAGCCCCTACTCTGCCAAGATGTGCCCATGGTGGAAGACAGCTGCCTGAGCCAGCCAGTGAGAGGGTTTCCTCAGGGCACCTGGTGCGTGGGGGCCTGGGGTGGAGGCTGGGTGGGGCTGAGGGAGTGGGCCTCATGCTTACTCCGCTGTTTCTTCCATCTTCCTGCAGGATTGGTGAAGACATGTTCCCTCCTCTGCTGCCTCCCACTGAGCAGGACCTCACTACGCTTCTCCAGGAGGGGCAAGGGGAGCCAGGGGGAGGGCCCTTGGGGGCCCAGTCCCTTTTGCAGCCCTCCCCCTATGGGCAATCTGGGATCTCAATGTCCCACATGGACCTACGGGCCAACCACAGTTGGTGATCCCAGCTGGAGGGGCACCCCGGAGAGACAGCTCTTCTACTTCCCTCGGACCTGCTCTGGATACCTGCTCATGCTCCTGCAAGCAGATGAGGAGGGTGCCCTCTTGTCCCCACCTACTCCTGGGTCCGAAGGAAAAGACTGCCAGAAGACTGCATGGCAGGTGGCACCAATCCACTCCTTCTCTTCTGCTGCACACCCCTGCCCACCTCCTTCCAGCACTGACTGGAAAGAAAGTTCAGGTTCCAAAGCGAAACATGCCCCAACATGCCTGCACCTGCAGAACACACACACACACACACACACAGCTTTCCATGGATGATGGGGCTGAGCAAGTGGGGGCTGGGTGACAGCACAGGTAAGGGCACAGAGGGCTTCTCCACCTACTCAGAGCCAGGACCTAGACCCCTTTATGTAGAAACATGCCAACACATTTACACAAGAGGCTGGGATGGAGGATACTGGGAAGTGGGGAAGCACTTCAGGGGACCCTGGGTGGGAGGAAGGGTCTGGATGTATTTAGTGATACCAGCTTTACCCAGATTAAAAAACAAGTCCTCAAATTCCCATCAGCCGGATGGAGACTTCTGGTATGTATATGAGATCATGCAGAAGTACAAGGGCCAAGTGTCTTCCGGTATAGCTGTGTCAATACATCCCTAAAACATGCTGATGTATAGATAGCACACATTAGTGTGACCACACAGAATGCTTTTGCCTGTGGGACAACACAAATTTGGGAGTGTGAGACACTGCACAAGACACCAGTGAGCTGGCCTGACAGATGCTGAACAGATGTACTGAGCTTTGAGTCCGTGCCCAGGTGGGTCTATGTGGCTGTGACATCTGGATAGAGTTTCAAGTTGCCAATGCTGCCTGGGAGTCAGGGCATGAGGGGCTGGGTCCAAGCCCGGCTGTGTGGTCCTCCAGTCTATCCATGGCCTCTCTCCTGTTTCCCCATTCACCGCTGGCTCCTCTTCACGTGCCCCCCATCCCATGCCACCCTTTCTCCCTCCTGGGGGGTGAGGGTCATAGATCCTAAGCCATAAAATAAATTTTATTCCAAAATAACAAAATAAATAATCTACTGTACACAATTTGAAAAGAAAGACGCTCTAACTGCTCAGATAGGTGCTGCGGTCCAGCCTCCGACCAGAGGGGACCCTGAGTCCAACCCAGGCCTCCCTAGGGAGCTGGTGAAGGGATCCCACATCCGCCCCCTCCCCCCAGGACAGGAGGGAAAGAATTGTTGAGGACTTGGGGGAGAGATGGGGATGGGAGGGCAAACTGCAGCACTCGTTAAATTAAAGAAACAAACTCAAAGCACAAAAATGGGGAAGGAGAGGGGAGGAGGAGCAGGTCCAGTGTTCCCAGACCCCCAGTTCTGGGGGGAAATGTGGCCATTTTTAGTTGCTGGACCTTCCCAGGGGAGTCCCCCTTCCCCCATGTCCAAACTGAGTCCAACTGTTCACACCACTGGTGCAAACCTAGAGAGAATGGGAGTGTGCTGTGTGTGGGGGGGGAGAACCCCTGGTGCCCTGGAGGCAGAGTCCTTGCCCCCTCAGTCTGGGCAGGGGTGAGGGGGCACCACGCACCCTCCTTGTGTCCTCTCGCCAGGCCCCTGCTTCGTTATTGCTTGAAGCCCCATAGTCTTATGCCCATGGGGCAGATGGGGAGGCAGGAGAAGGGTAGCGAAAGGATCCAGGGTTATGACTAGATTCCGGGAAAGGAGAGTGTGGGGGCCTGTGTGAGCCAGAAGTCTGGGGTCCCGGGTCTGAGGATGCCAGTCCACCCCTCACTGCCGGCTAGCCTCAGCCTCCACCTTCACGCTGCTCCTGCGACCCTCCACCAGAGCGGGATGGGGTCCCGGGGCAGGGCATCGGTCCAGCAGCCCTTCTTCGAATTCTGCAGGGAAAAGGGAGAGGTCAGGAGACTGTGGGGGCGGAGGCTGCAGAGAGGTGGTTGGGAACAGAAGCAGAGGCAGAGAAAGCTGAGGAGATGGGCTCAATTGGTTGAATTACAGCCTCCTGTCCACTGCATGTGTGTGTGGGGGAGGGGTTCCATTTCCAAGTGTCTGCAGCCCCCTCCCCTTCCTGGCTGTAAGTAGCTGTCTCTGTGTCTCTCTTTCTCTGTCTCTCCCGCCTCCTCCGTTCTGCTGGAATTTCTGGTTCTGTCAGGAGCTGCGGGGGCGGTTTGGCTCTGACCTCTCCCCTCCCCCCTCCCAGGCTCTGCCACCCCCACTCATCCCTGGCCCCCTCCCAGGCCCCACCCATCCTACCATGGCCCCCCAAGCTTTTTGGTAGCCAAATCAGGGGGAACACAGGAAGCCAGGCTCCCAGCTCCTCCCTCGAGAAAAGCCCCCCTTCCACTCCCCGCCCCCACTTCCCACCCACGCACAGTTTAAAAATACCAAGCCAGGGTTGGTGGCTTTGTCTGCTGCGTCACTCTCAGCCCAGCCGCTGCCCGGCCCCCTGCCGGCCCACTCCCTCTTCCCCCTTCCACACAAAGCATCCCCCTTTGGGCTCCTCTGCTTCCTAGCTGGGCAACCCCATCCCCACAACTCCAAGCCAGTTCCCCCTTCCTGGGATGGTGGGAGTTGTCTCTGAGATCCCCTTGCGGTGACCCACCTTCCTGCCTCCCTTTGTCCTCCATTCTGTCCCATTGCTACTCCCAGCCCCCCCCCCCAGATCTCCAGGGGGAATGGCCCAGTAGGGCCCGCCTCTCCTGAACCCAAGGCCTGGCTGGGCCTCCTACTGCCCTCTCTGGCAACTGTATCCCTCTTCCTCTCACCTGGCCCCAGGACACCAGGATTGCTGTGTGGGGCCTGGGTGGCTGGGGTGCTTGGGGACAGCACTGCTGGCTGCCTCACCTGCGAGAGGTGGCTTCGCAGGCACACAGGGGCTGAGGCGGCCCACGCGGTCGTGGGAGACGAGGCGGGCGAGCCGCAGCCCCTCGTCCATCAGTGTCTGCTGCAGGATGTGGCGGCTCCATAGCCCATGGGCTGGCAATGCCAGAGGCAGGTCAGCAGGGGGCGGCGTCAGCCTTGGGCATGACCCCACAGCTGTGGGCATGGGCACTGGTCAGGTAAGGGGCTGCAGCCAAGGGAACCCCCACCCTCAATGGCACAGCCAGACCCGTAGGCCCTTCTGCCCCCATCCAGCCAGGTCTCCCAACCCTGCTCCAGGCAGTGCCTCCTCGCTCACTCCTCCCACCCAACCCCCCATCCTTCCTCCTCCCCACAAAGGAGAGAGTAGTGTTTTAAGGCGCACTCACCCTGCAAGTGTCCATCTAGACTCTCCCCAGACAGGCTGGCACTGTCTTCCTCCAGGCTGGGACGGTAAGAGGGTGCATAGGACTCAGGGCCTGGGGGAGGCTGCTGGATTTCAGGGTGACTCTGTTCTCCAACCTGTGGATGCCCCAAATGGGAAAATGAGGATCTGGAATGGAAGGGGGCTGGAGAAGGCTGCCCTACCGCCCTTACATGCGCCCTGGAGAAAACATACCTCCTGTTTCAGCTTCTTCAGTGGGGGACCTCCCAGTTCTTCAGAGTGGAGCCTACAAAAATACAGAATAAGAAGGGTGAGGCTGGGGGGTGAAGCACAGGACAGGCTGAGCACAGAATCAGGCCAGGGGCATACATTTTTTAAAAACTCTGCAAGAGGCTGGCTGGGTAGGAGTTTTCCAGCTCAGGCACTATTGTCGTGGGGAGCTGGGGGGGACCTGACATGAATGGGAGGAGGGACTAGACCTCAGACAAGCTGACTTGGCCAAAGGCAGGACATGCAGGTGGGTAGAAAACAGGCCTAGAGTCCCTGGAGCTGGAGGTTAAGGTGTCAGTCAACTCTTCCTTGGCAGGATTCCAATCTAGGAAGGACTTGGGAAAAGGGTCTCACCTGGAGCCCTTCAAAGAGGACAAGTAGGTGCTCTCTCGGGCCACTTGGCGAGACAAAGAAAAGAGCTCCACTCTTCGCAATAAGAGTGTGTTGTCCCTTATGCAGAACTGGGCAGCAGCCTCGTTGATGGTCAGCTGTGGAGAGAGGGCCAGAACAGTCAGAACCTACCTCCCCACGCCCCTTCTGCATCAGATGCCCCAGGCCCATCCACTGGATGCTGGCTTTGGTTTGGACCCTACTAGGCAGCTTTCTAAGGAAGGAAAGCGGATCAGCACCCACAGCTTCCTAGGAATGCCTGGAGCCTCCTCCGAGCCTGTAGGGTTCTGCAGGACCTGGAGCTGAACAACTGGGCTTTGGCCTAGACCTCTGCTTCCCTCAGAGGTTCTCTCATCCCCCCGCGGCAGCTGGGGGAGGGGTTGCAGGGAAAGGAGTTGGGGTCTGGGGTCCTGCTCAAGGGGAAGTGAAACAGTTGGGGAAGGAATTCTCAGAGGTAAGTGGGTGGAGGTCCCAGGGGTGGTGGGCGATCCCGAGAGGCTCCAGGTCCTCACCTCGTGCAGACTGAGCTGCTTTCCCTCCCGCCGCTTGGAGTCGAAGCGGCCGTAGATAATGCTGTATTTGCGGATCTCCTCTTCCTTCTGGCTGTCATTATCATCCATCTCAAAGATGTGCCCCACACTCCGTGCCAGCTTCTTATTCAGCTTCAGCAGGGATGTGACCTCCCCAGCATCCCCCCTTGGGAAGCTCCGGAAGATCCTCTCCACGCTCTCCACCACCATGCGCACCATCTCTGGCTCCAGTCGGTCGGGGCCACCCCCAGTCCCACCTGCTGCCAGCCCCCCAGCCCCAGTCCCCTCAGGGACTCCTCCCCCTGCAGGTGGGGAGAAGGGGGGCGAGCCAGCCTCCTCTTCTCCTCCTGCCCCAACGTCCGACTCTGGAGTGCTCCGGCCTGGCCAGATCCGGGGATCCCCTGCCCCAGGTCCCCCAGGCAGTGGTGACAGCTTCTCTCCAAGTTCAAGGGGGCTCTTGGGGCTAAAACTGCGGGCACTGCCTGCCTTTTCCCCTGGGCTGCCGTGCCCATTGCTCATGCTCCCTTTCCGGGTACCCGCGGTCTCAGAGATCTTGAAGAGGGGGATGCTGGAGACAGGGACGGCAGGCACTGGTTGGCTGAAGAGCCCTGGATTGGTGGCCCATTCTCTCAGAGCCTTCTGCAGGCGTCGGACATGAAGGGGCTTGGTGGCCATGCCCACGAGCGCCATGATCTCCAGAAACTCCTCCTCACCCGCCTCACACAGCTGCTGCACGTCGTCCCCTCCCTGCTGGATGAAGGTCTCATAGTAGGAGAGGAGATTGGCGCGCTGCAGGACCCGGTACAGCTGCAGCTCCCCCAGCGTCCGAGGCAGTGCCATGGCTCGGGCACTGGGCCTGAGGAGGAGGGGCACAAGAGAGAAGCGGTCAGCGCAAGTCCCCCTACTGGGCACCAGCCCACGCTAGCAATCTTCCTCTCTCTCTCCTGCCCGCTTCTCTGCTTCCCCTCCCTCGTTGGGATGCTCTCCGGCCCAGTGCTCAGGTCTGAGTACAGACTGAGAATCAGGCACTGCTCAGAGGCACAGACGTGCCAGTGCCATTCCAGACCAGTCAGAAACACCAAAAGCCAGTGCCAGGCAACCCCCTCGGGTCCCCTCCCACTGTGGGAGCTTTTCTGTCCTCCCAATAAATCCTGCTTTCAAAAAATAAAAAGCCAATGCCCTGTCTCTGCAGAATTCCAAGGCTCTTACAACCCCTTCTGCAGCTTTTTACCTTTTTGATCTGGGGCAAGATGACCTCAGGCTCTGAGGCTGACCAGTACATCCCTGGGATGGCTGGACGTCCCTCTCCCCCAAACAAAACCAGCATCTTCCACAATAAACACCCAGAGTCTCAACATTAAGGTGACATCTCATACTACGGTGAGTGCAGAACCTCGACCTTCCCTGCAGTGGACACTGGGGTCACTGCTGGCCGGCTTCCTTCCTAGTGGGATCCTGCCCGAGTGGTTGAGAGGGAGGGGTGTGGCCCGTAGCCTGGCTGTCCCACTCAGTGGGCCATGTGGATCCCTGCTCCTCTTCCTCAGCTTTGCCCAAGGACGAAGCATTTTTAATGCACCCTTGTTCTAACCCTCTCCCCAGGACCTCCCCTTCCGTCCAGGCTGCCCAGTGACCCTCAGTGGCCCCTCTCCTAGCAGTGACATTCTCCACTTGCTTGGCAGGCCAGTCCCTTCAGTTCAGGGGCCACGGGAGGGGAGGGGCGCCTCAATTGTTCTGCGCTGGGGCCGCTCCGCCCACACACACTCCCACAGTGGTAGCGTCTGTGGGCGAACACGCCCGGGGGCTCCCGCCTACTCTTCTCTCCCTTATTTTCCACCCACATCTTCAAGTGGGGGGGGGCTCGCGGCCTCTTGAGGGAGGGGCTGCACACGGAAACTCCCCTTCCCACTCTGCACATAAAGGAACAGATATGGGAAGGGTCGCCTAAGGCATCCGCTGTATCCCCTCCAGCCCCGCGTATGTTCCCTTAACTCAAAGGCGCCAGTTTCTCCCGGACTCCGGGGCCCGCGCACTCCGTGCCAATGACAGACTGAGCCAGTCAAGCGCCCCCCGCACTGTTGCCAACTCGAGGTTCCCCTGGTGCCTGGGGGCTCCCACATTCTTTGCAGGGGGGGCTCGCATGCCAGGTCATGCCCACAGAGTAAACCGAGAATGGAGAATTAGACGCTACTCTTTCATATCCAGCTCCATCGGATTCCTGTCTGCTCCCAGGGTCCCCTAATTCGAAGACGCACCCCCTTTTCCATCAGTCTCCACCCCCCACCCCCGTCCTGCTTCCCCACGTCCTCTCCTCGACCTCCGCCCTCCGGACCCCGTTCCCGAGTCCAGCTCCACCCATCTCCACTCCCGGCCGCCTCCCTTCGCCACTAACTTGAGTCTGGGCTGCGGGGTCCGGCGGGCGCTGTCCCCTCCGCCCGGCGGCTGCTCGGCTGCGGGCGAAGGCACTCTGTGCATGGACGGCCGGAGACCAGCCGGGCCGCCCCAGTCGGTGCCCGGCGCCTGCTGAGCGCCGCGCTCCTCCCCGCGCACGATGCCGTGTCCACCGCTGTCCAGGCTCCGTCCCTCCCTCCACGTCTTCTCTCTCCGAGCCTCCGCGCCTCTGCCTGTGCCTCTGCCCCCCTCCCCGGGTGCGTTTGCCGCCTCTCCGCGCCTCCGCCCCCGCAGGACGCACGGGGAGCGAGGCCCGGCGCGGCGCTGGCTGCCGGGCTGGCGGGCGGAGGGCGTGGGTAGAGCCGGGGCGGGGGAGCGGGCGGGGGGCGGGCTCCGGGCCTCTCGGCCGCCGAGGCGCCGCGGCTCCTAGACCGAGAGGGGCGGGGACTGGGGGAGGCGGTGGGGAGCCGAGGCGGGGGCGGGGACTCAGGGCTGGGGCGCCGAGTTGGGGACCGAGGTGACCGAGGCCGGGCTGGGGACCCGGCGGGCGGGGCGAGGTCGCTCCGAGCCGCCCACGCCGGATGCACAGCCGGCCCTCTCCGCGCCCACGTACCCACGTGAGCGCCCCGCCGGCGACATTCCCCCACCACCACCACTCCGAGCTGGGAGCGGAGTTTCACAACCACGCAGAGGTACACAGAGACACCGAAGCGCACGGACGTGCACAAGCGCCCAGACAACTACGCGGCTGCCCGCGGCCCCCACCCAGACTGTTCGGTGCGGTAGTGTGAATGCGAGGAGTGCGCCGGGAAGCTGGCGGCGGCTGGGGCGCGGCGCATGCAGGTCGCGCATTCGACTCCCCGGGAGTGCCCTCTCGGGGCAGGTCCCAGAGCGCCGGGCTCTGCGGGAGTCCCTCAGACGTGCCGGCGCCTTTCCCCAGCTCCCGAGGGGGTCGCTCTCGGAAACCCAGGCCTCCTCCATCCTCGCCTCGAAAGTTTGGGAAGCAGAAATGGGCGAGTGATGCCGGGAGTCACCACCTGGATGCGCGTGTTGATTAGAAGCGTTGGGATTTGTGCGCGCGGCCAGGCAGGGATGGGGCACCCCGCTTTCCTCTGCTTGGATCCTGTTTGCGGAGGATGAGGCCCTGCTTGGGAACTCAGTGTGGCAAGGGTGTGATAAGGATACCTTTTGGGGGACGTCTATCAGGGCACCTCGTCGGAGAGAGTCTAATGGAAGATGAACAGGAGGCCGAGAGCGTCCGACGTGACTGCCTAGGAGGCGCACAAGGGAGGAGCGCCTTCCGGGAGCCTGGCCCCCTCCCCCAACCCACCGCCCTCTCCCCCCCCTTTGCTTCTCCCAGCCCCATCTGGTTCGCATTACACTCCCGCCCACGGCTGGGAGGGCTGAGGAGGGCAGGCCGGGGCTCTGAGGGCCCGGCCCATCGGCTCTAAGCCCCCGGGAATTGGGGGGTGGCGGGAAGCAAGCCGACTGGCCGCAGGCGAGGATCCCCCTAGTCCGAAACCTCAACCCCGCCCGGCGCTCCGCACTTTTGAGTGGCCGGCCGGGCAGCGCGTGGGTGGCGTGGGCCGGGGCTGGTTCCACATTCCGGCCTGGCGAGGGGAACCTTTCCGCCTCTGGTGGGGTCAGGGAAGGAGGGGTGCGTTATTGGCGGGGGGGAGGTTCAGTAGCTCAGGTTCTATTCTCCATCCCATTAAGTGCCAAACACAGTGTGGGCGGCCGGAGTGAGTAGACCCCCCTCTCCCCAGCCCCTGTCCTGCAACTGGAGGGCGGCCAGGCGGCCTCCCTTCGGGGGCGCTGCCGATCCCCCTGAGGTGTGTGGGCGCCCCTCCCCCACTCCCCCCAAGTTATTTTGGATCCCGGGCTGCCAGCCGCTGGCCCCGGGTTTCCACGTGCCCCCTCCCTCCCCAGCCCACGCTCCCCGTGACGCACATCCTCCGCCCACGCATCCTCTGCGCGAGGCGCCCCCCCCTCCCACCCGGCCCCCTCGGGGTGGCGCTGAGCCCGGCGCTCCTGAGGGAGCCGCCCGCCCGAGGAGGGGGCGTTGCAGGGCGTGAAGCAAGGGGGCGGCGACCCACCGGGCGCCTGAGTCCCGGTCCAGGAAAGAGGACGGAGAAGCCAATTTCGAGCCCTCCACGCCCTGGTCCTGGGCGGGTACCCGGCCGAAGGGGGAGGAGTGGGGGGAAATCCCGCGGAAGGGGCCTGCCTGCTGTCCCGGAGGAGCCTCGAGGGTCCTCGGGTGCGGAGCGGACCTGTGTGCGAGAGAGGGAAACTACCGGGTGTTTAGATCCCTGTTTCTCGGGACTGTCATGTGGCTCGAATGAGAGAATGTACAGCAAAACTCTTTGTGAATTGTAGAACGCTAAGCACGTTTGAGACGCTACTGCCAGTTTGTGTCTCTGTCCCCTGAGCTTAAGTATTTATATGTTTTTTCTTACAGCTACTTGTATATCTGTGTCTCTCTCTAGGTTTGTATCTGAGCCCCTATTTTAAAAAATCATTGACTTGTCAGGCCGCGCCGGAGGCCCAGAGCGCCTCCGCAGCCCGCAGCCGGCGCTGCTGAGATGTCTGTTCTTCCCGCCTACTCCCACCACCCCCAACTCCCCTCCTACTCCCTTCCGTTGAGAACAAGGAATTTCCAGCCTTTAGCAGAGGGAGAGGCAAAGACAAAGAGAGACTGAGCCCATGGGAAACTATAGAAAAACATAAAAGATGAGAGACAGGTGGGGGGGTGACAGAAAGGGAGCAGGGACCAACACGTTTTTTTTTCCTGCATGGGCACCATTCTCTCTTGTCCCCTTTACTTGCTCAGGACCACTTCCCTGCTTCACTCACCTGCTTCTCCTTCCCTTCCCCCCGTTTCCCCCTTACTCCTCCCCCCCAAGTCTGAGAGGCAGAAGTGGAAGAAAATCCCGCGGAAGGAGCCTGCTACTTCCCCTGGGGAGCCAGGGGGGTCCAGGTCCGCCCCCCTTCCTCCTCAGTGTTCTCAACCACACACGGAGCAAAACAACTGGTCTTATTTAATAATCAAGGATTAATATTCCCTTTATTATCTACACCGGTCTCTTCCAGGAAGAAAAACAGTATCCTCAGTCCTAGTTTTCCAAGAAAAGGAGAAAAGATTGCGAAGAAAGGGGGGAAGTGGGTGGAAGAGGAGCCGTTCCTAGGCTTCCCAGGCACGTGTAGATTTTCATCTAGCAGATTGCTCTGCTCACTCCTCCCTACCACGTTTTCACCGGGCCAAATCCGACTCACTCAACAAGGTTTGGCTCAAACCTCCCCTTCCAGGACCCCCTCCAATCCTCCAGGCAGAATTAATTCCTCCCACCCCTTGGTGGCCTCGTGACTCTTAGTACACATTTCAGTGGTAGTTGCTTGTTTCCCTCGCAGCCCAGGACCTCTCCAGGGTAGGCCTGCTATCTAGTGCATTCTCTGAAATGAGTGAATTGATGATGCTATTTACAGGACTGAGCAACTCTGAAAAGGGCAATGGACACAAATTTTACTCCAAAGGGGCCCCAGCCTGGGCAAAACTGTTTAAATGGAGACATTTGTTTTCCATGTCTCTTTCCCTTTGAAAGTTTCCAGTGAGTCCCACAAGTTTGTCTCCTTGGCCTTCTAAAATGTCCACTATCCTGATAAATTAATCCACATGAATTGAAGATGGAAGGCTGAAATCCTTGCTGATAATAGAAAACTATGAACATAATGATTCTTCTTTTTTTCCTCTTTCAGTAAAATGCCAGAATGGTGTCATTCAAGTTAGTTATTGTACAAGAAATGTTTCACCTCCAAAGACAAATAATCCTAACCCCAGTCGATAAGGAACTCACAGTCTAATAGAGTAGACAGACATAAAGAATAACAACACAAGCCGGGTTCGGTGGCTCAGCCTGTAATCCCGCACCTTTGGGAGGCTGAGGTGAGTGGATTGCCTAAGCCCGTGGGTTCGAGACCCGCCTGGGCAGCGAGATCTCATCTCTACAATAAATCAAAAAATCAGCTGGACGTGGTAGCGCATGCCTGTAATTCCGGCTACTTGGAAGGCTGAGGCGGAAGGATCGCCGGAGCCCAGCAGGTCGAGGCTGCGGTGGCCTGAAGCGGCCACTGCACTCCAGTCTGGGTGACAGAGTGAGACTCCAACTCAAAAAAAAAAAAAAAAAAAAAAGAATAACAACACAGGTCGGGCTCGGTGGTTTGGCCTGTAATCCTGTGCTTTGAGAGGCCAAGGTGAGTGGATTGCCTGAGCCCGCAGGTTTGAGACCCGCCTGGGCAACTTGGCGAGCCCTCATCTCTGCAATAAATCAAAAAATTAGCTGGGCGTGGTAGCGCGCGCCTGTGGTTCCTACTTGGAAGGCTGTGGCAGAAGGATCGCCAGAGCCCAGCAGGTTGAGGCTGTGGTGGCCGGGAGCGTGCCACTGTATCTAGTCTGGGCGACAGAGTAAGACTTCAACTCAAAAAAATAAAATAAAATAAAATAACAACACAGTGTGATATCAGGGATACAAACTGACAGAAGCACATGAGTGCAAGTGATCTATTCTGCCTGGGACTGTGGGAGGCTAGTTTAGACTGGCATCGAAAGGAAGTGATGATGCAGTCCAGGATTTTGAAGTATGAATAGGAGATTTCCAGGAAGAAGGGAAGTCAAGTCAGAGAAGCAGGAGTGTGCACTTGCATGGCGGTATGAAGCAGAAGGATATATCCTAAGAAACTAGACATTGTTGTTCATCATCGCCAGGTACTGGGTGGAGGTGGTTAGAGTTATCCTAGGGAGGTGTTCGAGACCACTACGTTAAAGGTATTATAGACCAGTGCGGCTCAAACTGTGCTTAAGGACCAATTTTTTTAAAATTTCCAATCTATTATTGTCCACTACTTTTATAAAATACCTTAAAAGTGAATTGTTCAGGCTGAGCTTGGTGGCTCAGCCTGTAATCCCAGGGCTTTGGGAGACTGAGGCGAGTGGATTGCCTGAGCCCATGGATTCGAGACCTGCCTTGGCAACTTGGCGAGACCTTGTCTCTAAAATAAATTTTAAAAATTAGCCGGGTGTGGTAACGCATGCCTGTAGTTCCGGCTACTTGGAAGGCTGAAGTGGAAGGATCGCCGGAGCCCAGCAAGTCAAGGCTGTGGTGGCCGGGAGCGTGCCACTGCACTCCAGTCTGGGCAACAGAGTGAGACTCCAACTCAAAAAAATTTTTTTAAAAAGTGCATTGTTCAGCTGGGCTCGGTGGCTCAGCCTGTAATCCCGCGCCTTGGGTGGCTGAGGTGAGTGGATTGCCTAAGCCCGTGGGTTTGAGACCCACCTGGGCAACTTGGTGAGACCTCATCTCTACAATAAATCAAAAAATTAGCCGGGTGTGGTAGCGCGCGCCTATAATTCCAGCTACTTGGAAGGCTGAGGTGGAAGGATCGCCCGAGCCCAGCAGGTCAAGGCTGCGGTGGCCGGGAGCGGCCACTGCACTCCAGTCTGGGTGACAAAGTGAGACTCCAACTCAAAAAAAAAAAAAAAAGTGCATTGTTCAAAAACTGATAAACCCCGATTTTATTAGATTAAGTAAATGTACAATTTCTCTGTCAATTACTATACAACTTTCCAAATGCTTACACTTACTTTCTGAAATTGTTTCATTGCAGATTGGTAACACACTTTGAATAACATTATTCTAGTTATTTGTTTCTTTACTAAGGACCTTGGACTTCATCCTGTGGGGTTACTGTGGAACCGTGAAGACTCTAACATGGAGTGGCATGGTCACTGTACTTAAGAGAAGAGTGGAGGAAGGACTTAGGACCACAAAGGCAGCAGGGAGTTCAGCTTGAAGGAAACGGAAGAACCTTGCTCGAAGGGAGAAATGGCAAGACGCTGGAGAAAGTCAGCGGCATGGGATGCAGGAGAAAGATCACATTTAAAAGATAGGGCCAGGTGAGGTGGCTCACACCTGTAATCCCAGCACTTTGGGAGACTGAGGCAGGAGGATTGTTTGACCCCTGGAAACAGTGAGATCTTGTCTCTTCCATAAATAAATAAATAAATAAATAGCCAGTTATGGTGGTGCACACCGGTAGTCCCAGCTACTCGGGAGGCTAAGGTGGAAGGATCATCCGAACCCAGGAGGTCGAGGCTGTGGTGACCCGTGATTGTGCCACTGCACTCCCACCTGGACAACAGAGTGAGACTCCAACTCAAAAAAAAAAGTAAGATCAATAGGACTTGATTGATTGCCTAAGGGGTTAGGAGGTCGAGAACAAGTGACTCAGAGTAGGCTTCTATTTGGGTGACTGAGTAAATGAAATGGAGTACTCCTTCTTAGAACTCTGGAATTGCTTTCAGCAAATATTCACAGTCTGTGGTCCTTCATCCACAATTCCTAAATTCAACAAATTAGGAAAACCCAGAGTTTTCATAAATTATTTGGCAATAAAACCTAATCTGCTATTCATAATAATCATATAATGGAAATAGTCAAATATCTACAAGAAAAAAAAACCCAAAAAACCTAATCTGACCTGAATTTATTTTGTGGCAGAACCTGACCTAAACTTACATGAGGTTATTTCTAGTTTTATTTTAGCTCTCAGTTATCACAGTATGAATATTCATATATGTCATTACAGGAATATTAATTTGTTTGATTCCTGGCTGCTGTCTAGATGCCATTTGTATTGTTGCCTTATATTTTGTATATGCCCCACACTATCATTTGAAAATCCAAAAAATGTTGAAACACATTTACCATCCAGATTTCCCGCCCCATTTACTCATCGGCTTGGCCTGAGTTCTTTGGCTATTTGCATAAATCAGATCCACCTGCAGATAATGAATATTCATTACATTGTGTGCCATAGACTCTGAAGGAGAGTCTCAGCGTTTTGAGCAGTGTCCTCATTAAAATGAGGCTAAAATCTTCTTGAGTGACTATCTTGAAGTGACAGTACTCATTTGGATAAGTTGTGATGTGTTTATGGACAACCAGTCTCATTACTGTTTATCTTGTTTACACATTTTAATAGTCAGTGGTCAGTGATCTTTTAGAATTAGTTCCCAAACCTGAAATTAGTTTCCCTGATTTTTTTTGAGTTGGAGTCTCACTCCATCACCCAGGTTGGAGTGCAGTGGCATGCTCATGGTCACCCCAGTGTCAACCTACTGGGCTCCAGCGATCGTTCTGCTTCAGCCTTCCAAGTAGCCGGAACTACAGGCATGCGCTGCACTCAGCTAATTTTTGATTTATTATAAAGACGAGGTCTCACCAAGTTGCCCGGGTTGGTCTCAAACCCTCAGGCTCAGGCAATCCACTCGCCTTGGCCTCCCAAAGTGCTGGGATTACAGACTGAACCACCGAGCACGGCCTTGTTCCCCTGGTTTTACTTTTAGTCAAGACCAAAGAGCAAGCTCTGAATGGTGAGAATAAGGCCTAGTAGAAAAAATGAAGTTTGTGTGTGTATATATATATGCACACAAATAATATACGTAATAACATATACATAAATATATACATATATTTTAATAGACTTCATTTATTGAGTCAGAGTCTCACTCTGTCACCCAGGTTGGAGTGCAGTGGCATGCTCCCGGCCACCACAGCCTCGACCTGTTGGGCTCTGGCAATCCTTCCACCTCAGCCTTCCAAGTAGTCGGAACTACAGGCACATGCCACCACGCCCGGCTAATTTTTGATTTATTGTAGAGATGAGGTCTCGCCAAGTTGTCTGGGTGGGTCGCGAACCTGCGAACTCAGGAAATCCACTCCTCAGCCTCCCAAAGTGCTGGGATTACAGGCTGAGCCACCGAACCTGGCCGGGTTTTTTTTTTTTTTAAACCTAATTTTTTTTTCTGTTCCAGGATCCCATCCACAGTACTGCATTACATTTAGTTCTCATGTCTCCTTTTGCCTGTGGCAGTTTTCTCAGACTTTCCTTGTTTTTGATAACCTTAACAGTTTTGAGGTATACTGGTCAGATATTTTGTAGGATTACCTTCTATTGGAATTTGGCTAATGTTTTTCTCATGATTAGACTGGTGTTACGGGTTTTGGGAAGGAAAACCACAGAGATAAAATGTAATTTTTATCATGTTACCAAGGGTATATAGTATCAACATGATTTATTACTACTGATGCTGACCTCTCAGCCAAAGGAGTGCGTGAGAGACACCGGATAACCATGGCAGCACGATGACCTAGACTTTTATTTTTGAGGATTAAATTTATTCTCTTGCCCACAGCTCAGCCTCATTTTGACTTTTAAAAAATTATTTATTTTGAAAGCCTGAATCTTCCCCATAAGTTACCCTTGATTTTCTCCTCAACTCACTTAGCTCCATTGTCTCTAGTCTTCCTACCCATCACTGTCAGCTCCTCTAAAAAAAGATGCTTCAATTTCTACTAACAGTTTTTGAACACCTGGCATTTTGCTAGGCCCTCACTGTGTTAATTCATTTAATGAGAAGCAGCCAATGCATAGAAATAACTCTGGCTTTGGGGTCAGTGGGATTTAGGTTGGGATCGCAGCCCAGGTGAACCATGAAATCTTGGGCAGGTTCCTTTGGCTGTCTTAGCCTTGGCTTTTTCAATGGAGATCATTATATTTGCCTCACAAGCTGACGTGAGGAATAAATCTTCTCTTAATCCTCACATTCATTTTGCTTCCAAAAATAAAAATCTCTATGACTACATTTTTAAACGCTAATGTTCATGCCTATAAAACACTGACAAGACAATATTTTGTGGTTTCTGTTTCAAATTTTTTAGGGACTTTGGAGGACCACAATTTGTCAATCGTCTTTTAAAAATTGTTCTGTGAGGACCCTATTCATAAAGAGATGTCAATTACAGACTTCTCAGAACAGAAGAATCATGGCAAAAAGGAAAGAAAAAAAAAACCAAAGGAACTTAAGACAATTTTGATGGAAATACCAAGTTTGGTCCAGAAGGCCTCGCCCGTTCTGATTTTCTATTGGCTAAGCTTACCATCAGTCACACCAGTTGTAAATAAACTGGAGACGGAAGCATGTTGTCAAGGGGTGGGCTCTTCCTGTCGCCATTCCTAGGGCGAGCACCCGTTTTCTAATAGGCCGAAAGCCGTTTTTCCCGCCCTCTCGCTCAGTTGCCAAGGGGCGGGACTCCTTGGGCCTTGGGAGGGGAGGGGGGAACTGAATGCTCGAAACTCCGGACATCTGATTGGTTGGTAGGGGAGGATCTCGTAGCGGATAGGCTGCTGGCGCTGCCTGTTCGGGGTTAGTTGCTGGGGAGAGGCACGTGAGAAGGAGATGGCGTGAGGCAAGCATGGCGGGAGGAATGAAAGTGGCGGACTCGCCGGCAGTTGGTCCCGCGTCCTGGGGCTGGGGGGCCGGGGTCAGTGGGACAGTGCTGCTGCTCTTGGTCTTCTCCGGCTGCTTGGTCTGTGGCTCAGGTACCGCCCGGGCAGCAGCTGCCGAGGGGGCGGGTGCCGAGGGGTTATTTTTGGAAAAGTGGGGATTGTCCCGAGAGCGCGGGCCGTTACTCTGCAGAAGGGCGGTGGCTCGACCGGGGGTCGCGGCGTGGTGTGGAGGAACACGTTTCGTCGACTGGTGGGCATCGGGACTGGGGGGACGGGCCCCTGGGACGGGCTGAGGGAGCTCTCTAGAGTAGGAAGGAGCCGGGAGCTTTTTGGCGGAGGCAGGAAGGGAGGCCTAGACTGGGGAGAAGCCGTCTTGGGGCTGAGCCGTCCTGCAGAGGCTTCCGCGAGCTTCCTGGTTAAAAGGAAGAAGACGGGGATTGTTCCGGGCGGGCGGAGCTGCCACGGAAAAGGGACGTCCCATTCATTCTGCAAATTAGCAAACACCAGAGCGTGTGCTCTGTCAGGACCCGGGGCACGGGTGGCTGAACAGATCTGTATATCCCAGAAATGCGGTGATCTCGAATGTCTTATGGTCTTCTAAGACCTTGGCCCGTAACATCCTTATGTAGAACGGACCAAGAGTCGTCATATTCCAGTTTCCAAAAATGATACGAGTGCCTTTCAGCATCGAATGGGTTTCTTTTGGAAATTTATTCATAACTTCAAACTTGTTTGATACCGGCTGCTGGGTAATCAACTTTGAGCTGGAAAGGAAGCCCTTTTCCTTTTCTGCGCCAGTGTGTTTATTAAAAACCTTCTACTCCATTGTCGTTAAATTCACAACAGAAAAATAAGTGAGGTTTTCAAGCTTCCCTGGAGGGAGTTGAAACTCAAGAGAATAAAGATATGTTATCTGGTAAACACATTTTTTGCTGTCTCACCTCTCCCTTCTGTTCCTGCCTATCTCATGCGGTCACTTATGATTATCTTTACCTACAGCTTTAGGATGTCTCAGCATCAGTAGATCTAGTTTCAAAGCACAGCATCCTTCTGAAAACTTTCTTTTTAAAGGGAGAGGGATGTAGGTATTCGGGAAGGTACTTTCCAGAGGGTCCACGATAACAATCGAAGAGGGGCATTTATTTTCTTTTTCTTTTTCTTTTTCTTTTTTTTTGAGTTGGAGTCTCACTCTGTCGCCCAGACTGGAGTGCAGTGGCCGCTCCCGGCCACCGCAGCCTCGACCTGCTGGCCTCCGGCGATCCTTCCGCCTCAGCCTCCCAAGTAGCCGGAATTCCAGGCATGCGCTACAACGCCCGACTGATTCTCCGATTTATTGTAGAGATGAGGTCTCGCTGCCCAGGCGGGTCTCGAACCCGCTAGCTCAGACAATCCACTCACCTCAGCCTCCCAAAGGTGCGGGATTACAGGCTGAGCCACCGAGCCCGGCTGGCATTTATTATCTGAATGAACCTCTTTTTAAAAAAATGGGTTAGTGAGTTGTGCGCATGAAATGAGAAACAGTATGCAAACAAGCTCCTAAATAGTAAGCACTCAGTTGGCAGTATCTTTCTCTTAAGTTTATTTAATGAAGAGAAAAACGGACTTATTGGCTTCAGAGAAGGGTAAACTCCGGCTGATATTTGAACGCCTGATAGATTATGTGGGTGGCATCTACAAAGAATAATCATGTAACAGAGAACTTTCTGAAAATCAGAGGTACCCAAAGATAGAGTGGAGTTTTAGAAGGTAGAGAATTTCTTCTTCTTGGAAGTTTTTGAAAAATTTGATTATAAAAGTAATTCATGCTTATTTGACTATTTGACAAGTACAATTATTTAAAAAAGTAGGCAGAAACCTTGCTGTTTATTCCATTTAGAGGCCGTCAGTTTTTTTTTTTCTTCCCGCGTTGGAGTCTCACTCTGTGGCCCAGACTGGAGTGCAGTGGCCGATCCCGGCCACCGCAGCCTCGACCTGCTGGGCTCCGGCGATCTTTCTGCCTCAGCCTTCCAAGTAGCTGGAACTACAGGCGCGTGCTACCAAGCCTGCTAATTTTTTGATTTATTGTAGAGATGAGGTCTCTCCAAGTTGCCTGGGCGGGTCTTGAACCCGCGGGCTCAGGCAATCCATTCACCTCGGCCTCCCAAAGCACGGGATTACAGGCTGAGCCACCGAGCCCGGCAAGGCCGTCAATTTTACACTTTCTTCTGGCCTTTTCCACATATTTTTGATTAAAAAATTATTTTGAATTGATAATACATTTGTATCCAGTCAGTAATCTAGTTCTCTTCCCTGGAGGCCATCAGTTGTTACCAGAGATAGTTTTCTCATTTACATTTGATTTTTTAGCACAATCATTCTAAATCATTTAAGATTCTTTATAAATGTCATTTTACTTGTATTGCACCCTTTTTGATTAAACAGACCATTACTGTTTCTGGATTAAACATTTGTGGATGTTCTAGTTTTTCATTGTAAGTTTGTGAACATCTTTTTGTGTTTAAATTTTTTATTGCATTTGAATAATTTTTTTATTTTATTTATCTTTTATTTTTTTTGAGTTGGAGTCTCACTCGGTCGCCCAGACTGGAGTGCAGTGGCCGCTCCCGGCCACCGCAGTCTCGACCTGCTGGGCTCCGGCGATCCTTCCGCCTCAGCCTTCCAAGTAGCCAGAATTACAGGCGCGCGCTACCACGCCTGGCTGATTTTTTGATTTGTAGTAGAGATGAGGTCTCACTGCCCAGGCGAGTCTCGAACCCTCAGGCTCAGGCAATCCACTCACCTCACCCTCCCAAAGGCACGGGATTACAGACTGAGCCACCGAGCCTGGCTTGAATAATTTTTTAAAGATAGATTCTCAGAAATGGATTAATTTGATTACAAACTTAAATATATTTAAGATCTATAAGACATATTGCTTTCTTAAAAGGTGTGCCAGTTTAAAAATTTTTTACTTTTCTTTTTTTTTTTAAGTCAAGGGTCTCACTCTGTCGCCCAGGCTGGAGAGCAGTGGCAAATTTTACTTTACTTTTTTTTTCTTTTGAGTTGGAGTCTCACTCTGTTGCCCAGACTGGAGTGCCTCGACCTGCTGGGCTCCGGCGATCCTTCCACCTCAGCCTTCTGAGTAGCTGGAACTATAGGCAGGTGCTACCACACCCGGCTAATTTTTTGATTTATTGTAGAGGTGAGGTCTCGCCTGCCCAGGCAGGTCTCGAATCCGCGGGCTCAGGCAATCTGCTTACCTCAGCCTCCCAAAGCGCAGGATTACCTCTTGACAGAAATGAATAGAGGCTATTTAAGAATTAGAAGAGGTTTTTCATGACTTTTTAGGATCCCTTCTAGTGTTCACATCCAATGAATCATTTTAGTTACCATCTACCTGTATTCATTAAATGATCAGTATTGTTGATTGAAAAGTAGGCGAAAAGTTATATTTGTGCTGATTACAGGTATATGTGAAGTTATTCACCTTTGAATGGCTGCTTTATAGTAAATACAATAAAAAGTTGTGATTCACCAAATTTTAAAAAGTTTTAGAAGGCATTTTCCTGAATATTTAATTTATTCTGCTTTTTAACATGCTGGCTAACTCCCTTTGGGGAGGAGAAGAAAGATGAGATATGTCATTTTGCTATGGGAAGCACAAGGTACCAACATGAGCATTTGGACAGCTTGTGTATGTTTAAGGTTGTTTGATTTAGTTTTATGTTTCTAAAAATTTAAGCTGCAGCTGGTGATCATTTCCACAGATTATCCTCCTTAGGCTGAACTGGTCTAAGATGTGGCTGGCCAAGGTGCTGATTTCTGGAGGCAGTTACTGTTCAACAGGTTTATTTATTTAGTTACTTAAAATCTTTGAATGGTGTAGAACACAGAAAAAGAAAGAACTGGATATGTTAATTCCGACATTTCTTCTTCTAAATCAGCTTTATTTCTTTAGGAGTATGGCTTGGGAGAATTTGAAAGCTAAATTAAAAATAATGATGCCTTTTATTGGCATTAAGTTTTTCTTTCTTTTTCTTTTTTTTTTTGAGTTGGAGACTCTGTCACTCAGGCTGGAGTGCAGTGGCACACTCACGGCTACCCCAGCATCGACCTGCTGGGCTCCAACGATCCTTCCGCTTCAGCCTTTCAGGTAGCTGGAACTACAGGCTCAGGCCACCATGCCCGGCTAATTTTTTTTTTTTCATTTATTGTAGAGACAGGGCTTACCAAATTGCCTTGGGCTTAGGCAGTTCATTTGTTTTGGGATTTCAGTGTTGGGATTACAGGCTGAGCCACCAAGCCCAGCCAGCGTTAAGTTTTTGTTTTTGTTTTTTCTTTTGAGTTGGAGTGTCACTCCGTTGCCCAGACTGGAGCAGTTGGGCTCCGGCGATCCTTCTGCCTCAGCCTTCCAAGTAGCTGGAACTCCTTCCAAGTAGCTGGAACTACAGGCGTGTGCTACCACGTCTGGCTAATTTTTGATTTATTGTAGAGATGAGGTCTCGCCAAAGTTGCCCAGGTGGGTCTCAAACCCGTGGGCTCATGCAATCCACTCACCTCAGCCTCCCAAAGCGCAGGATTACAGACTGAGCTACCAAGCCTGGCTTCAAGTTTTTATTTTTAAAAATACTTCCCAATGATTCTGCAAGCCTCAGTGAATTTATGTTTTGTTTTTTTTTTTGAGTCGGAGTCTCACTCTGTCGCCCAGACTGGAGTGCAGTGGCCGCTCCCGGCCACCGCAGCCTCAACCTACTGGGCTCCGGCGATCCTTCCGGCTCGGCCTTCTGAGTAGCTGGAACTACAGGCGCGTGCTACCACACCCGGCTAATTTTTTTGATTTATTGTAAAGATGAGGTCTCGCCAAGTTGCCCAGGCAGGTCTCGAACCCGCGGGCTCAGACAATCCACTCACCTCGGCCTCCCAAAGTGCTGGGATTACAGGCTGAGCCACTGAGCCCGGCCGAATTTATGTTTTATGAATAGAGTATTTTTTAAGTTTCTCATAACCTTACTATTCACTATCTAGACAGAAGTAAACTCTTGATCCTTATTTGTGAAAGGATATTCTTTCAGTATATTTGTGGGCCTGTTAGTGAGGTGAATGTCAACAGCGTTTTTTAAAGGTTTCATTTTAAGAAACATAGGCTTGGAAGAAATCCAAATTGTGTTGGATTAGACCTTAGTAAGAAACTGATAGTGTATTAAGACCTAATTTTTAAAAAACTAAGATATAATTCCCATACCATAAAATTCACCTTTCAGTGGTTTTTATTATATTCACAAGGTTGTACAAACATCGCTACTGCCTAATTCCAGAATACTTTAATCACACCATACACTTCAGCAGTCACTCCCTATCCCCCAGCCTCTGGCAACTATTAGTGTACTTTCTGTCTCTGGATTTGCCTTTTCTGAACATGTCATATAAATGAAATCATACAATATGAGGCCAATTTTTGTTTGTTTTGTACTCAGCATAATTTTTTTTTTTTTTTTTTTGAGTTGGAGTCTCACTCTGTCACCCAGACTGGAGTGCAGTGGCCGCTCCCAGCCACCACAGCCTCGACCTACTGGGCTTTGGCAATCCTTCCGCCTCAGCCTTCCAAGTAGCCGGAATTACAGGCACGCGCTACCACACCCGGCTGATTTTTTGATTTATTGTAGATATGAGGTCTCGCTGCCCAGGCGGGCTCGAACCCGCATCTTAGGCAATCCACTCACCTCAGCCTCCCAAAGGTGCGGGATTACAGGCTGAGCCACTGAACCCGGCTTCAGCATAATGTTTTTAGGGTTTATCCATGTTGTAGCTTGTATCAGTATTTCATTCCTTTTTATGACTTCATTCCTTTTCATTGTATGAATATACCATGTTGTATTTGTCCACTCGTTGGTTGTCGCCGTTGGTTATTATGGATAATGTTGCTGTGAACATCTATGTACAAGTTTTTGTGTGAACATGTTTTCAGTGCTCTTGGGTATTTACCCAGGAGTGGAATGCCTGAGTAACTCTAGGAGTGACTTCAGGAGCCTTAGGAATTCCTTGTAACTTTATCTTTTTGAGGAACTGCCAAACTTTTCCAAAGAGGCTATACCATTTTACCTTTCTGCTAGCAATGTGTGAGCATTCCAGTTTCTCCGTATCTACACAAACACTTGATATTGTCCTCTGTTTTATTTTGGACATTCTAGTGGGTATGAAGCAGTATTTCATTGTGGTTTTGATTTACATTTTCCTAATGACTAATTATGCTGAGCCTTTTTCATGTGCTTGATGGCTATTTGTGTGTCTTCTCTGGAGAAATACCTATTTGCATCCTTTGCCCATTTAAAAAACTGGGCTATCATTTTATTATGTATAATTCTTTATATATTCCAGACATTAGGCCATTATCAAATATATGTGGAGTTTGCAGACGTTCTGTGGGTTTTCTTCATTTCTTGATAATAATGTCCTTTGACGCACAAAAGTTTGTTGTTGTTGTTGTTGTTGTTTTTTAGAAATGAGGTCTCGCCAAGTTGCCCATGCTGGCCTCAAACCTATGGGCTCAGGCAATCCTCTCACCTCGTCCTCTGGGATTGTAGGCTTGAGCCACCGTGTCCAGCTCACAAAAGTTTTTAATTTTTATGAAGTCTAGTTTACCTATTTTTCTGTTTGGTTGCTTATGCTTTATTGTCATATTTAAGAAATCATTGCTTAATCTAAGATAACGAAGATTTATGCCTATGTTTTTTTCTAAGTTTTAAATGTTTTTGCATTTACATTTAGAACTGAATTTAACTTCAGAATTTGTCTTAGCCTCAGCCTAAAGCCATTTTGGACTGGTGGGCATCAGTACCTTTTTTGTGTATGTATCTTTGGCTTTCTAAGGCTTGATTGAGTTTTTTTGTTTTTTAGTTTATTTAAATCTACCCTCCTTTATACTAAGAACCAAAGTGATAACTAAATTTCCACTTAGAAAAGTACTCAGTTGGAAAGCACACTATAGAACTCAGAAGCTACTCAAGTGTGATAAAGAAAGTAGCTCGGGCAAACTTGGGTGGGAAAATATAGGAGTATCATTTTTAATCTTTAATTTCTTTTTTTTTTTTTGAGTTGGCGTCTCACTCCATCACCCAGACTGGAGTGCAGTGGCACACTCCCAGCCACCACAGCCTTTACCTGATGGGCTCAGGTGATCCTTCCGCCTCAGCCTTCCAAGTAGCTGGAACCACAGGCACGTGCCACCACACCCAGCTAATTTTTTTGTTTATTGTAGAGATGAGGTCTTGCCAAATTGCCCAGGCTGATCTTGAACCCCTAGATTCAGATAATTCTCTCGGTTCTGCCTCCCAAAGTGTTGGGATTATAGGCGTGAGCCACCACACCTGGCAGCATACTGTCTGTCTTAATACACACTTAATAATAGCTTTACTTACCACTTAATCTGAGTGAATGACTATAATATTAAGATTATTAAATTTGACAGAAATAGGCCGGGCTTAGTGGCTCAGCCTGTAATCCCAGCCAGCACTTTGGGAGGCCGAGGCGAGAGAATTGCCTGAGCCCACAGGTTTGAGACCCACCCGGGCAACTTGGTGAGACCTGTCTCTACAATAAATCAAAAAAATTAGCGGGGTGTGGTAGCACGTGCCTGCAGTTCCAGCTGGAACTACTTGGAAGGCTGAGGCGGAAGGATCGCTGGAGCCCAGAGGTCGAGGCTGTGGTGGCTGGGAGCGTGCTACTGCCCTCTAGCCTGGGTGACAGAGTGAGACTCCAACTAAAAAACAAAACAAAACAAAAACCTGACAGAAATAAGACTCTGCCTTATTTCTTCCCTGATCTCGGTTTTTTTTTTTTTCAGTCTGACTGACTTATTTATTTATTTTTTTGAGTCAGAGTATCACTCTTGTCGCTCAGGCTGAAGTGCAGTGGCATGTTCATGGCCACCCCTGCATCGACCTGCTGGGCTTAGGCGATCCTTCCACCTCAGCCTTCCAAGTAGCCGGAACTACAGATGCGTACTACCACACCTGGGTAATTTTTTTCATGTTTTAGAGATGAGGTCTCACCAAGTTGCCCAGGCTGGTCTTAAGTACCTGGGTTCAGGCAATCCTCTTGCCTCAGCCTCCCAAAGTGCTGGTATTATAGGCTTGAGCCACCACACCGGCCCCTGACATTTTAACCCAAGTTTAGGAAAGTGGTCAGTTTCATTTTTAAAATTCTTTTCATGAAATAAGTTCTAGTTATCAGCTTTTTTATTATCTTATGTTTAATTCTTGTTTCCTTTCTTTGTATAAAGATGAAGTTGATGTCGATGTGATCATGCTTAAGGAATCTCGAGTTTGCCATATGACTACCAGCGAACAATTCTGTTACACAAATGTGCTTCCCCCAAAATGGCATGATGTGTGGACACGGATACAGGTAATAACTTGGAAGCCTCTGGTAGGGGCAGCTTCTATAAATATCTGCCTGTTATCAGTGAGTATTTTGACACTTTTTTTCACCTTTGCGTACTTTTTTGGTAGATCAGAACACTTATTAAAGTAATTTTTGTGACTTTCATAGTGGCTAAAGTAGTTTAGCACCTTTGTATACATTTTTATTTTTATTTTATTTTGCTTTTTGAGTTGGAGTCTCACTCTGTCACCCAGGTTGGAGTGTGGTGGCACGCTCATGGCCACCGTATCCTTGATCTGCTGGGCTCAGGCAATCCTTCTGCCTCAGTGTTCCAAGTAGCGGGAACCACAGGCATGTGCCTGGCTAATTTTTTGACTTATTGTAGAGATGATGTCTCATTAAGTTGCCTAGGCTGGTCTCAAACTCCTGAACTCAGGCAGTTGTCTCATCTCCACCTCTCAAAGTGCTGGGATTACAGGTGTGAGCCACCGTGCCTGGCTTGTATACTTTTTTAAAAAAGTGTTAACAGTCTTGTTACAGTTGAGATTGTCCTGAATTGTGTTTTCATCAATAAGCATTTATTCCTACTTTGTGTTCTCTCTCTGCTCCCTTAAGTAGCTTATAGTACTCTGAGGTAAACTGACTTCCTCCCTCTCTCCTTCCCTCCCCTCTCCTTCCCTCCCTGCCTTTCTTCCTCCCTCCTTTTCCCAAAGAGACTGCTTCCTTTTCATCCTGTCCTTCCTTTCCCATTGTGTGTACATACACACACACACACACACACACACACCTCTTTCTTTGTAAAGGCCTTATGCCTTCTTTGGGCTGGAAACTGTTATGTGCCTGTCAGGATATGGACTCTTTTGCTTTGCTGCTTCTGTTCTATTTTCATTCTGTACGAGATGTTTCATAAACCCCCTGAACTGAAGTTCCCTTTGGCAGAATGACTTTGGTCTTAATTATTTCCTAACACTGTTAAGTTACCTGGCAAGCAAGAGTGTCTGGCTATAATATTGATTGAACAAAATGAGTCCTTGTGGAAATGCTGCTGTTATAGTTACTGAGAAGGCATATGTTGTTCACATCAATGACATAATGGTTGGTTTGTGGGATTTAAAAAAAAATACTTTTTTAATTGTCTGATATAAAAATCATACTCCATCCAGGGCACATGATAACCAATTTTACCCATAATCAGTGACTTGTGACAATGGGTTGAACCTCTCAGCCTGTTGTTGTAGAAAACAGTTCATTTTTTCTGGGGCTGTTTATGTCTGGCAATTTTCTTATTATTCTAGACTCTTGCTTTGTATAATCTCTAATAAGTAGCTGTTTTGATAACTCTTTTAGCTTGGAAGTCTTTTTTCACCCTGTGTTCTGTCCTAATAGTAGATTCAGATCACATTAACAAGAAGACGTTCTAACAGCTGTCTCTCTGTAACATGTGTGTTATTTGCCTAATTATGTTTTAGCCACTGCAGCTCTGTATTTCTGATAAGCCTTCTGGAAAACTGGTGCCATTACTGATGTAGCTATTTACTCTGAGTGTTTTTTTAAAAAATTGTTTTTGTGAAAAATTAAAATTCCTACTTCTTTCTTTCTCATCCTGATTTTACTTGTGTTACAGATCCGGGTAAATAGTTCCAAATTGGTTCGAGTCATCCAGGTGGAGAATGAGGCGAAACTGAAGGAGCTAGAGCAGTTTAGTATCTGGAACTTTTTTTCCTCCTTTTTAAAAGAGAAATTGAATGACACCTATGTTAACGTGGGTCTATACAGCACAAAAACCTGCCTCAAAGTTGAGATTATAGAGGACACCAAGTACAGTGTCATTGTGATCCGGAGTAAGTCTCACCTCTGTTTTTCTGATGGATTCTATAGTGAGAAGGGACTGAGTTTTGGAGGGTATAATCACTGAGAGAGAAGAGTCAGCCCAAGACAATCCCATTGGTTCTGATTATAACCTTCTGTACACCACTGCTCCAAACAGTTCATGGAGACTCCACCCCACATCGGACTCTTTCAGCCTAGAATCAGGGCTCCACCTCAGGAAATTCTGGGTTCCTCCTTATCTAGAATTGTGAAGACTTGCGTTCTTTTTTTGGGTTGGAGTCTCACTCTGTCACCCAGACTGGAGTGCTGTGGCCGCTACCGGCTACCGCAGCCTCTACCTGCTGGGCTCTGGTGATCCTTCCGCCTCAGCCTTCCAAGTAGCTGGAACTACAGGCGCGCGCTACCACGCCTGGCTCATTTTTTGATTTATTGTAGAGATGAGGTCTCACCAAGTTGCCGGGCGGGTCTCGAACCCGCGGGCTCAGGCAATCCACTCACCTCAGCCTCCCAAGGCATGGGATTACAGGCTGAGCCACCGAGCCTGGCAAGACTTGTATTCTTAATATAGTGTACTACCGGTGGCCTTGAGTTGATATGCCAAGTACTCTTAGAGTAAATCAGATAGATGTGTTCCTGCCTTCTGGATATTTCTAGACAAAGGTAGCTGTCTGATGTGTATAGCCTACATTTGAAGATATGAGGGATTAAACAATAAAAATTGAAGAAAGGTAAAATTGAATATTCAAACTTCACAAGTAAAAGGGGTATTTGTGGAACTGTAAATAAAGACAGCTGCAGTTGTCTTATTCAGTGGAACTTGGAGAAGCTTTCTCCTCTCTGAAGGTGTCTGAGAAAGTTTTAGAGAAGGTGGATTCTGTTGAATTGTCTGCCTTTGTTTTCTTTGGTTACTACCAGGACCTGGGTAGTATTTCTAGTTCTAAACCTAGTTCTAGGTTTTATTATGAAATAGATTGTGTCCTTCCAGTTGTCCTAGAGAGCCATAGTTCTTTGGTTGTGTAGGATCGGCCTGTTTTTTGGTGTTCTTCTACGTTTACTGATCCCTCCTGTGTCTGTCCTGTCTGGGTTTCCCCTAGACTTAGAGCTCTTGAAATGTGAATGCTGTGGGAGTATCTGGTATGCTACTGAGGTGCCTCTGCTTGGGCCCCTGGTCCTGTGTGAGACGTGTTTGTGTGTGGGCTTTTCCAGCACAGTGCTGTGTAGCAAAGAGAAGTAGGTGGTATTGTTGGGCACGAAAAGAGCCAGTTAGAGAAACGACACAAGGCCCTGACCCAAAGTTCTAGGCATATCTGCTGAATTCCGAGTGATTTAAGGCTTGAAAACCAGAGAAGTAGAGACCCCTTGTGGCGATTGCATGAAGTGCTGATGACGCTATGTCTAACTTTGTCCAAAGCAAAGCTTAGTTTCTTCCTTTTTAGCTTTAGCATAGATGGCCAAAATAAAAATAACATCTTCAGGCAAGTACAAGTTAGACAGAGACCTGGTTATACTTTGGAAGGGTGCCCAGGCTTTGTGTGGAATTTGTAACACTGTTAGGTGGGCTGTTTGCATTTATTTTACTATAGCTGACCAATAATGCTAACATTGCCTTTTATTTTATAATATCTTAAAATTTTGTTTCCTTATTACACAAAAATCTTTATTTATTTCAGGATTTGACCCCAGACTCTTCTTTGTTTTCCTCCTTGGACTTATGCTATTTTTTTGTGGAGACTTACTGAGCAGGTAGGTTCCAAGACTAGTTACTTATACAGAATGACAAGACTCATAACCACCCTGTTTGACTTTACCATAAAAACTATAAGTACTGCCATTGCCTCTTAGCCATTGCTTGCGTTGATTTTTTTTTTTTTTTTTTTTTTTTGAGTCAGAGTCTTACTCTACTGCCCAGGCTGCAGTGCAGTGGCACACGGATAGCTGTCACAGCCTCGATCTGCTGGGCTCAGGTGATCCTTCCGCCTTAGCCTTTCTTTTTTTTTTTTTTTTTTTTGAGTTGAGTCTCACTCTGTCACCCAGACTGGAGTGCAGTGGCTGCTCCCAGCCACTGCAGCCTCAACCTGCTGTGCTCCGGCGATCCTTCTGCCTCAGCCTTTCAAGTAACTGGAACTACAGGCGCGCACTACCATGCCCGGCTAATTTTTGATTTATTGTAGAGATGAAGTCTTGCCAAGTTGCCCAGGCGGGTCTTGAACCCGTGGGCTCAGGCAATCCACTCACCTCAGCCTCCCAAAGTGCTGGGATTACAGCCATGAGCCCTTGCGTCCAGCCCCTGCTAGGAATTTTTTTTAAATGGCTTTAATATGTATTATGATTTTATTTGAATAATATGGGCAGTAATGAAATTCCCTCATTAGATCAACTCATCATTAGGTTGATAGGAGTTAAATCAATTCTATGAAATTGACCCTCACCACTCCTTTCTACTGTTAGAAGTAATGTGTTACAGTCTCAACACATGATTTACAGAGCCATATGTTAATGAGTTTCCTGTATTTAGATATAAATAGACAGACATCAACTAATTATTCATTTCCTTTCTTTAGTAACTTATTAGCTAAGATAGGTGAGGCTGACATGTACAATATAAAGAAAACATATAGATAACTAAACAAACATTGAATGAAGGTAAAAATCAACATTCAGTTTGTACATTAAAAAAAGTGTGTTTGTGGGGTAGTGAATGAAAGATTAGCAGTAGGAGTTTGAAGTTGGGCTGGAGAAGGGTTGGCGAATGTTTTTCCTTATTTTGGGGATCCTGAAAGAAACTCAAAGTGAGAGGAATAACAGAGCAAGTCTGGAAAGGGAGCACGCGCTGTCTGTTCTAGGCCCTATGAAAGATTGATTTAGCCTTCTAGATAATCAGTTCCAGTTTCCAGACTCCATTTGGGCACTTTCTTGCTTCTTCCTTCTCCCCAGAGAAGCTGTGCTGCTCCTCAGAATAAAGATTCTTATTAAAAATTGGGTTAGAAAAGATGACAGGGATGGGAATGGGAAATTACGCAGAGGTTTATTATTGGTATTTATTTGAGCAGACCTCGTTGATACTAATTTTCATAATATGGCAGTAACTACATAGACTCAATCTCTGCAGTTTCCTGACCGCAGGTGTTGGGCAAATACAGGTACACCTTACTTTACTGTGCTTTGCAGACAACTGTGTTTTTCTTTTACAAATTGAGAGTTAGTGGTAACCCTGTGTTGAGCAAGTCTATTGGCACCAGTTTTCCTACAGCATGTGCTTACTTCAAGTTACATTTTGGTAATCCTTGGAATATTTCAAACTTTTTCATACGATTATATTTGTTATGGTAATCTGTGATCAGTGATCTTTGATACTATGTAGTGTTTGGGGGTACTATGAGCTCCATGTAAGATAGCAAATTTAATAAATGTCATGTGAGTTCTGACGGCTTCACCAACTGGCCATTCCATCATCTCTGCTTCTTTCCTTGAATCTACGTGTTCCTTGAGACATTACAATATTGAAGTTAAGCCAATTAATAACCCTATAATGACCTCAGAGTGTTCAAGTGAATAGGAAGAGCCACACATCTCTTACTTTAAATCCAAAGCTAGAAATGATTAAGCTTAGTGAAGAAGGCTCATTGAACGCTGAGATAGGCTGAAAGCTAGACCTCTTGTGCCAGACAGTCAAGCTATACATGCAAAGGAAAAGTTCTTGAAGGAAATTAAAAGTGCTACTCCAAGAAAACAAAACAGCTTTATTGCTGATGTGGAGAACATTTTAGTTGACTGTTGAGATCAAACCAGCCACAACTTCCCTTAAACCAAAGCCTAATCCAGAGCAAGGCCCTAGTCCTCTTTAATTCTGTGAAGGCTTGGAGAGGTGAGGAAGCTGCAGAAGAAAAGGTTGCAGCTAGCAGAGGTTGGTTCATGAAGTTGTGGGAAAGAAGCCCTCTCCATAACACAAAAGTGCAAGGTGAAGCAGCGAGGGCTGATAGAGAAGATACAGAAGGTTATTTATTTATGTATTTATGTATTTATTTTTTGAGTTGGAGTCTCACTCTGTTGCCCAGACTGGAGTGCAGTGGCCAGTCCCAGCCACCACAACCTCGACCTGCTGGATTCCGGCGATCCTTCCACCTCAGCCTTCCAAGTAGCTGGAACTACAGGCGCGCGCTACCACACCCGGCTAGTTTTTTTGATTTATTGTAGAGATGAGGTCTCACCAAGTTGCCCAGGCGGGTCTCGAATCCGTAGGCTCAGCCAATCCACTCACCTCAGCCTCCCAAGGCGCGGGATTACAGACTGAGCCACCAAGCCCGGCTCAGAAGGTAGATAGAAGATCTAAATAGAAGATCTAAGCCAGGCTCGGTGGCTCAGCCTGTAATCCAGGGCCTTTGGGAGGCTGAGGTGAGTGGATTGCCTGAGCCTGCGGGTTCGAGACCCGCCTGGGCAGCGAGACCTCATCTCTACAATAAATAAAAAAAAAAAAAACAGCTGGGCATGGTAGCGCATGCCTGTAATTCTGGCTACTCGGAAGGCTGAGGTGGAAGGATCGCTGGAGTCCAGCAGGCGAGGCTGCGGTGGCCGGGAGCAGCGGCCACTGCACTCCAGTCTAAGCGACTGAGTGAGACTCCAACTCAAAAAAAAAAAAAAAAAAAGATCTAGTTAAGATCATTGATGAAAGTAACTATGCTTTAAACAGATTTTCAGGGTAGACAAGACAGTCTTCTATTGGAAGAAGATGCCATCTAGGACTTTCGTAGCTAGAGGTGACATCAATGTCTGGCTTCAAAGGCCAGACTGACTTTCTTGTTAGGGGCTAATGCAGGTGGTATAGCTCTAAGTTGAAGCCAGTGCTCATTTACCATTCTAAAAATCCTGCGGCCCTTAAGAAATATGCTAAATCTACTCTGCCTATACTCTATAAATGGAACAACAAAGCCTGGATGACAGTACATGTGTTGACAGCAGAGATTCCTGAATATTTTAAGCCCACTGTTGAAACCTGCTGCTCAGAAAAAAAGATTCCTTTCAAAATATTAATGCTCATTGACAATGCATCTGGTCACCCAAGAGCTCTAATGGAAATGTATAAGGTGATTAGTGTCTCCATACTTATTAATACAACATTCCTTCTGTAGCTCATGGATCAAGGAGTCACTTCAACTTTCAAGTCTTAATTATTTAAGAAATACATTTCATAAGGCTATAGCTGGCTAGGTGCAGTGGCTCATGCCTGTAATCCTAGCTCTTTGGGAGGCTGAGGTGAGAGGATCGTCTGAGCCCCAAGGGTTCCAGACCAGCCTTGGCAACATGGTGAGACCTCATCTCTACAATAAAATTAAAAAGTTAGCCAGGCATCATGCCACAATCCTGTAGTCCTTCTTACTTGGGAGGCTGAGGCAGAAGGATCACTGAGCCCAGCAGGTAGGTCAAGGCTGAGGTAGCCATGATTGTGCTACTGGATTCCAGTCTGGGTGACAGAGGGAGACTCCAACTCAAAAAAAAGAAAAAGAAAAAAGGCTATAGCTGCCATACATAGTGATCCCCCTGATGGATCCAGGCAAACTAAATTGAAAACCTTCTGGAAAGTGTTAACCATTCTAGATGCCATTAAGAACATTCATGATTTGTGGTAGAAAGTCAAAGTATCAACATTAACAGGAGTTTAGAAGAAGCTGATTTTAACCCCCATGAATGACTTTGAGGGGTTTAAGAAATACATTTCATAAGACTATAGCTTAAGACCTCTGTGGAGGAAATAACTACTGATGTGGTAGAAATAGCAAGAGAACGAGTTAGAAGTGGAGACTGAAGATGGGACTGAATTAATACAATTTCATGGTGAGACTTGAATGGATAAAGAGTTGCTTCACATGAGTAGGCAGAGAAATTGGTTTCTTGAGATGGAAACTTCTGGTGAAAATCCTGTGAACATTGTTTAGATGACAAGGATTTAAAATGGTACGTGAACTTAGTTGAACAAACAGTGGGGAGGGTTTGAGAGGATTGACTTCAATATTGAAAGAAGGTCTACTGTGAGTAAAAGCTGTCAAACAGCATTGCATGGTATAGAGAAGTCTCTCATGAGAGGAAGAGTCAGTCTATGCAGAAAACTTCATTGTTGTCTTATTTTAAGAAATTGCAACAGCCACCCTAGCTTTCAGCAACCACTACCCTGATCAGTCAGCAGTCATCAACATCAAGGCAGGACCCTGTACTCGCAAAAAGATTATGATTTGCTGAAGGCTCAGTGATTGTTAGCATTTTTTTTTTTTTAGCAATAAAGTATTTTATTTATTTATTTAGCAATAAAATTTTTTTGGTTTTGAGTCAGAATCTCACTGTCACCCAGGCTGGAATACAGTGGCATGCTCACAGCCACTGCGGCCTCAACCTGCTGGGCTCAAGTGATCCTTCCGCCTCAGCCTTCCAGGAAGCTGGAACCACAGGCATGCGCCACCATGTCCAGCTAATTTTTTGGTTTATTGTAGAGACAAGGTCTCGCCATGTTGCTCAGGCTGATCTCTTGCCTTTGCCTCCCAAAGTGCTAGGATTATTAGTCGTGAGCCACCATGCTGGCCAGCAATAAAGTATTTTAGGTTAAGGTGTATACATTGTTTTTTAGACATGATACTATTTACAATTAATAGAGTATAGTATAGTGTCAACATTACTTTTGTATATACTGGGGAAACAAAATATTCGTGTTACTCGCTTTATTGCAATATTTTTTTTATTGCAGTGGTCTGGCCAAACTTGAGATATCTCTAATGTATGCTTGTGCCTGCTCTAATTTTGTACCTTTGAAAAATCTTTTGGCTAGGTTGGTTGCCCTAGTTTCAACAATGCTATGTGTGAAGTATATACATATAGTCTTGAAATCATTTTCTCTCTGCAGAAGTCAAATTTTCTACTATTCCACTGGAATGAGTGTGGGAATTGTGGCCTCTCTACTAATCATCATTTTTATACTCTCTAAGTTTATGCCCAAGGTAAGTAGTAGAATCCTCATATGCAGTTAGGATGAGCTTGGATAGCTGAAGGGCTGTTTTCCTGAGTGATCTTAGAACACTGACAGTTTGTGTTGATGGCTGATGAGTCAATGTCCTACTCTTTCCTTGATTTGGAAAGGTACTTTCCACAATGAAGCTTGGAGGCTCATTACACACACATTCTTTTATTTAAAATCCTGTGTTCAGTGGGGGATTAAAGCCTCTTTTCTGTTTTTTAATTATGCAGCCAGCCTTTTAAGTCATTTAGTGTCTCATTTTCCCAGTGTTCCTTGAAGACTGTACCATTTTAAATATAAAGGACATCTTTTTAAGAGATGTGGTTTTTGTGCATTTTGAGTAGGTTGAATTTTAAAAAAATCATAGTTCCATTTTGCTTCTTTATGCATGGAAAGCCTGTTGTAACTTTTTGCTTTCACTTCTACTCTCTCTCTTAGAAAAGTCCCATTTACGTCATCCTGGTGGGAGGCTGGTCTTTTTCTCTGTACCTCATTCAACTAGTTTTTAAAAATTTACAAGAGATCTGGAGGTGTTACTGGCAGTATCTTTTAAGTAAGTGTTGTTGGTTTTGCATTCCTTTTTGTATGTTTATAGACTAAGTTAACTAATAATGAAAAGATGTTGGCTGCTAACAGGAGTGAATAGTTCATGTCATTTTATAACTTTTAAAACCATAGTTTTCACTTATTTCTAACCCTTACAATTCATTACACCTTTTGCAGAATCAGAATTAGAGCAGTGCTGCTAAGGAGAAGACATTAAATTTTTCATATCTATAAGTGCACCTCTCTTTATACAATAAGTATTTTTTAAGTGCACCTCTATACAATAAGTATTTTTTTCTGAAAAGCTGAACATTAACTATATTAATATAATCATATTTTAAATACACTTGGGACTTTAGGTAAAGAACTCCTCAGTGAGTTTTATTTAAAAAGTAAGAATCCTTTGGCCGTATAGATGACAATCTTTGATCTATCCTTTGAGAGGTGATTAATCTGGATTTTCCTATATTGGATATTTTCTTTTTTTTTTTTTTTTTGAGTTGGAATCTTACTCTGTCGCCCAGACTGGAGTGCAGTGGCACGCTCCCGGCCACCGCAGCCTCGACCCGCTGGGCTCAGGCGATCCTTCCACCTCAACCTTCCAAGTAGCTGGAACTATAGTCACGTGCCACCTCGCCCGGCTAATTTTTTGATTTATTGTAGAGACGAGGTCTCGCCAAGTTGCCCAGGCGGGTCTCAAACCCGCGGGCTCAGGCAGTTCACTCACCTCAGCCTCCTAAAGTGCGGGATTACAGGCTGAGCCACCGAGCCCAGCTGGATATTTTCAGTAGACTGTTTCAGAGCTGTTTAACATGTAGCTTTAACACTCTATTTTATCCTAATAAATCTGTGACAACAGAAAGGATAGAAACTTAGAAATATATTCTAGTAATGAAAAAAGTATAAATGATTAGTAAAAATCTTATCTGACTTTCTGGTTCAATAGGTGCTATATAGAGAATTTACTACTGCTGCCAATGCAAATTATTTTTACCAGATACAGATGAAAAAGAATGTCTTCTGCTAACTCTTCTCATAGGTTACGTCCTCACAGTTGGATTCATGAGCTTTGCAGTGTGTTACAAGTATGGGCCCTTGGAGAATGAACGAAGTATCAACCTGCTCACCTGGACCTTACAGCTGATGGGCCTATGTTTCATGTATTCTGGCATCCAGATACCACACATTGCCCTTGGCGTTATTGTCATTGCTCTCTGTACTAAGAACCTGGAGTACCCCATTCAGTGGCTGTACATCACCTACAGGTGACCGAAAGGCAGTGTAACTTTGTTTTGACGTGTGCAGTGTGACATGTACAATGTGAGATGCAGTTGCAGCAGAAGGATAAAGAGGTATTGATGTGGGAGACTATCAGTGAGAAGTCATTGTATTATGCTTCTGTTTTTGTTCCTTCCAGGGTCTATTTTCTTAGACTTTCTGTAGGCATTTTTACATTTTTATTCTAATTTAATATAAAATAAAAACATTCAATAAAGTGTCATGTGTTCCTGTTACCACTAGGTGGTACAAATTGTATGCCTTTTATATCACATCCCTCAAGACACCTGGTTTCTATGATTTCACATTAGCTCTTAGGTTGTTCTGGCAGTCCTAGTCTTATTTTAAGATGTAATTCATGCTGGGCTCGGTGGCTCAGCTTGTAATCCCATGCTTTGGGAGGCTGAGGTGAGTGGATTGCCTGGGCAACTTGGTGAGACCTCATCTCTACAATAAATTTTAAAAAATCAGCCGGGTGTAGTAGCGCATGCCTGTAATTCTGGCTACTTGGAAGGCTGAGGTGGAAGGATTGCCGGAGCCCAGCAGGTCAAGGCTGTGGTGGCTGGGAGCAGCCACTGCATTCCAGTCTGGGTGACAGAGTGAGATTCCAACTCAAAAAAAAAAAAAAAGATGTAATTCATAGCATATTATCACCTTTACCTTGCATAATGAATATGGAATGTTCATAGATTTCGAAGTTGTTTCTTGCAGATACTTAAGGTGATGCTTTCAGTTTGGGGAGCCAAGTTAATGAACTACAGTCTTAGACCATCATGTTCTTATCTTTTCTCTATTTATTGGAAAATAAACATTTTGTTTTTCATTTATTGGAAAGTAAGCAAATTTGTTTACATTAGTGGAATAATATTGACTACTCTGACTTGTCACTCATAGTCCAGTGTGTCAGGACTCTATTATAATGTCAGATGTCTATGGATAAAAGGTGGGAGTGATGACTATTTTTTTTTTTTTTTTTTGAATTGAGGTCTTACTCTGTCGCCCAGGCTGAAGTGCAGTGGCATGATCATAGCTTACTGCAGCCTTGACCTCCTGGACTCAGGCAATCCCTCTACCTTAGCTTCCCAAGTAACTGTAACTACAGGCATCTAACCACCACACCTGGCTAAGTTTTTTGATTTTTCATAGAGACAAGGTCTCACTTTGTTGCCCAGGCTGGTCTTGAACTCCTGGCCTCAAGTGATCCTCCTGCCTCGGCCTCCCAAAGTGTTGGGATTACAGATGTGAACCATTGTGCCTGGCCAGGAAGTGATGACTCAATGTTCAGGCTGTCTGCTATATGCTTTTCCCACTGAAGGGAGCTAGAAGTGAGGATGGATACAGATTACTGATTAATGATTCATGATATTATTTTGATGAGCACAGAAAGATGTGTAAGGCAACAGAAAAGCCTGTTCCCCCTCGTCTCCTGACAGAAGAAGAATATCGAATACAAGGAGAGGTAGAAACCAGAAAGGCTTTAGAGGAGCTCCGAGAATTTTGTAATAGTCCAGACTGCTCTGCTTGGAAGACCGTTTCTCGAATCCAGTCTCCAAAAAGGTAAACTCTTGGTCAGATATACCAAGCATTAATCAGGGTAATTATGACCTTGAGTTCTAACAGAGATCATACTTCTAGATAATCATGTTGTATCTGTGGCCTTTGTTTGCCTGTTGTCCTAGGAGTAGTCAAGAGAAAGGTTAAGCACTAGCCTGTTTCCTCAAGGAACTACCTATTCTAGCTTTGATTGTAGCACTGAGATGGGAAGTACTGTATTAAGTTTTCTCTTTGAAAGTTTTACATTGCTTTTTGAATTGGTGAGGTTTTTCCCCCCTTTTCAGTTGGGAGCAACTGTACCAATGAGTATGTGAAGCTTCAATTTAGAATCCTGATGGAATAAAGTTTATAGGGCCATAAACATGAATGACTGTGTAATGCTCCGTAATCTTCTCTTATCAGGATTATGGATGACTAAAGGAATCTTAGCACTTCCATGACTAAAAAGGATAGGCTAGTGCTTATTAAGCAGGATGGAGTTGCGGGGGATTGGCCTATGATCCCAGCTTTCCTTTTCTCTTTATTTCTTGCTTTTATCTACTTACCAGCCAGAGTAAGGACAGGGATGTTGGCTAGACTCAATATAATCTGAGCTGTGAGCATATCAAGGGTTTCAATTTATTCTTACTTGGAAAGAAAACCACAAAGGACAGAAGGCAGATTTCTAATGAATATAATCTTCTCCTTTCAGATTTGCTGATTTTGTGGAAGGCTCTTCACACCTCACACCAAATGAAGTTTCTGTTCATGAGCAGGAGTATGGACTGGGGAGCATTATTGCTGAAGATGAACTCTATGAGGAAGTGTCCTCTGAGGAGGAGGACCCGTCTTCTCAGTACCCTGCTGTCGTACAGAACAACTTCCTGACTTAGCGGTGGTCAGTTTTTTGTGTTTTTTTTTTTTGAGTTGGAGTCTCACTTTGTCACCCAGATTGGAGTGCAGTGGCCACTCCTGGCCACTGCAGCCTCGACCTGCTGGGCTCTGGAGATCCTTCCGTCTCAGCCTTCCAAGTAGCTAGAACTACAGGCACACGCTACCACACCCGGCTCATTTTTGATTTATTGTGGAGATGAGGTCTGGCCAAGTTGCCCAGGCGGGTCTCGAACCCACGGGCTCAGGCATTCCACTCACCTCAACCTCCCAAAGCGCTGGGATTACAGGCTGAGCCACCGAGCCTGGCCTGGTCAGTTATTTTTATGTGGACTGTCTTGGTGCCTGGTGATCTATGTTGCATATGTTGTCCAGTTGCTTCCAACCCTTTGAAACAGAGCAAGATAGTGCAGAAATTCACTGAGATGAGACGCCTGAGTTGGTCCCCGGTGGAAATGGTCTTGGTGGTCTCTGTGGGATCCCTGAGGAAGAAGAGTGGATAACATACTGAATGCTCTGGTAGTTTGCTTCCTGTTGGCTAGGATATCAGCTCAATTTTATGTTTCTAAGAGATCGTATGGCCTCAGCTAGCACAGCATTCTAGCTCCTCCTTGAAAGTTGATTCAGTTGTGGCATTTCTGTCACTGCTTGACCCTCTGAAGTAAGAACTGTTATAACTACAATGATGCTTTCAGACTATATGCTGCATCTTTCAGAGAGAAATCCACAAATCTGAGCCACCTTCATTTCTGCTTATTTCAGTGTCTTTAGAATAATTTTTGTTTTTTGATAGGAAAAATAGAGAACTTGTAAAAAGCATTCAGATTCCCTAAACAAAATCACTGCTCCTAGCTAGCAGGAATAATGCCATAAACCAAGGGGAAGGGAGTTTAAGAAATTGAAACAAAATTATACATACATCACAGGTGAGGAAATAGACCCTTTTGTGAAAGGGCAAAAGGGGGATAGGTGGAATGAGAAGAGAAGAATACAAATGTATGTTTATGACAATTGATAGTATAATAAAAAGGCCAAGGCAGCCTACCTACCTTTTCTTGAGATGGGGTCACTATGGTGCCCAATCTGATCTTGAACTCCTGGTCTCAAATGATCCTCCCACCTTGGCCTCCCAAAATGCTGGGATTACAGGTGTGTGCACAGCACCGGCTGAGACTAATTCTTGATGGAACCGTTTTGGGAGGAAAATGGATTTTTGTTTGTCTTGTTTTTTAAATGAATGTTGCTTTAAAAATGTAACAAACTCATGTTCAGAACCAACAAGTCCTCCAGAATGACAAGCCCCCTAGGGCCCTCCATATTTAAAAAATTTTTTTTTATTTTTTGAGTTGGAGTCTCACTCTGTCACCTAGACTGGAGTGCAGTGGCCTCTCCTGGCCACTTCAGCCTTGACCTGCTGGGCTCCGGCGATCCTTCCACCTTCCAAGTAGCTGGAGCTACAGGCGCGTGCTACCACACCCGGCTAATTTTTGATTTGTTGTAGAGATGAGGTCTTGCCAAGTTGCCCAGGCGGGTCTTGAACCCGCGGACTCAGGCTATCCGCTCACCTTGGCCTCCCAAAGTGCTGGGATTACAGGCTGAGCCACCGAGCCTGGCTCCATATTTATTAATATGGATTATCCATTAAAGCCCCAGGAGCTGTTGTGTTGAGCTTTGAATTAGCTCTCACACATAATGATATTCTAAGTCCTGCTTGCTTTTGGGAACAGACCTATAAGCTCTTCTGTAGGTAGGATACCTTGACCTTTTTATTATACTCAACTTTCAATTCTGTCATAAACATACATTTGTAGTCTTCTCTTCCCATCCCATCCCTCCTTGTACCTTTTGCCCTTTCACAGAGTCTATTTCCTCACCTGTAACATATGTACAAATTCGGTTTCATTTCTTAAACTCCCTTTCCCTTGGTTTATAGCATTATTCCTGCTAGCTAGGAGCAGTGATTTTGTTTAGCAGATTTGAATGCTTTTTACAAGTTTGCTATTTTTCCTGTCATGGAGTCACATATCTTTGAGTTACTATGGAATCAAGAAACTATCTCCTTGTTTTTTCCCTTCCTCTTTCTATTCTACGCATTCCTTTCAGCCCTTCCTTACCACCTGCACCCCTCCAATCTGACCAATTTATAAATCCTGAAACTGAAGTTTCTTGAGACACAGTTCGTTGCTATGTAGCTGCCTCAATTTGCATTGCCAGGAAATAGACCTCCAGGTTATCTTCTTGCCTCTGGATGTTCATTCAGCCATCAGATTCAGATACATTTTTCCATGAAGTTTCACTTCTTTGCAATTCCACCTCACCTGAGGTTTATGTTGCCTTGTATTATACTGGCATTATTTTCAGATTATTTTGCCATTGGAAAGTACCCTTATAAACTAGGAATGTCTTTTATGAGGGAGCAAATATGCTTGGTTCTTAGTAATCTTCACCCTTAAACCTTGGAAAAAGTGTTTAGCTAGGAAGATAGATGGATGCTCATGGCAAGAGCACAGCATCAGACTTACTGGCTTAGCATGGTTACAGAGAAAGCAGGTGATTTTTTTTTTTTTTTTGAGTCTCACTCTGTCACACAGACTGGAGTGCAGTGGCTGCTCCTGGCCACCTCAGCCTCGACCTGCTGGGCTCCAGCGATCCTTCCGCCTCAGCCTTCCGAGGAGCCGGAATTACAGGCACGCACTACCACGCCCGGCTGATTTTTTGATTTTATTGTAGAGATGAGGTCTCGCCTGCCCAGGCGGGTCTTGAACCTGTGGGGTCTGGCAATCCACTCACCTCAGCCTCCCAAAGGGGCGGGATTACAGGCTGAGCCATCGAGCCTGGCCGGTGATTTTTTTTTAACCTGTAATGACTCCTTCAGACCAGCTGTTTAGCAGATAATTTTGAAAGGCCCAGCTCTATTGCTGACTTTCAGAGTGTTAGTGCTGGGCCTCTGCTCCCGGTGGCCAATTGATTATTTCCATCAGTGTTTCCCACAGCCTTAAACTGTTCTAAAGTGGCAACTACCTCAGCTGGCAGTAAAGAGAGTATTAAGTGCAGAGTGAGCAGTACTGTATTTGGGCAGATGCTATGGGTTAGAGTTGTTGGGTCAAAAGAACTTTGACCAACTTTCTGTTGGGCAACCTTTATGCCTTTGTAAATTGTGTATGGACATGGTAAAATGTCCCTCTACAAAGAACTAAAACCTCTGAAATAGATTTTTTTTAACCTTATTTGTAAAAATTAAGACCTAGAATATTTGAGTATAAATTAATCTGAAAAAATAATTCAAGTGGTCTCAGGATTCTTTGGAGATTTTGGTGCCTTCCTCAAAGTAGCTACTTAGGGAGTTGGTAGCTTGCCTCTAGGGTGACTTTTCCTAACTCATTTCTTTATTTCCGTGAGAAAGTATTGTGAAGTAGGGAAAGATTTTCCTCCTTGTCTGTTCTGAAATATTGTTTCCATCTCAAGACCAGTTTTTTCACTGGGTGAGTAAAATCAAACTCAACTTTTTACTCCCTGTCTAGTAGTTAGAGACCCGAGCTGTAGGCAATGGAGATGACCGTCAGTCCTGCAGCATGAGGGTTGCTCTCAGGCAGTGAAGGACGGTGCCACTTTGATGTACTGTGTGTCCTTGCCCTGCCTGCCTTGTGGCTCTGCCCAGGTGCTTCAGAGCCTCTGCAAGCCGGGAGATTGCTTGACTTTGTAAACCTTCTTCAGGAAATGCTCTTGTCTCCCTCTTGGCTGCTTAGTCCACTGGCTCAGTCACTACTTGAAGCCCCCATTTAATTTTCTCTGGCAGTTACAGCTCTTGCAATTCAGCACAGTCTCATCTCTCAGACCGATCTCATCAAGAAGGATTGAAGGGATAACTATGGGGTGAGCTGGACATTGGAGCCACGTCTGCTGCCACGTCAGCGTCTTGCTCGGCAAATATCAAGCTGTAAGTGGGCTCCGGAGCTCAGGGTCTCATCAGCATTGGAAATCTATTGCCTCTAGCCAGTCTGATGGAGTTGTGTAGAGCATGCCTCCCATTAATGGGAACTCTCAAGAGGCAACTGGCATACAATATTTCCTTTCACCTTTCCACTTGAATTGTTTTCATGAGACCTACAGATACCTTCTAAGAAGGGATTCCTGTCAGCCACCAAAACCAACTTATTTCTCCCCCCCAGATTTATGATTTTTATGTCTATTACAAAGGGAATTTTGCTGATGGATCTTTGGGTTCCACTGTTTATTTATTTATTTATTTTTGAGTTGGAGTCTCATTCGTCACCCAGACTGGGTCACCCAGACTATAGGCGAAAAGGGACTGGGAACCAGAATCCCAGGCTTATGACCTGGGGACCTATTCCTCGGTTCTCTCGCAAGGTGCCATTCCTATGAAGGAAATGTGGCTTTTGCTGATGCTCTTTTTTTTTTTTTTTTTTTTTGAGTTGGAGTCTCACTCTGTCACCCAGACTGCTGGAGTGCAGTGGCCGCTCCTGGCCACCACAGCCTCGACCTGCTGGGCTCTGGCGATCCTTCCATCTCAGCCTTCCGAGTACCGGAATTACAGACATATGCTACCACGCCCAGCTTGATTTTTTTATTTATTATAGAGATGAGGTCTTGTTGCCCAGGCGGGTCTCGAACCCACAGGCTCAGGCAATCCACTCACCTCAGCCTCCCAAAGGCACGGGATTACAGGCTGAGCCACCGAGCCCAGCTCCCACTGTTTATTTTATGTTAGTACCTCCTATTGCAGGGCCCAACCCTCTCTTCATTGACTATGATCCCTTTACCTCAGTCTCTGCTTGGCATGTATGAATGAAAGAACCCAAATAGGCTAGATGGTCCCCCCAGGCCCTTATATCCATAAAAGGCTTGGGAATGGATTATGTAATTGTCCTCAATCTTTTTGCTGTTTCATTTAAAAAAAAAAAAGGGCTCAGATGGATGCCTGCGTAAAAATGGTTCCTGACTGTGTCCTCATAACTTTTCTCCGAATTGAGTAGCGAAAGTTGAAGTAGGAGGAAAGGAAATTAAATGTCCTTCTAGTATTCCTTTGGACTCAGATCTGACATATGAGATAATAACCTATATTGAAATGCCAAGAATCTTATCTGAACTAAGGAGAGGACAGTTTGACGGATTTATTGTACCTTCATGTCATACAGGCACTGAAACCAAGTAATAAGCATGAAATAGCCATTGCACAAGGCAGATGCACCTAAACTTTTTTTCTGTTTTTATGTAGCAGAAATGGGTTATTATTTTTAGGGGGAAGCCTATGTAAGTGACCCAGTGGTGTCTTTGGTGACTTAGCTTATAGATTCAGGATGCTCTTGAGTTAGGTTCTAGATGGTTCCTATCTTGGAAAGGGTATTTCGTGCCTTATATGACAGGAGCCAGAGCCTGCTGGGAATAAATAAAGCAGATTCCCGCCAACACGAACTTGTAGCTTTAAGGGGGAAGGGAGTGATCAAACAGACTCCCAAAATGTGAGGCTGTGGATTTCCACACCACCCCTTCTGTGTATGTCTTTTTTCTTTCCCACTCTTGATGATAACTTGAAAATGGTGAAATCACCTCTGAATTGGCCTATAGCATGAGAAGCGTTCTTATGTTCACACAGTAGGTAGCGCATAACATGAATATTAACAACTGTTACAGCTGCAGTTGCCACTGTTTTCCATGTTCATGGAATTGACGTTGAAATAGCTGGGCTAAGGAATTACTAAGTTTTAGCCTGTTGGTAATGCCTTCGGGTCATTTAAATAAAAGTTTGTCATTTGTTTTTAAAATAAATGTTCATGAATGTTTGAAAAGAACAAAACTTATCAGGGATGGCTATTTGCCATGGGTCTCATTTTCACCCCCTTTTCTGCAAGAAAAAGTAACAATGTCTTATGTATTTTTTCATTTTTATTGTATAGTTTGTCAGTAATCAATTTTTAATAAAGTTTTATAGATACCTAGTGGTCTTGCTTAATGAACATGTGGTTTTCTTGTTTGGATCTCTTGTTTTCAGGTAATCAACAATAAAGTCCTCAGCTTCATCTTTCTAATAAGATAGTTTTGCATGCATTGATTTCCCCTTTTATTCTTACCCATCCTTTCCCATCCAAAGTCTGTACTGGCCTACTGCCATCCTTGGACTGGATAGTTAGTTACCCTGGGTGCCAAATCTCTAAAGGTATTCTTGCAGGAGTAGCAGGTTGTACTATTGTGCTGTGTCATAGAAAAGCAAAGTACAGGTTATTCCTGGTCCAGGGAGCTACTCTGATTGTGCTTTAGTTTTTATATATATATAGTATAAAGTATCTCTTTTGCTTGTCCTTTGGGGTAGGGGAAGACCTGTGGCTCAGGTTATGGGATGCCGGTCAAGAGCTTTGTATAGGGTAGAAGAGGGAGCAGGGCTATAGTGAGCTTTAGGAGCCTTGGAGTGAAAACTTGATTTCTGTCTTGGGCCAGCTTCTGCCATAGGAGTCTGGTACTTTCCATGTCTTTTATGCATTGGCTGTTTTATTTTCTCTGGGAATCGTTTATGGCATTTGTATTAATTCTGTACCTGTCTTCTCTCTTTTCAGTTATTTAGACTTCATAATCCATTGTCTATTTTTTTAAGACAAGAATAGGAATAAAACAGCATATAGACCACTTGTAAATTTATGTAGATTAATGTACACTAATCACATCTTTTCTCCTCTCCTATAACAATTACTAGGTAAACAAGAGACATAGGTGATCATTAATGGTTGGATTAATAACAAGTTAAAGCATAATCGGTAGGTTTGCTACACAATAGGGTTTTAGTGAGGGTAAAAATATATTAAGGTGTATAAAGCAGTTCTTCTCAAACTTTATCATGAATAGGAATCACCTGGAAGTCTTGTTAAAGTGCACATTTGGGGCCAGGTGTGGTGGCTCACGCTGATAATCCCAGCACTTTAGGAGGCCAAGGTTGGGAAGATTGGTTGAAGCCAGGAGTTCGAGGCCAGTCTAAGCAACACAGTGAGACCTTGTCTCTACCCAAAAAATAAAAGCAACTAGGTGCGGTAGTGCACACCTGTAGTCCCAGTTACTTGGGAGGCTGAGGGGTGAGAATCACTTGAGCCTGGGAGGTTGAGATTGCAGTGAGCTATGATCACACCACTGGGCAACAGAGTGAGATCCTGTCTCAAAAGCAAGCAAAAACATTCTGATTTAGTTAGTCTTTGGTGGTGCCCAAAATCAATCCAAGATTCTGCATTTCTGAGAAATCTTATGTGATTCTGATGCTGTTAGTCTGTGGACCTCATTTTGAATAGCAACGATATAAAGTGCGTGAAGTGCTTTAGTTTATTGCCTGGCACATAGTAAGTACTTGATAAATGTTATGAATTGACACCAGATGATTTGGGAGCCAAGAAGACCTTCTACCACCAGATATCTTCCCCCATTGTATTTGAAAGCTTCTGTATTTTTATTATGTAACATCTTTTTTTTTTTTGAGTTGGAGTCTCACTCTGTCACTCAGGCTGGAGTGCAGTGGCATGCTCCTGGCCACCTCAGCCTCAACCTGCTGGGCTCCAGCAATCCTTCTGCCTCAGCCTTCCAAGTAGGCGTGCACTACTGTGCCCGGCTAATTTTTGATTTATTGTAGAGACGAGGTCTCACCAAGTTGCCCAGGCTGGTCTCAAACCCGTGGACTCAGGCAGTCCACTTGCCTCAGCCTCCCAAAGTGCTGGGATTACAGGCTGAGCCACCGAGTCTGGCCATAACATCTTTTAAAAAGCTAGGCTAGGCGTGGTGGCTTGCCTTACATCTGTAATCCCAGAACTTTGGGAGGCTGAGGAGAGAGGATTACCTGCGCCCAGGAATATAGTGAGACTTCATCTCTCTCTTTTTTTTTTTTTGAGTTGGAGTCTCACTGTCGCCCAGGCTGGAGGGCAGTGGCATGCTCCCAACCATCGCAGCTTTGACCTGCTGGGCTCAGGTAATCCTTCTTCTTCAGCCTTCCAAGTAGCTGGAACTGCAGGCATGTGCCATCACGCCTGGCTAGTTTTTTTTATTGTTTGTCTGTTTTATTGTAGAGGTGAAGTCCCGCCAAGTTGCCCAGGCTGGTGAGAACACGTGGGCTCAGGCAGTCCTCTCACCTTGGCCTCCCAAAGTGCTGGGATTATAGGCATGAGCCACCGCCACCGCGCCTGGCCTCAAGCCTCATCTCTTCAAAACAAAACAAAACCAAAAAACAGTGGCTCACATCTGTGATCCCAGCATTTTGGGAGACCGAAGTGAGAGGATTACCTGAGCCCACGGATATGGGACCAGCCCGGGCAACTTGGCGAGATCTCATCTTTACAATAAATCCAAAAATTAGCCAGGCGTGGTAGCGTGTGCCTGTGGTTCCAGCTACTTGGAAGGCTGAGGCGGAAGAATTGCTGGAGCCCAGCAGGTCAAGACTGTGGTGGCCGTGAGAATGCCACTCTCCTCCAGCCTGGGTGACTGTGAGACTCCAACTGAAAGAAAAAAAAATTAGCTGGGCATGATGGTGGGCATCTGTAGTCTCAAGTCACTTAGGAGGCTGAAGTTGAGGTGGAAGAATTGCCCAAGCCCAGGAGATCAAGGCTGCAGTGAACTGTAATTATGCCACTGCACTTGGCTGGGTGACCAGAGCGAGACCCCGCCTCAAAAAAAAAAAGTTAAAATCTCTTCTATCTCTGGGAGTGAATTGGATTAATCAGATTGCTGCCTTCCCAACATGGTCAGAAATCCCTACCAAAGGATTTGGAATTGTTTTTCTTTTTTTAATTTTTTTTTTTTGCCAGCTTTGTTGAAGAATAATTTGTAGACAGCAAAATTCACCAGGGCTTTTTTTTTTTATTTTTTTGAGTTGGAGTCTCTCTGTCACCCAGACTGGAGGACAGTGGCCGCTCCCAACCACCACAGCTTCGACCTGCTGGGCTCTGGTAATCCTTCTGCCTTAGCCTTCCAAGTAGCTGGAACTACAGGCACGCGCTACCACACCTGGCTAATTTTTGATTTATTGTAGAGATGAGGTCTCACCAAGTTGCCCAGGTGGGTGTTGAACCCGTGGGCTCAAGCAATCCACTCACCTCAGACTCCCAAAGCACGGGATTATAGGCTGAGCCACTGACCCCGGCCCTCACCAGGGCTTTTTAAAATTTTGGGCGGTTATTTTTTTGAGTCAGCAACTCTGTTACCCAGGCTGGAGTGAAGTGGCAAGATCACAACTCACTGCAGCCTTGACCCCTGGGCTCAGGCAATCCTTCCACCTCAGCCTCTTAAGTGACTGAGACTACAGGTGTGCACCACCACACCTGGCTGATATACATATATATATATTTTTTTTTTTTTTGAGTTGGAGTTTCACTCAGACTGGAGTGACCACGCCCGGCTAATTTTTGATTTATTGTAGAGATGAGGTCTCACCAAGTTGCCCAGGTGGGTCTTGAACCCATGGGCTCAGGCAATCCACTCACCTCAGCCTCCCAAAGTGCTGGATTACAGGCTGAGCCACCGAGCCTGGCTATATATATATTGGTTTTTTTTAAAATAATTTTTTGTAGAGATGAAGTCTCACTATGTTGCCTAGGCTGGTCTTGAACTCCTGGGCTCAAACTATCCTCTTTCAACTTCCCAAAGTGATGGAATTACAGGTGTGAGTCACCGCACCCAGTCACAGTTCACCAATTTTAGGTGTACAGTTTTGCTGAGTTATGACAAATATAGACAGTTATATAATCACCAGCATAATCATGATATAGAACATTTCTGTTACCCCCCCAAATTCCCTTACTTAAAGTAGGAATTTTAATGGAAAAAAGAAGGTGATTTAGGAGTAAGAAAGAGAAGAGGAAGACCAGTAAGCTGTAGTTGCTTCAGTTTTGCCCAGAAAGCAAGAGGTCACAGTTCCCTCCCCCATGTGTCCTCCTCACCTTAAGAATGTTTTGACGGGTCTTGAAATCCTAGTTGACTGGCCAGGTACTGTGGCTCAAGCCTGTAATCCAGCACTTTGGGAGGTGGACGTGAGAGGATTGCTTGAACTCAGGGATTCGAGATCAGCCTGGTCAACTTGGTGAGACCTGTCTCTACAATAAATCAAAACCAAATTAGCCAGGTGTGGGGTACACACCTGTAGTTCCAGCTACTTTGAAGGGTGAGGCGGAAGGATCACCTGAGCCCAGCAGGTTGAGGCTGTGGTGACTGTGAGCGTGCTACTGCACTCTAATCTGGGTCACAGAGTGAGACTCCGACTCAAAAAAAAAAAAAAACAATAAATCAGTAAATATTAGCCAAGCATAGTAGCACACACCTGTAGTTCCAGCTACTTGGAAGACTCGAGGCAGGAGTGCCTGAGCCCAGCAGGTTGAAGCTGCGGTGACTGTGAATGTGGGTGACAGTGAGACTCCAACTCAAAAAAAAGAAAAATCCAGCTGGGCTCGGTGGCTCAGCCTGTAATCCCACGCCTTTGGGAGGCTGAGGTGAGTGGATTGCCTGAGCCCGCGGGTTCGAGACCCGCCTGGGCAACGAGACCTCATCTCTACAATAAATCAAAAAATCAGCCGGGCGTGGTAGCGCGTGCCTGTAATTCTGGCTACTTGGAAGGCTGAGGCGGAAGGATCGCCGGAGCCCAGCAGGTCGAGGCTGCAGTGGCCGGGAGCGGCCACTGCACTCCAGTCTGTGTGACAGAGTAAGACTCCAACTCCAAAAAAAAAAAAGAAAAATCCTAGTTAACTTGGATGTATATTTTATACCTTATTAATTTAGGATGACCCACTCATTCCAGTTTGCCCAGGACTTTCCTAGTTGTTGTTTTGTTTTTCTTTTTTTTTTTTTTGAGTCCGTATCTCACTATTTTGCCCAGGCTGGAGTTTAGTGGCAGATCAAGGCTCACTGCAACCTTGAACTCCTGGGCTTAGGCAATTCTCCCAGCTCAGCCTCCTGAGTAGCTGGGACTACAGGCACGTGTGTCATCACACCCAGCCAATTTTTTTACTTTTTGCAGAGACGAGGTCTCACTATGTTGCCCAGGCTGGTCTCGAACTCCTGGGCTCAAGCAATCCTCTCGCTTCAGCCTCCTATAGTGATGGGATTACAGGCAAGAGCCACTGGGCCTGGCCAACTTTCCTAGACTTAGCACTCAAATTCCCATGTCCAGAGAAGCCACCTTGGGTCCCAGGCAGACCAGCATGGTTGGTTGCCCTAAGTGTGATGTCCATACCATTGTCTTTTTCTGTGTGTGTGTGTGTGTGTGTTGGAGTCTCACTCTTGTCGCCCAGGCTGGAGTGCAGTGGCACGCTCATGGCCACCCCAGCGTCAACCTGCTGGACTCCAGTGATCCTTCCTCCTCAGCCTTTCAATTAGTCAGAACTACAAGCATGCGCTACCATGCCCGGCTAGTTTTTTCTGTTTATTGTAGAGATGAGGTCTCACCAAGTTGCCCATGCTGGTCTCAAATCTGTGAGCTCAGGCAATCCTCTCATCTCAGTCTCCTAAAATGCTGAGATTACAGGCTTGAGCCACTGTGCCTGGCCCAGGCCATTGTCTTTAAGCCTGAGATTGCCATCATGTGTTAGAGTTACTTCTCACATGAGCAGGCACCTACCTGGGGGGCATTCACATGAGTGAATGGGTGAACATACAGATAAACCCCAAGTGGCTGCAGATCCCTGGCCTAGAGAATGGAAGACTTGAAGCTGGGTGTGGTGGCTCATGCCCAAATTTTAGCACTTTGGGAGGCAGAGGTGAGAGGGTTGCTTGAACCCAGGATTGGAGACCAGCCTGGGCAACTTGACGAGAGCTTATTTCTACAGTAAATCAAAAAGCAGGGCATGGTGGCATATATCTGTAGTTCTAGCTACTTGGAAGGCTGAGCCCAGCAGGTCAAGGCTGTGGTGGCCGTGGGTGTGCCACTGCACACCAGCCTGGGCAACAGAGTGAGACTCCAACTCAAAAAAAAAAATAGGGAAACTTGGGTTTCAGTGCCAGCTCTGCAAGGTGTGCAGTGGTGTGACCCTGGGAAAGAGGTTTTCTCACTCTCAGTTTGTTTCCTCCACTGGTAAATAGTCACTTCTGTCTCTGACCTTGTGACACTGTTTCACCTATCCATAGGACTGTGCTTTGATGTCACTTTCACTCAACTTTCTCTTTCTCTCTCTTTTCCTTGTCTCCCTCTCTTCAAATATATATAGTCGATCAATAAATCATGGAAAGGCAGATTGATAATAGAACTGCTGATGAGCCAAGTGCATGCAAAGTGCTTCTGTGAGAGCAAGAGGGTTTGGACCTTGCATCAAGCAGCCATGCTTGGGAGCTGGAGAATGGTCTCTATCTTCAATTCAGTGTCCGCAATGACCTAATTCGTTCTTTGTGCATGCCTGGGAGAGATGACGGTAGGCAGAGGGGGCCTGCCCTTGAGGAATTTTCCCGGATGCATGAGGGGGTACTTTGGAAAATAGGATTTTATAAGCTTCTTGTGTATCAGAGGGAGCTATTTCCCACTGTGCTAATGCCTAGGAAACAGCATCTCAGGATCTTATTCGGTCTCCTACTGCTGTAAGGGGATTAAAATCAGAAACATCAGAACTCAGACTGCAACCCGTGGCTGACGTAGGGTCAGGGAGCTGCATTCTGTTCCTGGTTCTGCTGCGCATGAGCTGTGCAACTGTGGGCATACTGTGTAACCTCTCTGAATCTGGTGTTTGCTTCTAGTGTTCCTTCCTATTGGGGTATTTGCATTGCCTTCCTGAAGGTCGTGCTGTTCAGTGAGACGAGACCGGTGGGAATTCAGTGAACCTGGGACATCTATACATATGTGAAGTATTATATTGCTAACTTTAATCTCTGGGTCTCTGTGATAAGTCTGATTCATGGGGGTAGGGAAGCAGAGAGGAATTTGGAGGTTTTTCTGTTTAGCTCCCCAAGTAATCTCATTCACACCCCCTGACTCCCAATAAACTAGGAAGAGTAGGTTTGAGGGAGATGCAGTTTCTTCGCTAGGAAGACACCTCATCCCACTTTTCTTCTTGACAAAATTCCTGCCTCCTCCTTGGAAAATGTTTTCCTTGGCTACAGATTCTGCTCCTCCAGTTTTTCATTTCCAAATTTGAGGGACCGTGGGGCAAGAATTCTCTAGGTAAGCTTCTCAGCTAAGGCCAGCCAGACATCCATCCTTTTCTGGAGAGAGGCTGAGCATCTCTTCCGGAGTTTCAGGCCAGGGAAGGGTTAAGTGAGCCACGCCCTTAGCAGGGACAGCCTCGGACTTTGTGCTGAGCTGCCATCTCTGGCCTCTCTTGGTTTGACGGGTACAGGCCGCCTGGGCTGCAGGAGGCAGCACAAAGGAAGATCAGAAGAGTGGACACTGGCGGAGGAGGACACCCTCTTTCCTGGCTTGCCAACACCATGGACAGCTCCCACTAACTAGGACACCTCGCCACCCTTGGGACCTGGGACTCCTATGCCCCCTCCTGTTAAATCGGGATCTCATCCACCATTCTCGGGGCACACCGAAGTTACACCCTAGTTCCAGTGTTGGGTGAGTTCTGCCTTGACCTTTCACGGCTTCTCTTAACACCTTGGGGTGCCCCATCTGGGGCCTGCTTCCTTTTCCCTTTCTCCAGCCTAGGCAATCCATTCCCCCTCCCCTCAAATCCAGATCTAAAGAAGATGCCTTCTTCCAACCCACCTTCTGCTTCTCATCCTTCCTTGCCATTAGTTAAAAGACAGCTTTTTTTCTTTAATCCAGAAAATATGAAGTGATAATAGTGCCTACTTCATGGGGATAGTGTAAGTGTCAATTGAATTTGTACATGTATAGTGTTTCGGTCCCTGCCTGGCCATGGTAGACGCTATGTGATCCCTAGAGACGGCCATTCTTGATGTTCTTATGGCTTCTTCAGTTGTGTTCTTCCAGGAAGTGACAAGTACTCTCTTTTCCAGGAGCTTAGGGGAAAGCCCAGTGAAGGGGGAAGAAAACCTGAGGCCTCTATCTGCCTCCATTTCACTCCTGCTTTCTCCCCTCTCCTCGCCACCCAGGTTCAGACATGTAAAAGAGTAGGAGGATGTGTCTTTTTGATTCCTGTTTGGGAGTGGCGTTGACCATTGTACTAATAATTCTGTCCTGCACTGCCACCCCGCCTACGCAGTCTCATAGGAACATTGAGGAGGGCTGGGCTTCCTCCCAGGGAACACCTGCCATGTGCCTGCTGCATGGGGGCCCAGCCCCACAACCTCTCTGCCACTCCTATCCCACCCCTCCTTGCCCACTCCACAGCTACTCAAGCTGGGTGTGTCCCTCTGGGGCAAAGTCCCTGCCAGAAGGTTACAGGAACGGTCATAAAAGCTGGGAATGGAAATATGTGGGGAAACAACTTCACTTTCATTTCGTGTGGGGTGTTCCGGTCTTAATGGAGAAACCCGTGCCTCGATCCTTGTCCCTTTAAAAAAATGAAACGCACTGTAGCAATGCCAGAGGAGGGAAGACCTTTGGAAGAACTTCTGAAATGGGTGCAGGCGGCTTGGATGACTGAAACAGGGACTGCGGGAGGAGGGAGGGGGCTTTCTGTACCCAGCTGGGCACACACAGCTTTCCTCCCTGGCCCTCTCTTCTCCAGTCACAGCTCTGCCACCCCCGTCACAGCCTGCTGGGTGCCTTCCTTCCCCTGTGGTCAGAGGCTGGTGGTCCTGTCCCACCGCCGCCCACTCCCCACACACCCTAACCTAGGGAGCCGAGAATTCCCCACCTCCCCTGAGAGTTTCAGCCTCCCTCAGTCACCTTGGGCTAGTCCAGAGAAGCCTCCTAGGGCAGAGGGAAGAGGGAGGCTCTTCTGGGTCTTTCTGCCCTCCTTCCTTCAAACAGTACTGGCCCCTGATGCTGAGCTGACATCAGCAAACTGCTCCCCCAAATTCCAGAATCTGCAGCCGCTCGGCCATGCCTCTCCTGGAAGGTTCCGTGGGGGTGGAGGACCTCGTCCTCCTGGAACCCCTGGTGGAGGAGTCACTGCTCAAGAACCTTCAGCTTCGCTATGAAAACAAGGAGATTTATGTGAGTGTGACATGGGTGCCCCTGGCGGTGAGTGGACAGTTCATGCCCGGCCTCATTTCCTTCGCCTTCTTCCCTGCTCCAGACCTACATTGGGAACGTGGTGATCTCAGTGAATCCCTACCAACAGCTGCCCATCTATGGCCCAGAGTTCATTGCCAAGTATCGGGACTACACCTTCTATGAGCTAAAGCCCCATATGTGAGCAGAGGGATCAAGTGAAGGCTGACAGGGCCCCACTTCTTGACAATAAGGCATCCTAATCTCCTCTGTCCCGTCCCTTGAAGGGGGGTCCTCCAACTGCCCCTTCTTTCCCTGACCCTCTGGAGACCCCTTCTGAGGCCTGTCACTTCTTGCCTGCTCTGCTCCAAGTGGGGAGAGTGGATGACCCTGGGACCCTAGAGCTGAGTGGATATGGTGTCTTGGACCAGCCTCACATTAGTCATTGCCCACTTCCTCCCCCCCAAGCTACGCATTGGCAAATGTGGCATACCAGTCACTGAGGGACAGGGACCGAGACCAGTGTATCCTCATCACAGGCGAGAGTGGAGCCGGGAAGACTGGTGAGGCCTCGGGCTGGGGAACACGTGGAGCCACCTCTGTCTCTTTCCAAGCCAGGCCCAGTCCTCACTCCCAGCACTTCCTTCTCAGTTTTTCTGCCTCTGAGGGGTGGTGAGGTGCTGCGGAGAGGGAGTTAAGGAGGGGATGGGCGGGCCCTGGGAGGGATCCCCGTGAGAGTTTCTTGTGCACAGAGGCCAGCAAGCTGGTGATGTCTTACGTGGCTGCCGTCTGCGGAAAAGGGGAGCAGGTGAACTCGGTGAAGGAGCAGCTGCTTCAGTCTAACCCAGTGCTGGAGGGTGAGCATTCTGATCTGTGCCCCTCCATCCCACCCCCTGACCCCAGAGTCATCAGCCCTAGATCCTCCAAACCCACTTCTTTCGAGGAGCCTGAAAAATCTGCAATTGGCATGGGACTGGAAGGAGCTCCCCCACCCCTGGACCCACTCCCCCATCAGCCACCTCGCTTCCTCCTCTCTTCCTCTCTGCAGCTTTTGGCAATGCCAAGACCATTCGCAACAAAAACTCCTCTCGATTTGTGAGTGAACATCAAGGCCCTGGAAGAGAGGGGGTGGGGGCTTGAGAGGGAGGAGTGTGGCCCGGGCCCCTCCCAGAGAGGGGGAGAAGAAGAGGAGGAAGCAAAGTCTCTCTCTCTGTGTGTTCTCTCTCTGAAGGGAAAATACATGGATATTGAGTTTGACTTCAAGGGATCCCCCCTCGGTGGCGTCATCACAAACTGTACGTGTCTTCCTTATTCCATTCACTTCCCTTCCTCCTGCCCCCCAGTGCCCGCTCCCTCTGATTTGCTCCTGGAGGAGGGAGGGGTATTAGACTTCTAGGAGGCTTCCCAACTACTGGGAGCATCAGAGAAGGGCAGAATTAGAGGGAAGTTTGCAGGCTCAGGCCCTCAGCAGGTTATTTTTCAATTCTTTGTCAGATCTGCTTGAGAAATCCCGCGTGGTGAAGCAGCTCAAGGGAGAAAGGAACTTCCACATCTTCTATCAGCTACTGGCTGGAGCGGATGCCCAGCTGCTGAGTACGTGCCTGCCCCGGACACATGGCAAAGTGGCCCCAACCTCCATTCCATCCCACAACCCGTGGACCCCTTGGGGCCCCTGCAGGCCTCTTCCCTGACCCGTCCAGACTTTCCGGGCCTGTACTTCCCACCCTGAGCCTCGCCCAGCCATTGGTGGGAACAATGTTCTCTTCCTTTTCTGGGGTCTCATTGCCGGGACTATGCCTTCTTGCCTCTTCTCTGCTCTCATTCCTCGGCCTGGGCTCTTCTCCCTCCAAGTAGGCTTCAGATACAGAACATTCATCCCCTTCTGCCTTCCTTCCTACCTTCGACTTAAGGGGTTTTATTCAAGCTGGGAAGCAGGCAATGTTTAAGAACCTCCACTGAATTCTAGTTGAAGCTGTTCGTGGTTTTCTTTTCTTAGATAGCCTAAAGAGGTTTCATTCATTTATTCATTTATCCCACATCTCTCGAATATTACGTTATTCTCTAAGGATAGAGAGTTGAATAAGAAGACATAGGCCCTGTCCTCAAGGAACTACTGTCTTCTAGGGAAGACAGGTGCTTGAGCAGATCCATTGCAATATAGTGTGATCAGCTGACTATAGGAGCAGAAGGCATGGAGCCCCTTGCTTTATCCTGGGAAGAGCCCATCCCAGCCAGGATGCTGGACTGGCTCCAAGTGGCTCCAGGTGGGCATCACTGGAAGGTCAGTTGGGACTTCAAGACCTGCCAGAGTTTGCCTCCCAGTCTCCCCTCTGACTGTGAGCACCGTGGGCATCTGGCCCCCAAGGAGTGTCACTTTGGTTTCTGGTGATCCCACTGGACCTTGCTATCTCCTTTTCCCTTCTTGGAGATCTCTGTGACCTCCAAGAGCCCCCACAGGTCTCATCCTCCTTCCTGGCTTAATAGTTTTGGTCAATTAGCCGTGCGTGGTAGCGCGCGCCTGTAGTTCCAGCTACTTGGAAGGCTGAGACGGAAGGATCGCCAGAGCCCAGGAGGTCGAGGCTGTGGTGGCCGGAAGCAGCCACTGCACTCCAGTCTGGGCGACAGAGTGAGACTCCAGCTCAAAAAAAAAAATTTTTTTTAACTTGTAAGCTAGGCTGGGCTCGGTGGCTCACCCTGTAATCCCAGCACTTTGGGAGGCCGAGGTGAGTGGATTGTCTGAGCCCGCAGGTTCGAGACCCGCCTGGGCAACTTGGCGAGACCTCATCTCTACAATAAATCAAAAATTAGCCAGGCGTGGTAGCGCGCGCCTGTAGTTCCAGCTACTTGGAAGGCTGAGGCGGAAGGATCGCCGGAGTCCAGTAGGTCGAGGCTGTGGTGGCCGGGAGCGGCCACTGCACTCCAGTCTGGGTGACAGAGTGAGACCCCAACTCAAAAAAAAAAAAAAGTTTTGGTCATGTTCAATTTGCCTAAATCATAGGCACTCATGTCTTGTTCTGGCTGATCCTGTCACCCATTGGTTTAAACCAGCTCTGGGTGAGGTCACCCTGGTGTCATCATCCCCAGGCTTTCTGACTCATTCTCCCTTTAGAGGCCCCTCCTAAGCAGGCTCTTGCTTCGAAATTTGTGTGCCAGGGGGGCTGCCATTATACTCTAGTTTGAGGGACACTGATTCTCAGATCATTTGCATAACAGATAATTCCCATTTCAGGGAAAGAGCTTTGACCATTCTCTTCCTCAGTTCATTTTGTCAAAAGAGAAATGTTCCTGCATGCCAGCTAGGCACACAGAATCTGGAGTTGCTCATCTGTGGGAGAGAAAAACAAAACCCCACCTATGAGGAGGCTGGTTAGAGACCCACCAATGGGGAATGCAAGAAAGTCTTGAGGCTCAGCCCCTCAGCATCAGGGAATTTCTTCCAGAGGAGGTGTCGGTGTCAGGCAACATGCTACCTGCCACTCTATGGGTTCTCAGTGGACAAATGTGGAATGAGCCAACCCTGGCTACGGGCTGCAGGCCGTGGGAGATGCATGCTCAGCCCGGCCCTCACCTTCATCCTCCAGAGTCCCTGTGCAGGACAGAGGGTTTGCTGGTTTGTTTTCACTGTTTAGAACCCCAACTCCAGCCTGGGCAACTTGGCGAGATCTCATCTCTACAGTAAATAAAAAAATTATTAGCTGGGCGTGGGAGTGCACGCCTGTAGTTCCAGCTACTTGGAAGGCTGAGCAGAAGGATTGCCAGAGCCCAGCAGGTCGAGGCTGTGGTGGCTAGGAGCGTGCCACTGCACTCCAGTCTGGGCGACAGAATGAGACTTCAACTCAAAAAATAAATAAATAAATAAAATAAAAATAAAAAAATTAGCCAGGCATGATGGTATGTGCCTGTAGCTCCAGTTACTTGGAAAGCGGAGGGATCACCCGAGCCCAGCAGGGGAGGTTGCTGTGGCTGTGAACATGACACTGCACTCCAGCCTGGGCAACAGAGCAAGACTGACTCAAAAAAAAAAAAAGAACCTTACTGATGATAGGAAGAAAAATAGAATGAGGCTTTTTTTTATTTTTAAATAAAAGTTGGGGGAAAATCCAATACCCAATAAGTACGAATACCCAAACACTAAACACAATTTATACATTTAGTCTATCATTACAGGAATTGGTGATCCCAAAACAAAGGAGGAAGGGGAAGAACCAAAAACAAAAAATGGCTCCTTTGAATAAATGAATGAGCCCACCTAGGGCAGTGGCTGTGAGGGGTCAAGCCTGGAGACTAATCCTCTTTCCTCACACTGTCCCTCCCAGAGGCCCTGAAGCTTGAGCGGGATGTGCGTGGCTATGTCTATCTGAACCAGGAGGTTTCCAGAGTGGATGGCATGGATGACGCCTCCAGCTTCAAGGCTGTACAGGTGGGTGCCCAGGGTGGCAGGCTTGGACCCTTAGGCGGTACTCTGAGAGGCATTGGACTGGCACTGCCAGTTCAGCTTCTGACTTCTGCTTTCTGCTGAAGAATGCAATGACAGTGATCGGGTTCTCGGAGGAGGAGATCCGACAGGTGCTGGAGGTGACAGCCCTGGTGCTGAAGCTGGGGAATGTGAAGGTGGCTGATGAGTGCCAGGCCAATGGGATACCAGCAAGCAGCATCTGTGATGGAAGAGGTCTGCATCATCCTGCTGGAGTCCCCACCCAGCCCCTTGAATCTCCTACTGCAAGTCCTGTCCTTCTGTCATCTCCAGCGTAATTGACTTCACCCTGATGCAGTCCCACTCAGCCCAATCCTAAGTTCTCCCTTAAACAGACTTGTCAAGAATCCCCAGTAAAGTCTATCGGAATGAGGTTTTTGAAGTTTGATAGATTTAGGTCTGACATGTCTCTGAGTCTCAGCTGATTCTTCTGCAAAGTGGTGATAATCACATCTGTTCCAGGAGAGTCTCATAGTAGATGATGAACATAAAGTGCCCAGGTCCCCCTTCTCCTGCATGCCCCCCGCCCCGCCCTATCCCCTGAGATTCCTCCAGGGCCATGTTCTGCATTGGCTGCAATGACCTCCACAGTAAGACTCAGGGGGCACCAGTCTCCATGGGGCTTCACATATCATCTTTCCCTCCCTCCCCTGACAGAAAGTCCCCTCAAAGACTGTGTTGTATTTTCTTATTACTCCAGATGTTCAGGAGATTGGGGAGTTGGTCGGTTTAAAGTCAAAGGAACTAGAGAGAGCTTTGTGCTCAAGGACCATGGAAACGGCCAGAGAAAAAGTGGTCACTGCACTGAATGTCATCCAGGTAAGAGGCGCTGCTAGAGGGGCTGATTTTGAGTCGTTCTGTGGCTGCCCTGCTGACTGGCATGGTCTCACCCTGCAGGCTCAGTATGCTCGGGACGCTCTGGCTAAGAACATCTACAATCGACTCTTCAACTGGATAGTGAATCGAATCAATGAGAACATCAAGGTGAGTGGCTGCTCCTCTCTCTCATCACACACTGGTCTGCCTCACCTTCCTGCCCTGGTTACCTGCCCCATACATTTGATTTTTGAGATGGGCAGGGTAAGGAGAATGAGGGAGAGGGTAAAGCTCCTTCCAATCGTGTCCTGCTACAGAAACATCACTGGTTTTTTAGATGGACAACCTGGTCTTAAACTCCTGGCCTCATTCGATTCTCCCAAAGCACTGGGATTATAGGTGTGAGTCTCCACGCTGGCCAGGTGGACAGTTTGCATCCATCAGCTACTTACTGGTCATGTGGACTTTCAATTTCATTTTGCATCCATCAGCTACTTACCTCAGTTTCCTGACTTGGAAATGCCCAATAAGACTATAGCACTAATGACCACCTGTTGCACAGGGTTTAGTGAGGATTGGATAAAGTTATCCAAGCAGAGTATGGTTACCATATAATCCAGCAATTCCACTCCTAGGTATGTATCTAAGATAACTGAAAAAAGATGTCCTAGAAAAACTTGTACACTTGTTCATAGAGATCTTATTTCTGATAGCCAAAGGGAAGAAACAACCCAGATGTCCAGGAACTGATGAGTAGATAAACCACATGTGGCATATTTGTATGAAAGAATAGTATTTGGCCATAAAAAGGAATGAAGTACTGATACATGCTACAACATGGATGAACCTTGTAAAGATCATGCTGAGTGAAAGAAGCCAGCCACAAAAGACCACATTGTATATAATTCCATTAACATGAAATGCCCAGAATAGGCATGTCCATAGAGATGGGAAGGAGATCAATGATTGCCAGGGCCTGGGGAGAGAGGGAGGAGGGTGACTAATGGGTACAGAATTTCATTTTGGGGGTGAAGAAAATGCTCTGAAATTAGGTAGTGGAGTTGGTTGTACAACCTTTCTAGTATACTAAAACAGAAACAAAAACACTGAATTGTACATGGTGTGTGAATTATATTCAATAAAGCTATTATTAGAAAATTATGTACATGGAAGTGCCATCTGTTTAGAAATCATTACTGAAAGGCAGTGATTTGACTTGGCTTGGGTAAGCGTAAGCACTTATACCCTTCTGAAATTTAACTTTTTCATCTGTAAAATGAGAATAATCACACCTTATAAGGTTATAATACACCTTAATTATATAAGGACATGGGATTTTTGATAAGATGCTCTACCAATAGAGGAATGATTCTTGTCCTGAGAGGATCTGATGTCCGTCTACTTCATACCATGGGAACACCACTCTGGGATCCGTCTGTGTCTTCCTTTCCTCGTTTCCTCCCTCTTTGCTTGTCCTTGAGCACATGGGGGAGGAACAGCTCCTTTCCAGCTGGTCACACTTCCTCTAGTTCTGCTTATCCCCTACTCCAAACCTGTCTGCCCCAAGGAGCCTGGCCTGCAGAGGGGGCTGTCTTCAGAACTCTCTTTCTCTCTCCTCCAGGTGGGCACCGGAGAGAAGAAGAAGGTCATGGGGGTCCTGGATATCTATGGTTTTGAGATACTGGAGGTGAGAGAGCCTCCTCCGACCACAGCACCCTGCTCCCCTGGGGTTGGAGCTGAACAGGCTCAAGGGGGAGGGTCTTTAACCGGTGTGCCCTCCTGCAGGATAATAGCTTCGAGCAATTCGTGATCAACTACTGCAATGAGAAGCTGCAGCAGGTGTTCATAGAGATGACCCTGAAAGAGGAGCAGGAGGAGTATAAGAGAGAGGTAAACCAGGCCTTCTCTTCCCCACTGCCCCTCTCTCAAATGACTTCTAGGCATCTGCCACAGCTTCTTGGTCACAACTGCCTCCAAGTTGTCCCCAGAAGGGAACACAAGGGTCAAATGTTTCCCTTGCACAGTTTATCTTTCCAGCATTTCCGAGTCACTCTGATTCTCTGCTCTTCATCCTCCACTTCCCCATTCTCCCACTGCAGGCCAGGCCAGGCCAGGCAGGGCACAGATTGATGGAAGGGTGTGTGTGCGGAGAGTCCTGACAAGGCAGACGTGACAGCTATGCTTGGCCTATGGCAGGCTGTGAGCCAAATATAGAGGAGACATTTCTCCTGGGTTTGGCACCCTACCACATCACTTTCTGTGTCCTTCTCTAGCATTTCAGAAGCCTCTGTCTCTTCGGGGCCCTGGCTGCTGCCACCGTCCCCTCTTGTAACACCCTGATCCCGACTTCCTCACCAGAAGTGCCTCCTGGCTCCAAATTTCCACACTCCCTCCCTGACTCAGGGCAAACCCCTGTTTTCTAGGGCTGGGTGTTAGACAAGCTCTCTCTGATCAAGCTAATTTCCCCCGAAGTGTGAATGGCTAAGAGTCTCACTCATCAGAGCCCTCCCAGGGATGGTCCCTTGTGAGCTCTCAGGAGTCTGTGGCAGCAGTATTTTATTCAGGCAATGTGGTCACACTGTGTGGAGACCTTCTTTAAGTTGTTTTGTGTTTTAATTTTAACTATCTAAATGATCAACTACACAATACATTCCCATACTTCAAAACTCAAAAACTTAAAAAGGAAGATCCCCTCCCACCTCTCTCCTCCACTCCCTTCCTACCCAGAAGCACCCAACATGGGCCTTCTTCCAGAGGTCTCTTCATGTGTGCAAGCAAATCCTTAAATATATTTTCCCACAACATTTATACAAATGGCAGTAAATACACTATGTCCTGTACTTTGTTTTCATCACTTAACAAGAGATCTTTCCACATCAGTACGTAGAGATCCTTTTTCACAGCAACATAGGATTGTAAAGATACCATCGTTCATTTAACTAGTTGGAGAAGGTATTTTGGGGATGAAGTGGGAGGGCAACTTGACTTAATTTTGTATTCTGTTTTCTTTAAAAATGTGTGAGGGAGGAGGGAAAGAAAGGCCTGTGCCCCTCAGTTCCCAACCACAACTGGGAGTGACCCAGCCTGGGCCATCTGGCCACTGGATGGGACCAGGAGCTATCCCAACTGTGGTCCTGATGCCCTGTAAGTCCTCAAAATAGAGAACAATTGTCTTTGGATCCGCTGCTTTTGTACCATTCTTGTGTCTTTTAAAGATTACATAGTACCAAAATATCATGTAGCCAGTGGTTCCTAAAGGGTGGGCCAGCAGTATCAGCGTCACCTGGAAACATGTTGGAAATGCAAGTTCCAGGGCCTCATCCCAGACCTGGTGAATCAGAAACTTAGGGAGTGGGACTCGGCAATCTGCATTTTAACAAGCCCTTAGGTGACTGTGACACACACCCAGGTTTGAGATCACTGATGTAGATCTTTGAAGATGTGTCAAAAGAGTTATATGGTTTGATGATGATGTCTCGCTCATGTGCTCTGGTTTTATGGAGCAGAGTAGTGTGGCCATTTGCCATTCCGTGTACACACGGATCCTTCCCCACACCCACACTCAGGGAATCTCTATCCTAGTCCTCACTCAGCATTTTACACTTCCCTCCCCATCCTGCGCCACCTACGAGGATCTCTGCATTGTCTCGCCCTCTCTCACAGCTGCTCTGGTTCCTTCCATGTGTCTATCCACCCATCCCACAAATTCTCCAGCAACCTTGGAGGGATGGGGACGTAAATGGAAGTCATACCAAAGACCCTTCATGCTATGGGGCTTCTGACAACCTTTGTGGGTTGGGTGAAAGGATGGCTGGCTATGGCAAGGTCTCTGGAGACTTATCCTGGACCTGCTCCCTATAATGTGTTGTGTCCCCTCCCCAGGGCATACCATGGACAAAGGTGGACTACTTTGATAACGGCATCATCTGCAACCTCATTGAGCATGTGAGCTCACTTTCTCTGATCTCAGGGACTTCTCCTTCCAGATTGCTTGAATGTTCTTTCCCTGTCTTTCTCCCCAACTTCCTACATGGTGAGGGTGGTAGAGAAAGCAGAGGATGAGAGGGGCAGAGGGAGCAGCAACGAGAATGTGGACATCATGGAGGATGAAGTCTAGGTTGGGCTGCTCTTGTCCCTTGACCCAGAATCAGCGAGGCATCTTGGCCATGTTGGATGAGGAGTGTCTGCGGCCTGGGGTGGTCAGTGACTCCACTTTCCTGGCGAAACTGAACCAGCTTTTCTCCAAGCATGGTCACTACGAGAGCAAAGTCACCCAGAATGCCCAGCGCAAGTATGACCACAGCATGGGCCTCAGCTGCTTCCGCATCTGCCACTACGCGGGCAAGGTGACATGGCGGGGCTGGAGGGCAAAGACTAGGGACTGGCACAGGCTGAAGGCAGTGGGGAGGAACTGGGGGGAGATGAGAGCTGAGAATATTTCACAGTGAGACTGGGATGGCCAGTACTGAGATAATGTCCTGGGGTCTCCAAACCAATAGCTGTTCCTCCACAGGTGACATACAACGTGGTTGGCTTTATTGACAAGAACAATGACCTACTCTTCCGAGACCTGTCCCAGGCCATGTGGAGGGCTCAGCACCCCCTCCTTCAGTCCTTGTTTCCTGAGGGCAACCCCAAGCAGGTGTCTCTCAAACGCCCCCCGACTGCTGGGGCCCAGTTCAAGAATTCTGTGGCCATCCTCACAAAGAACTTGTATTCCAAGAACCCCAACTACATCAGGTGACTGCTGGCGTGCTGGGGGACATGCTACATATATGATGGCATGTGCAGAGTCCACACACTGTGGAACATGTCTGCGGGGGGAGTAAGGATATAAGGGCCCTTTCCTCAGGGAGAACAGCCGGATGAGGAGCTGAGAGTCCTGTGGGGGAAGCATCGGGTTGGGCAGGGACAACACAGAAGTGAGTGAAACTGGGGAGGCCAGTGTGTCTGTTGACAGTGGCATGGAGATGGGTGACCCTGGCAAGGTGTCCGCTGCTCAAGCCTGTGCTTTGCCCTACCTCCCACACAGGTGCATAAAGCCCAATGAGTACCAGCAGCGAGGCCAGTTCTTCTCAGACCTGGTGGCCACCCAGGCTCGCTACCTGGGGCTGCTGGAGAATGTGCGGGTGCGACGGGTGGGCTATGCCTACCGCCAGGGGTACGGGCCCTTCCTGGAAAGGTACCGACTTCTGAGCCGGAGCACCTGGCCTCACTGGAACAGGGGAGACAGGTAAGGCCCCGTGGCGAGACTGGGGAGCAGGGATGGACAAGGCGGGAGACTTCTCTGGGGGAGAGACCTAGAGGCTCTGAGCACATCTGCTGAAGTTGAGACAGAGATCATCAAGGGGATGAGTTGTGTGATCAGTTCCCGGAAGCTGACAGGGTCAGGGCAGAGTGGAAGAGGACTCTCTCCCTCTGCAGCTTTCCCTCTGCTCCTACAGGGAAGGGGTCAAGAAGGTCCTGGAGGAGCTGAGCCTGTCCTCAGAGGAGCTGGCCTTTGGGAAGACAAAGATTTTCATAAGAAGCCCCAAGACTGTGAGTCAGAGAGGGCACTTGCGTTTGGTGGGCGTGGGGGGTAGAGGAGTTGAGAGTCCCTAGAGAAAGAGATTGGAGGGGAAGGGAGCATCTGCAACCTGAAAGGATGGTGGATGGGGAATCTCCTCTTTGTAGGAACGTTTCCCTGGGAATCCTTGGGTCCCCACCCTCCCTGAGCCTGGAACTGGGTGTGCCCCACAGCTCTCTCTGAGTGCCTCTGCCTGAGACAGAGCTCTTGAGGGCTGTGGTAAGGTAGGCTTGTGCCTGATTTCCCAAACCTAGCACAGTGCTGGCGATGGGGTTAGAATTCAGCAGAATTAAGGGTTAGGATTCAGCAGATGCTTGTTAAGTGTTTCTCTGCAGCTTTTCTACCTGGAAGAGCAGAGGCACCTTCGGCTCCAGCAGCTGGCCACGCTCATCCAGAAGACCTACCGCGGCTGGCGCTGTCGCACTCACTACCAGCTTATGCGGAAGAGTCAGATCCTCATTTCCTCGTGGTTTCGGGGCAACATGGTACTGTCGTTCCCAAAGCCCCATCCCCTTCACTCTAATGGGTGGGGTGGGAGTGGTTCAGGAAGTGGGGTGTTTCTAACAACTCTAATGTTTTCCACAGCAAAAGAGACAATATGGGAAGATAAAGGCATCCACACTGTTGATCCAGGCTTTCGTGAGAGGGTGGAAGGTAATGAGGAGGGGGAGAGGGGCTTCCTCGCCATACATGCTTCCTCATGGATTGTGCCACTACTAAGGAGAAAGAGCAGCAGGGAGCGAGTCCTGCCTGTACCCAGGCCAAACCTCCATGCAAAGGACTGTGTGGGTGTGGATGCCTGCCGGGGAGACCCATGTCGGTGTCTAAGTGTGTGGACGTCTGACTTGGCAGCAGAGCTCTGCCTTCTGCTCTAAACATCCTCGCTGCCAGCTTGTCTGTCTTTACTCCCTCTTTCCAGCTACTTTCTCAGCTCTTTAACTTACTCTGTTCCTTGTGTGGTTGAAAAATAGTAGAACCTCTTCTAGAATCTGTCTGTCTTCACTTTGGCTTCTTTCTTGTATGTTTCTACCAGGCCCGCAAGAATTACCGAAAGTATTTCCGGTCAGGGGCTGCCCTCACCTTAGCAAATTTCATCTACAAGAGTATGGTAAGTGGTGGGGGTTAGGGTGGGAATGGGGGTGGAGCAAGGAGGAACAGATTTGGACGAGGAAGATATGGGGTTGAGAAAAGATGACTCAAAACTTTTCCTCAAGAGCTTCCTTAACATGCATGTACTGAAATCCTAGGAGAAGAAGGGACAGGGCAGTAAGCTGCAGGGCAGCGCCTGCGCCTTGGGTGCCAGGACAGAAGCAGACAGCATTTTGGCATGAGTGGCCCCTGCAGGCAACCTTGTGGCAGGAAGGGGTCCCAGCATACCCACCATCTGGTCCATGGGCAAACAGGCTCAAGAAGAGACTAGGGCTGGATTTTAACAACAGTGGAAGTGGCTAGGCCTTGTTGTAGAACAGCATGAGACACACAGAGGGGTTAACCAGCCCAGCCACCTGTGATCCATTTTAGGGTTGGGGTGAAGATAGAAGAGTCATACCTTCCTTCTATTCCCTCTGAAACTATAGCAGGCAGGTGAGAAAGTAAGTCTCAACTGGTTGCGGTGGCTCATGCCTGTAACCCCAGCACTTTGGGAGGCAGAGGTGAGAGGACTGCCTGAGTCCAGAGTTTGAGACCAGCCTACGCAACTTGGCAAAACCTCGTTTCTACACAATAACAAAATTAGCCAGGCATGTTGGCACGTGGCTGTGGTTCCAGCTACTTGGAAGACTGAGGAGGAAGGATCACCTGAGCCCAGCAAGTTGAGGCTGTGGTTGCCGTGAGCATGCCACTACACTCCAACCTGGACGATGGAAGGGGATTCCTACTCAAAAACAAAACAAAACAAACAAAAAAGAAAGAAAAAAGTAAGTCTCAGGAAGGACCTATCCTAATGCTGGAGGGCTTGGGTCACGATAGGCAGGAAGGAGCCAGGACCAGGCCTACATATTCAAACTATAGGCAGTTTCCAGTAGGAGTAAAACAGGATCAGAGAACAGCAATGTCTGGAGACATCTGTTGGACACCAATGGTGCTTCTGAGAAGCGCTGGGGGGAAACCAGGCAGAGAACAGCACTTCAAGGGAAAGGGAAAAGCCAGAGAGGGAAGAAGAGCAGGGGATCTTGGACAGAGGGCTGGTGGAGTAAACTGCAACTGCCTTCTGCTGGTTTGATTTTTTTATTTTCCTTTTGAGTCAGTGTCTCACTCTGTCGGCTGTTGTTCAGTGGTGCAATCAAAGCTCACTGTAATCTCCAACTCCTAAGCTCAAGTGATCCTCTTGCCTCAGCCTTCCAAGTAGCTGGGACTATAGGTGCATGCCACTACACCTGGCTAACCTTTTGATTTTTAGTAGAGATGAGGTCTCGCTCTATTGCCTAGGCTGGTCTCGAACTCCTGGGTTCATGCAGTCCTCCTGCCTTGGCCTTTCAAAGTGCTAGGATTACAGGTGTGAGCCACTGCATCTGGCCTGGTTCGTTTTTGACAGTTTTTAGGACCCTTGTTAACTGTGCTCAATCAGACGTGAGGCATGCACATTTGGAGTCCCTCTTTGTGGCCTCCCGGATCCTCCATTTCCTCTTTCTCCTTCCTCCCCAGGGAAGTTCCATCTTCCAGGGTTCTCCTCCTGTGAGTCCAGAGCGTATGCCTTCCAGAGTACGTGCTCTGCTCTCCTGCCACATACCTGAACCCTGTAATCTGGTTTCGCTCCTATCTCCTGACTGCCCTCCTTCCACCTTTCCTTTCTCCTGTTTATTATCAGGCAGCTGCTGAATGTCAGCCCAGAGGCTGCTGGCCTTTGACCAGTATTTCGATAAATCACACCCCTCCGTGGAAGCATGCAGGGGCCACTGGGCATCGACACACCCTCCCCCACCTGTGTTTCTAACTATCCCAGTTTGCCATTGTCTGGACTAATGCTAGTGCCCATTATCTTTTGAACACTTACTATGTGCTAAGCTCTTTATACATGCGTTAACTCGAATGTTTTCAGCAAACCTGTGAGGTAGGCCCTTTTCTTTCTCCTGTTTTATAGGTAAAAAACTAAGGTTCAGAGAGGTTAAGGTCCAGTAGGGCTAGGATGCAGTAGAGCTATTTGACTTCAGAGCTTTGAACAGCTGCCTAAGACTGTCCCCCACTAACAGGGACCTGGGTATCCATGGCCCTGGGCAGACCTGAGTAGGAGGACCCAATAAGGAAGGGCAGTACTTTCCAAGTTTAGACAAAACAAACACAAAAAAGAAGAAAACCCTCAGAGGTGCCACATTAATTGGAACAAAGAGGATGGTGGCCTATGCTTAGGAATGTTTGCTGAATTAAATCAACCAGACCAAGGACAGGGACTCCAGGGTGATTGGAGGCCTCCCAGGCCTGGACCCTGTGGACCAAGCCCAGTAGGCCTGCAGTGGAAGTGTCAAAGGGATGGGCTAGTTTTTGTAGAGTTATAGCAATATATGGTGTGCTCTGCCTTTTACTCTTTTAGTTTTTTAACCGAATGTCTTAGTGAAACATTTGCGTAAAAATTCCAATCATGTGGATGGTCTGGAACTTGATTTGTAATATCTTACACTTGATGCCCAAAATCAAGTCATTAAAAAATATCTTCAGCTGGGCTCGGTGGCTCAGCCTGTAATCCCGCGCCTTTGGGAGGCTGAGGTGAGTGGATTGCCTGAGCCCGCGGGTTCGAGACCCGCCTGGGCAGCGAGACCTCATCTCTACAATAAATCAAAAAATCAGCCGGGTGTGGTAGCGCATGCCTGTAATTCCGGCTACTTGGAAGGCTGAGGCGGAAGGATTGCCGGAGCCCAGCAGGTTGAGGCTGCGGTGGCCAGGAGCGGCCACTGCACTCCAGTCTGGGCAACAGAGTGAGACTCCAACTCAAAAAAAAAAAATCTTCAATAATTCTATGCCATAAACAAACAGGGTGCTACATGCTCTCTGGAATATACAAACTTAAGAGTCCTGGCTCTAGATTGGAGGAGACTAAACAGTCAGATGCCGTGTATGGAACTTGATTGGATCTCGGGACAGGAAAGCTAAAAACAAAGTAAAAATGACAAGTTGAGAAGTTTATAAAGGACATGTGGATAAATTTGAGTGTGGATTCCTATCGGATGTGTGTATCTAATTAATGTTGATTTTTAAAGGTGTGGTGATGGAGTTATGATTGTGTAAGAGAAGGTCCCAGTCCTTGGGAGATGCATGCTGAAGTTTTAGGGGAAAATATCATGATATCTGTAATGGACTTTGGGATGACATGTTGGCAAGGGTTGTGTGTATGCATGTATGTATATATGTGCTCATGTTTGTGTGTGTTAGCATACACAGATAGAGCAAAGTGTTATTGTTATCAGCTGCAATTAGGTGAGGGGTATACAAAAGAATACAGATATTCATTGTATTGTTCTATTTAACTTTTCGGTAAGTTTAAACACTTTCAAAATAAAAAGTAAGTTATATTGAATTAAAAAAAAGAACTGACAAGTCAGATTATGTTACTCTTCTGCTCCAATCAACTCTCTGATCTCTCTCCTTTTACTTGGTTTATTTCAGCCATGCCAGCTTTCTTTCTGTCTCTGGAATTGCTATCGCTCATTCCCACCTCAGGACCTGCTTCTTTGCATCACAGCTGATGTCATTATCTGACATTACATAATATGTTTGTTTGCTTGTGATCTGGCCCCTTCCCCAGCCTTCAGTAGAATTAAAGCAGAATGAAATGAAGACTGCTGTGCCCCCATACCTAGAACAGTGACAGGCACAGAGTAGACACTCAATAAATGTTGAATGGTGAAAAAAATTCTAGACCTGGAATCCTGATTCAAAGTACTCAGTGTTTAGAAAAGGGAGATTATTTCTATGCAAGTAACCATGGTACAAAGACAGAGTATAGGCAAAGTGCTGTGGGACTTTGAAGAAAGGAGAAGCAACTTGGGACCCAGGAACCAGAATCAGCTACATCTCTCAGGGTGGGAGGCTGTGGGTTGGCAGAGATGAACCTAGAGCTGCATGAGTGAAGGCACAGAGTGGTCATGCAGGGGCTGGGCAGGGGCCATGGCAAGAGGTCCTATTTGGGTGGTGGGCCTGGGGAATACAGTAGATCCTGTGACGTGGGGCTGGACTTTGAATGGAGAATGGAGGCTGACGCGTTTGGCCTTGACTGATGAGAGAGGAGAGGAGATTTGGTATTTAGCCAGTAATTGACAGAGACATGACGGCCAACTGTAAATGATTGTGAGCTGAGAGAATAGGAAACAACAGGAGCAATATATATATATATATATGCGTATATATATATATTTGAGTCGGATCTCACTCTGTTGCCTAGGCCAGAGTGCCATGGCAAGATCACCACCGCAGTCTCAAACTCCTGGCCTCAGGTGATCTCTCTGCCTCAGCCTCCCGAGTAACTGGGACCACAGGGGTGCACCACCTTGACTGGCTTATTTTATATTTTTGTTTTTGTAGTGATGAGGTTTCGCTATGTTGCCCAGGCTGGTCTCAGACTCCTGGACTCAAGCAATTCTCCCACCTTGGCCTCCCAGAGTGCTGGGACTACAGGCAAGAGCCACCGCACCGGGCCAGGAGCAAAATATTGAGGCCAGCTTTCATAATGGTTCCTCCCACCTCACTGCTCTGTGTGGCAAGTCACTGGGTGGAACAAATCCTTCTCTCACTCCACTCTCCCATTCATGCTGTCTCCTGCCAGCCTTGAGCCTGCACATTGTGTTGACGGGAGCGAAGAGGCAACTCCCCTTTCTTCTCAGTATGGGTGGCCTTCCTCCTTACAAGTGGCAGGATCTGGGTGTGAGTTTGCCTGTCAGGACGTGTCTCTTCCTATCATTTCACTCCTCATACCCTGCTCCCAACTCAGGCACAGAATTTCCTGCTGGGGCTGAAGAACAACTTGCCGTCCACCAGTGTCTTGGACCGCAGGTGGCCCGCCGCCCCTTACAGGTGCTTCAGCATAGCCAATCAGGAGCTGCGGCAGCTCTTCCACCAGTGGAAGGTGAGCGGAACCCAGGCCTCTCCTCTCACTTGTTCTTTTCTTCTCCCTCCAATTTTCCTCTTTGCCTTCCTCTTCTGCTTTCTTTTTTCCATTTAAAAATGTGGTTGGTTGGACTCGGTGGCTCAGCCTGTCATCCCAGCACTTTGGGAGGCCGAGAGGAGTGGATTGCCTGAGCCTGCCGGTTTGAGACCCCCCTGGGCAACTTGGGGAGACCTTATCTCTACAATAAATCAAAAATTAGCTGGGCGTGGTACCGCATGCTTGTAGTTCCAGTTACTTGGAAGGCCGAGGCAGAAGGATCGCCAGAGCCCAGCAGGTTGAGGCTGTGGTGGCCGGGAGCATGCCACTGCACTCCAGTCTGGGTGTCAGAGTGAGACTCCAACTAAAAAAAAAATTGTGGTAAAATATACACAACCTCACCTTTGCCATTTTAACCATGTTGAAGTCACAGTTCAGTAGCATTAGCTACATTCCTACTGTTGTATAACCATCACCACCACCCATCTCCATGCTCTTTTTTTCATCACCCCAAACTGAAACTCTGTACCCATTAAGTAATAATTCCCCGTCCTCCCTTCTCCCAGTCCCTGATATCCTATAATCTACTTTCTGTTTCTATGAATCTGACTCTCTTACGTACCTCATATGAAAGTGGGGAACAAGCCGGGCTCAGTGGCTCAGCCTGTAGTCCCGCACCTTTGGGAGGCTGAGGTGAGTGGATTGCCTGAGCCCGTGGGTTCGAGACCCGCCGGGGCAGGCGAGACCTCATCTCTACAATAAATCAAAAAATTAGCCGGGTGTGGTAGTGCGCGCCTGTAATTCCAGCGACTCGGAAGGCTGAGGCGGAAGGATCGCCGGAGCCCAGCAGGTCGAGGCTGTGGTGGCCGGGAGTGGCCACTGCACTCCAGTCTGGACGACATAGTGAGACTCCAACTCAAAAAAAAAAAAAAAAGAATAAAGTGGGGAACATATAAAATATGTCCTTTTGTATCTGGCTTATCTCACTTAGCATAATATCATCTGTTCTTTTATTCAGAGAATGCTCACTGAGCCCTGTCTGGCTAAGCCTTACCCTGAGTGCTGGGCATACACAGTCCTCACGATGCTTACTTGATTGTCTCCATTCCCTCCTCCTAGCTGCCCCTAGTTCCCACCCTCCTCCTCAATGGTGATCCAGCCCTTACCCTCTCCCTGAAGTGTCTAGTGCCTATGCTTTTCCCTCTATGTCTCTCTTCTCCCTAGTGTCTTAAAGTCCATGTCTCTACCTCTCTTCCCAACCCTGTTCTTCTCCCACTCTATGATCTAAGCTCCTGTCCCTCCCTCCTCACAGTGCAAGAAGTTCCGGGATCAGCTGGCCCCCAAGCAGGTAGAGATGCTGAGGGAAAAACTCTGTGCCAGTGAACTGTTCAAGGGCAAGAAGGCTTCCTATCCCCAGAGGTGAGAGCCTCCAGCCAGGTCACCACGAGGTGGCTCTCAGACTTGAGCCTGCATCAGAATCACCTGGCAGGACTGTTCATACCCAGATGCCGTGCCCCTCCTCAGAGTCTGATTCAGCAGGTCTGGGGTGGGGACCACAGTTTGCCTTTCCAACAAGTGGTGCTCTGTGGACCACTGAGAGAGAATACATGGAGGTAGGGGAAGGGCATGGGAGGACTAGGATGGGCACTCTGGGCGGAGAGGGACAGCCTTGTGGAGGCTTTGTCTCCACTGCATACCTCTCGTGTGTCCTCAGTGTCCCCATCCCATTCCGCGGTGACTACATTGGGCTGCAAGGAAACCCCAAGCTGCAGAAGCTGAAAGGTGGGGATGAAGGGCCTGTTCTGATGGCAGAGACTGTGAAGAAGGTCAATCGTGGCAACGGCAAGGTGAAGACCTGCATGCTGAGCTCCTGCAGTGCTGACCTCGGCCACGCACCAGCAGCTGCAGAGCAGCTGGAGGGAGGGCTGTGTGTGCTCCTGTGGAGTGGAGTGGTTCACCCTGCCTTCCCTCACGCTTTCCTCTTCCGCCCCTAGACTTCTTCTCGGATTCTCCTCCTAACCAAGGGGCATGTGATTCTCACAGACCCCAAAAAGTCCCAGGCCAAAACTGTCATTGGGCTGGACAGTGTGATCGGGGCGTCGGTCAGCAGCCTCCAGGATGGGCTCTTTAGCCTGCATCTGAGTGAGGTATCAGAGCTGGGTGGGCAGGGCCTCCGACTAGGGAAGGTGGTGGGCATCCCGGGGCGAGATGGGCTGAAGGGGATGGGACCAGAACTCTCCCTCTGGGCTTTTGATGTTCCTTGGGCTGCTCCTGAGGAGAAAAAAAGAACCCTTCCCCTACTGTTATTTTCCCTCTTCCTAAGATGCCATTGGTGGGCTCCAAGGAGGCCAAGGGGGACTTCCTGCTGGTCAGTGAGCATGTGATTGAACTGCTGACTAAAGTGTACCGAGCCGTGCTGGAGGCCACGCAGAGGCAGCTTCCAGTCACCGTGACTGAGCAGTAAGGCCATGGGCTGGGGGTAAGGGATGGCTTGGGCAGACAGCCAGGCTGATGGTCATTGTGACCGGGGTCAGAAAGCCAGTCATGCTATGTCAGGGCAGGGCATGGACAGGTTTCTCAGTCCCCCACCCAAGTTCTCGGGAGCCCAGCCATCTGACAGAAGGTGGGGCAAAGAGAAGGGACGCAGTCCTAGAAATGGGGTGGGAGTGAGGGGATGGGCACTAACTTTGGTTTTTGTCTATTCCCCCTCCAGGTTCTCAGTGAAGTTCAAGGAGAGCAGTGTGTCTGTCAAGGTCATCCAGCACCCTGGGGGTGGTGGGAACAGCAAGCTAAGCTGCAAGAAGAAGGGGAGTCATTGCCTGGAGGTTACTGTGCAGTGAGGAGGTGGGGGCCCAACATGGGATGGCAGCTTCTTCCCCCCAGACCAGACCAGCCTCTCTGCCCACCTGTGTGGGAAGTTCTCACGTCTAACCCCTGATTGTGGCAGGGGTGCTTTGAGATTGAAGAACCCTTAAAAGAACCCTTCTCCCAAACCCTTCCAGTACTCTCCTCCAAAAGTAGCTTCCTCCCACCCTCAGCCTCTTTGTCCACCAATAAAACTTGTGACTTGGAAAGGTTTGGTCGGTGTGGGTGGGTCCCTGTTCCCCCATCTTCTTGCCCAATGTACTTAGTTCCCCGTCCCCATGCCCCTTTCCTCCCTTGAGCTCCTTAAAGCCAGTGAGTGCAGAGAATAAGAAGGGAAATTGTCTTCAAGCTCCTTGACCGGCTGAGCTCTGGGGTGGGGGTGGGGTTGGAGAGACTGGGGTGGGGGTGGGGGAGTCGGGGATGGGGCTCAGGTCGCAGGTGGCCAATGGGCTGATTCATTAAGTGTGTCCCTGGAGGGAAGAAGTGAGAATCCCTGTCTTGGCAGAAATTGGGATCCTTTGGAGACTGAGCTGGAAAAGAGGCTGGAGGCTCCTGTGAGCTGCAGGGAGCTGGGAACGCAGGGTCCCTGCACCCGGCACATTGTTACCCCCTCACCCCAAACTCAGTGCTGGGCTGTGTCACCAGTCTCCCTGGCACCCTTCCTTTCCACACACCTGGGATGCCAAGCTGCTGCCAACAGGGATCCTGGGGGTCACTGTCCCACAACTGGGCCTGCACCTGGTGGCATCTGCCAGGAGACTCCCCCACCAAGACTCGCCTGTCGCTGTGATCCGGCCCTTACCTCTGACCTTCATCTCTTTTTTCTGCGTCATCATCATCATCATCATCTTTTTTTCACTCACCAGCTGTGTGACACCATCCCGTTGTCCCCCTTCCTGTGGGCTCTGACTAATATTCATATGTAATATTTTGCATAATGCTTTATTTTCCACTCCCCTTCATATCTATTTTCTCACAGACTCTGTCTCATCTCAGCCTCTCACCATCCCTGTCTCTACCTTTGGGGAACCAGCCACTCACATATTTGCAGTAAAATTCTGCCCTGTGGGCTGTGAGGGCTGCTTTATTTCTTCTCTGGCTGTCTCCCTCCTCTCAAGATCTCTACCTTCCCTGCCTCTTCCTGCCTCTTCCAGAGCTCACAGTGCCCTGAGGCACTGTGGGTCTCCCTCCAGGACTTCCATCTGCAGGCAGCTCACGGCCCAGGTAATCACACTGGCGGGGAGACCTGATTACAGTCTCTTCCTGCCTGCAGATTAATCTGCTCTCTGAGCGCAGGCCCATACTTCTGGCACACCCTGCTCTGAGCTGAGACAGGACCCAGCAAGTCAGCTGTGCCCAGCGAATGAGGGACAAGGGCCTGCCTGGGCGGGCAGTGTCTGACCAGCCTTCCCCCACCCCAACAGCAACCCCATCCTTGACATCTGAGAATCAGGCCGAGAAGAGCCTATCTGGCCGCCAGGGGCTGGTGACCCGCGCCTGATCGCCCCCGCTCTCCGCCTCATCTCCTGCTCCCAGGGCCCAAATTGTCGTCACTTTCCTAGTGAAGTGTCTGGTCATTTTCAGAAGCAATTTCAGGAGAACATGCAGCTGCTGCTCCCTACCCTGCATTTCCTTTTCCAGGGCTGAAGGCACTGTCAGCTCCCCGGGCTGGGGAGGTGGAGGGGCTAGGGCCCCTGGCCCCCTTCTGTGTTTGTCATGTGGATGGTACCAGCTCAAGCAAGGATGGGGGCACCCTCCTTCCTCTCTACGCTTCCATCTCTCCCTTCTCCTCTCTTTTCTGTCTCTGCTGCACTTTTCTGGAGTCCAGGAGTGTCTGTTTTCATCTCCTAAAGCCTCTAAGGGTTCAGTTTCCCCATCTGTGTTACAGGGCTGGAATTGGCTCCATCACCATGTAAGAAACTGGAGTTTGGCTTCCAGTCCTTCCCTTGTTTCCTCTGCCCGCTTCTCCCAGCCCCCTTCCTTCTGGAACATGGCAACTCTCTCAAAGTCTAGGTTGTTTTAGCCTCTGAGGGGCACAAGCCGTTCTGTTTCCCCGATCCCCCTGGAGCCCTGAGCCATCTCTTCCCCAGGCTCAGTCCTCCCAGCTCTGTCCATCCCTCTTCCAGGCTTCATCCTTTCAGCTCCATCCATCCCTCCCCCAGACTTGATCCTCCCAGCTCAGTCCATCCCTCCCCCAGGCTCAGGCCATCTCTCCTCCAGGCTCTGTACTCTCCCAGGCTCAGTCCATCCCTCCCCAAGGCTTAGTCCATCCCTCCCCAGGCTTGGTCCTCCCAGCTCAATCCATCCTTCCCCCAGACTCTGAGGGACTCTTGTTCCTTGCTCTGTGTGTTTTCTCCATCTGTCTCCTGGCCGCAGGATATGGCAGGACGTGGAAGCTGCCATCCTTCCACTCTTCACTGGTACCTCCACCCAGTGTCACACATGGCCCTGGCCCTCACCTCCCCACCCCCAGTCCCCTCCAGGATGTCGAGGGAGTCCACAGGTTGTATGTGTGATGGGCATTTCAGGCCGTCTTGTGTGCATAAGCACGTGCTGGGTCTGCCTCTACCTCCAGCCCCAGTGAACTACCGGCTAACCTGTCTCATCTCAGCACAGCTGCACACACCTTTCCCTGGCCTCACCCCAACCTGCCCTGGCAGATAACAAAGAGGAGAGCTGCAGGGGAGGAGCTCCTGGGGACCCTGGACTCCAAGCATCTACTTCTCTAGGCCAGGGAAGGCAACTGAGATACCGTTCAATATAGAATAGGTGTTCAAAGAAAAAAAAAACCCTAGGAGCTCTGTTACAGCAACACCCACTCTCTGGTCATTTCCATGTGATTTGTAGGCAAGATGACGCCTGGCCGGCTCTGGCCCCCCGACGCCCTCCTCCTGCATCACCTCTCCAGTGGGTCTTAGCATCAGCTCTTTCAAGTCTTGGCTAATCCCAGAGATCAAGGGTGATCAGCTCCCCCTGCCACCCCCTTGCTTCCCCCATCCTTGGCTCCTGCCATCGTTTCAGAGCTGCTGCATCATCAAAGGACATTATTTATGGTGGACCTTTGCTGAAGCCCTGCCTCCCTGGTGCCAGGCTTGGGGGCAGGGACAGGTGGGTTGGGGGAGAGGGATTGATGCAGGGGTGGGCCCAGGAGGCTCTTGGTCTCACACCTCCTCCTCCGGCATACCCAGCTACCTCCAGCCTCCTAGCTTGGGCCTCTATCTCCAGATCGGTGGGGGCAAGAGAGGAGAAGGAGGGAGATGGATGGGTCCAATTAGGAACAGCCCCAGCTTCTCAAAGGAACAAGGCAGTCATGCCGTTTGCATGTAAACAGCCTCCCGCTTCTCTCCTCATCCTGCCAAATGCTCCCAACCCTGGGTCTTGGCCCATGTTCTTTGCCCACACAGCCTTGTAATTAGCTGGGTAATGAGAAGCTTTTAACGAGGCCCCATTAGCATCTCCCACAATAAAGAGGCCTTGAGACCCATCTGCTGTCCTCACTCCAGGGTGAATGCAGGCCCCTGCGTACCTAGGGTGACTTTTCTCAGTACAGTCCAAGTCCCGGGGTGGGGGTGGGCGTGGGGAGACAAATATTTCAGAACCCCAGACTCACTTGAGAGGCTCCATAGAGGATTTGTGTTTTGGACTGAGATACAAAAAGCTTGTGTTCCTTTCTCATTTTAAAGATTTATTTCAGTAAGTACATTTTTTATTGAGCACCTATTATATGCCAAACACTGTAAAGCGAGGGATACAATAGCAAACAAAACAGACAGAAATTCTTGCATGGTGTTTGACATTCTAGAGGCCAGGGTGTGTGGTAGACAGACATATGTAAAATACTTAGCACATTGGATGTAATAAGCTCATGAAGAAAAAAACCAGGAGCAAAATACACTGGGTATTGTGGTGGTGATGATTTTAAATGGGATGACAGGGAAAGAGACCTGTTTGAGAAGGGGATATTGTAGTCAATATGAAGTAAAGTTCTCTCTAATTCCAAAACAGAAGAGTGGGAGGTCCTAAGTCTTCAAGTCTTTTGGAGAGGTGGGCCACCCTCTCCCTCTGGAACAGTTCGCTGTTCCCTTACAGGTCAAAGTTTATGCCAGTGCAGTAAAAAGAATGAGAGATTTGGAGTGAGAAAGCCCTGAATTTAACCCTGTTCTCCACTGGTTAGTAGCTATAGTACTAGAACAAGCGACTGAAACTTCTGGGCCTGTTTCCTCATCTGAAAAAGAGGAATATTCCCTTACGCACGTAGTGGTGATAAAAATCACTGATAGCTTCATGCTGAAGCACCTTGTCAACTTTCAAACCGGCACCGTTATGAACCCTGGAGATGACAGATGGCCCTGGTGAGGCATTCACTAGGAGTTTCCCTCTTTTTTTTTTTTTTTTTTTTGAGTTGAAGTCTCACTCTGTCACCCAGGCTGGAGTGCAGTGCCACAGCCTCAACCTGCTGAGCTCAGGCGATCCTTCTGCCTCAGCCTTCCAAGTAGCTGGAATTACAGGCACCCACCACCATGCCTGACTAATTTTCTTTTTTGGTTTATTGTTGAGATGAGGTATCGCTAAGTTGCCCAGGCTGATCTCGAACCTGCAGGCTCAGGCAATCCTCTCACCTCAGCCTCCCAAAGTGCTGGGATTATAGGCGTGAGCCACTGCGCCTAGCCATGGCTCGTCTCCCTCTTATTTAGTAGCAGCATCTCCGTATGGGTCTCAGCTCTGATCCTGGCTCTGACTCTCCCCTGGATCTCTCTCCCTTGGGTGTAAAACAGGCAGATAAGCCCCCTCATCTGTGCAGGGTGTCAGCAAGAGGCTTGAAAGGTCAGAGAAGATTCTGAGCTACAAGGAGACAGGTTAGAGTGGGGAAACAGAATTGGGGGAGAAAGGAAGCAATTCACAGAGCAATGCTGGGATGGGTGGGGGGTGCGGAAACAGTCAAACATAGAGTTCTGTTTCTCCTCTCTGAGATTACAGCAGGAAGGACAGAAGTTAGAAGCATGCAACCAGGCCTGACTGATTCATGGGTCAGGAAGGGGAGGAGTGCGCGAGGCATTAGCGCCCATGAGGAGCTGGAGGGAGGCCGACACTGGAGGTGTCTGCATCCCACAGCAGGAGAGATGTGTGGCACCTATTGTTAGGGTATGGACAGGGTGAGGGTGATGGATGGAGAGGGAGAGGCGCAGCAGAGAGGGGCAGCACCGCCAGAGCCGGCAAGCCGGAGGTACGCGCTGGCAACCCAGATATCCGAGTTCATGCAAAGAATTGCAACACACAGAGGTGAGAGAAGAAAAGATTTATTTAAGAAAGCTTCACTCCCAACAGACAGGGAGTGGGCCTACGCTCTAGGTGAGTGTGACAGCATAACCCCCAAAGCCCTGGCTGAACTCCTTTTCCTTGGAGATGTTGCACGTGACTGCCGGGACTTCCTTATGGACCACCTGTGGATGTCTTGGGGCACCTGTGACACAGAGACCCTTTAATGTCTGCCCACATTATCATAGCCCCTAGAGAAGGTCGTGACAAGGATTCTAATGCTCCTGCACCTTCCTGAACGACATTCCTTAGAGCTAATGAAGGGTGCACATCCCCTTATCTCCTAGGCATTCCCAGTGGGTAGCTTCGGGGGATCCTTGGCTTCCCTGTAGATGGGGCCCAATTTACTGGAAGACCGAATTCCCACCTGCTCTCCCTCTGCTCTCAGTGGTTATAACTTTTGTAATTAGAAGTTTCATGACTTTTATAATCCTTGCCCCGTGCATGATGTCTTAGGCCACCGGGAAGTCTGTTCCTGAAAAGACAAAGTCAGCAAAGTTAATTTGACTTAAAGTGTGCCTTTTTCCAAAAGCATAGCTTCTACTTTCTCATCATTGCATCAGGGTTTAAGAACAAGATGAAAAATGGCTTTCCACTCTCAGTCTGTCCTTTCACCTACGTGATGAGGCAGCTCCCACTGGGAGGGTCACAGAGAGAGACATGAGGACTGGAGGAGGGGATGCCAGTCTCACTTCAGGGGGTCCTGAGCCTGGTTGTCCTGGTGGGGGCAGGGGCTGAGCGGCACCTGCCTGAGACGGTTCCAGACTGGCAGTTAGTGAAGGCCCAAAGGGCAAGGAGCTGGTGGGTGAACAGAAAGGGAAAGAGGCCCAGGGTGCCACCTACTGAGCTGGACCCAGTGTGGCATGAGTGGCATGGGGGCCAAGACCCTTGGCCCGCTAGCGGTTTGCAGAAATTACTGACATGGGGCAGATTGATGAGTAGGAGAAAAGGCATATACATTTATTTAATATGTATAAATGGGACCTTTAGAATGAAGATATGGGGGGGTTGTCTATTTTTATGTTTAAGTTTAAGTATGGCCAGTCATGTAGAAATATGATTGGACTAAAAGGATGTGATCTAATGTTAATAGACGGAGGAGGGAAACCCAGCAAGTTCTGTATGTCTAGATTCTTCTTGGCGACTCTGAGTCATGTGTTTCTTCCTTCAGGGTTCAGGGTAGGGTTCTCTCTGGAATGGGGGTCTTATGACCTATAGTCAAATAAGGTAGGTCAGATAATTTTCTTAAGACCAGTTTTTTTTTTTTTTTTGAGTTGCAGTCTCACTCTGTCACCCAGACTGCAGTGCAGTGGCCGCTCCTGGCCACCGCAGCCTCGCCTGCTGGGCTCTGGCGATCCTTCTGCCTCAGCCTTCCGAGTAGCCGGAATTACAGGCATGTGCTACCACGCCCAGCTGATTTTTTGATTTATTGTAGAGATGAGTTTGCGCTGCCCAGACGGGTCTCAAACCTGCGGGCTCAGGCAATCCACTTACCTCAGCCTCCCAAAGGCACGGGATTACAGGCTGAGCCACCGAGCCCGGCTAGCATCACCATTTTTGCTTAGACTTTACCCCTGACACGCTTTGAGTCTAGCACAGGTTAGACACAGATAAAGTTCAAGTAGGCAGGTTTTAGAAGGCGTTCAGACATTTTAAAATTACATTTTACTGCAGGCCAAGTGGCAGCCTGCCCCACCCCTCGGCAAATCTCCATCCGATAAAAGACAGAGTCATAGAAATGATAATAGAACACCTTTTTGCTAAGGAGTTTGTGGATTGCAAAAGTCTGGCAGGTCTCTAGCAGGAAAAAACCCCTCTGGGCTCAAACATCCAAGTTAACATAATCAGCTGCTCCTGACGTGACACAGACAGGCCTCCCCCCAACACCAAGGCAGCAATCATGACTAACCCACCGTCAGCCTGCTGTCCATCACCTGATGTCAGTACCTTTGCTTACCTAACCCCTTTGTGATGACATGGAGCAGACCACCACTCAATCACTTTAATGACCTTCCCCCATCAAAGGGAAGGATTAAAAGCCTCAAACATGAGCAGCCATCTGCCACTGTCTTGCTAAACTATGGTGTGGCCACGGGCTCTTGGAGCTACGTCCACGCCATATTTTCTTAAGCTTTGGCCCCCTTCCTTCCTTTGGGGAGGTGAATCCCCTCTTTCTCTCTCTCGCTCCAATTTACTTTCTAAACTATATTTTCTAACCTAACTTCTGTGCAATTCTTTGCAGCTTTCTTTCTTTCGTTTTTGTTTCCGAGTAGAAGTCTCACTCTGTCGCCCAGGCTGGAGTGTAGTGGCACACTCACGGCCACCGCAGTCTCAACTTGCTGGGCTCAGGCAATCCTTCCGGCTCAGCCTTCCAAGTAGCTGAAACCAAAGGCATGCACCACCGTGCCCAGCTAATTTTTTGATTTATTGTGGAGATGAGGTATCACCATGTTGCCCAGGCTAGTCTCGAATCTGTGGGCTCAGGCAAGCCTCTCATCTCAGCCTCCCAAAGTGCTGGGATTAGCTGGGATTACAGGTGTGAGCGACTACACCCAGCTATTTCTTTTTCTTTTTTTGAGTTGGAGTCTCACTTTGTCGCCCAGACTGGAGTGCAGTGGCCGCTCCCGGCCACTGCAGCCTCGACCTGCTGGGCTCCGGCGATCCTTCCGCCTCAGCCTTCCGAGTAGCCGGAATTACAGGCGCGCACTACCATGCCCGACTAATTTTTTGATTTATTATAGAGATGAGGTCTCGCCTGCCCAGGCGGGTCTCGAACCCACGGGCTCAGGCAATCCACTCACCTCAGCCTCCCAAAGGTGCAGGATTACAGGCTGAGCCACCGAGCCCGGCTCAGCTATTTCTTTGCATCTTTCATGTGGCATCAGATTGCACACCAGACACCCATACCTCTGACGGGCCTGACCTAACACTCTGGAGACCCTGCTGGGAGTGTGACCTTAACAATATATATATTTTAAATTTTTATTGTAATTAATTAATTAATTAACTGTTTGAGTCAGGGTCTCACTCTGTCACCCAGACTGAGTGCAGTAGCACTGAAAGAAGGTACCTATAGAAACCTAGAATAAACTTAGTTTACCATAGTTTTTTGCCTCAGCAAAACCATTTTTGCTTAGTCTTTACCCCTGACACGTTTTGAATCTGGCCCAGGTTAGACATAGATAAGATAAATTTCCAATAGGGCAGGATTTAGGAGGCATTCAGACATTTCACTGCAGGCCAAGTTGGCAGCCAACCCCACCCCCTCGGCAAATCTCCATTAGATGCAAGACAAGGACAGAGCCACAGAAATGATAATAGACTGCCTTTTGGCCAAGGAGTTTTTGGATTGCAAACATCTAACAAGTCTCTTGCAGGGAAACCCCCTCCTCTTGTCTCCTCCCATCTAGCCCACCACCAGAGGGCATGAGATGCTAATGTCTGGCAATGTCAGGATCTAAGACTCATGTGGCTGCAATCAACATCAAAGACCCGCAGCCCTGGACACTCCTCTGGACCTAAACCCCCTTACCCCAAAGGCCCTTAAATATATCCAGTTCTTGGCCCTTTAATGCCACACTTGCCTCTGAGTGTCGGCCCCCTTTCCTTCTATCTGTGAAAGGTGAATAATAAACTTTACTTCTTTCTACTTTCTTCCTTGTTGCAATCTTGCATTATTCCTGCGTCCTTGGCACTGGCACCGGCCTACCTCCCCTCAATTTACTCTTTTAGACACAGTCATGGTTCACTGCAGCCTCGACCTCCTGGGTTCAGATGATCCTTCTGCCTCAGCCGTCCAAGTAGCTGGGACTACAGGCCTGCGCCACCATATCTGGGTAATTTTTTATTTTTTGTGGAGACGAGGTCTCACTGCGTTGTCCAAGCTGGTCTCAAACTCCTGGGTTCCAGCGATTCTCCCACTTCAGTCTCCCAAATGCTGGCATTGCAGGTGTGAGCCACCACACCTGGCCAATCAGATATTTAGTAAGAGGTATTTTTATGGAAATAAAAGAAAAATAAAGATTAATGGTTAGAGTAAACTATATACTCAATTTCTGATTCTAGAGGGCAGTCAAGATTTTTAGATGTTGGGATGGAAATATCTTTAAATAGGTTGGGCGTGGTGGCTCATGTCTGGAATTCCAGCACTTTGGGAGGCTGAGGCGAGAGGACTGCCAGAGCCTGTGAGTTCGACACCAGCCTGGGCAACATGGTGAGCCCTCATCTTGACAATAAATGAAAAAATTAACTGGGCATGGTGGTGCGTGTCTGTAGTTCCAGCTACTTGGAAGGCTGAGGTGGCAGAATTGCCTGAACTCAGTAGGTCGAAGCTGTGGTGGCCATGAACGTGCTACTGCTCTCCACCTTGGGCGACAGAATGAGACTCTAACTTGAAAAGAAAAGAAAAGAAATCTTTAGATGAAATGAGAGCAGACAGTGGCAATCTGCCATGGTTCTGGTTTGTAGTCTGCAGTACATGTTCCAGCGAGCTTTCTGAGTAGTCTATCTACTAACAGATAAGAATAATATATATATGAAGTTGTTATTTGATGTTTCCCAAAGTTTATATTAGGTTGTCCAGTTTTAGCTTGTAGAACTTCAGGAAAAAGCTGTTTTGATTCTAGTAATTTTTAAGTCATAAAAAGGGAAAATAATGGAAAATATTAGTTTGAAGACCCCCCAGTCAGTGAAGAATTTAGGATTTAGTGGAAGATGTAGTCAGGTGGGGCTCGGTGGCTCAGTCTGTTATCCCAGCACTTTGGGAGGCTGAGGTGAGAGGATTGATTGCCTGAGCCCGCGGGTTCGAGATCAGCCTGGGCAGCTTGGTGAGACCTGGTCTCTACAGTAAAAAAGTGAACAATTACCGGACATGGTAGCACACGCCTGTAGTTCCGGCTACTTGGAAGGTTGAGGTCGAAGGATCACCTGAGCCCCACCGGTTGGCGCTGGGGTGGCCGTGAGCATGCCACGGCACTCCAGCCTGCGTGACAGAATGAGACTCCAACTCAAAAAATAAAGAAAGTGCAGACAAATAATCAAAACTCAAAAACGATGAACACAGCAAGGATCAGATAACAGATGAACCATAGTTGTTTTGTGTGTGTTTTGTGTGTGTGGGCTTTTTGAGGCAGGCAGCTGACTCCTCATTGCTTCTGGGGAGCGGTCTCAGGAGATTCCTCTTCACCATCACCGGCTTCTGGCTGCGCCGGATGGTGCTGGCCCTGCCGACGGCAGCCACGCACAGGTCGGGGCGGTACTTGTTCTCGCGGCATGTGCCTGATGCCGCTGAGCGTGGCCCTGGCGTTCTCGATGATGGTGGTCCGCACGTAGGATGTGGCTGGCTTTCGCTGACTGGACCTCCGCTTCGCGACGACCACGACGCCCTTGCCGTCGGCCGCCGGCTCCACACCAACCGTCCTGCGATGGATCAGCCCGTTGTAGCCGAAGGAGTTGCGGGCCTTCAGGTTATTGGGCTCGGGGCTGTAGATCTGCTGGTTCCTCTCGATCAGGAAGCTGGAGCAGTTCCGCACCACCATCCACTGCAGATGCGCACGGACGTGGCGGCGGCTCCTCTTACTGCTGCGGCCTGAGATAGAAGGAGCCATACTTGGCCGGGTGTGGTGGCTCATGCCTATGATCCCAGCACTTTGGGAGGCCGAGGTGAGAGAATTGCCTGAGCCCACAGGTTCGAGGTCAGCCCGGGCAACTTGGCGAGCCCTCATCTTGACAATAAATGAAAAAATTAGCTGGGCATGGTGGTGCGTGCCTGTAGTTCCAGCTACTTGGAAGGCTGAGGTGGAAGGATCGCCAGAGCCCAGCAAGTCGAGGCTGCGGTGGCCGGGAGCGTGTCACTGCACTCCAGCCCTAGCGACAGAGTGAGACTCCCAACTCAAAAAAAAAAAAAAGAGGGAGAGAGAGAGCCATAGTCTGTTTTCATATAATTTTTTCTCTTCAGTCCTCTATTTTTATTTATTTATTTTTGAATTGAAGTCTCAATCTGTCATTCAAGCTGGAGTACCAAGTGGCATGATCAGAGCTCACTGCAGCCTTGGCCTCCTGGGCTCAGGTGATCCTTCTGCCTCAGCATCCTGAGTAGCTGAGACTATAGGTGTGCACCACCACACCCAGTTAATTTTTTTTGTAAAGATGAGTTTTCGCTATGTTGCCCAGGCTGGTCTCAAACTCCTGGTCTCGAGCAATCCTCCTATCTTGGCCTCCCAAAGTGCTGTGATTATAGGTCAACCACTGTGCCTGGCCCAGCCCAGTCCCCCATTTTTATCAAGGAAAAATTATAGGCTGGGCTCGGTGACTCAGCCTGTAATCCCAGCATTTTGGGAGGCTGAGGCGAGTAGATTACCTGAGCCTGTGGGTTCAAGACCAGCCCTGGCAACTTGGCGAGACCTTGTCTCTACAAAAAAAAAAAATTAGCCAGGTATGGTAGCGTGCACCTGTAGTTCCAGCTACTTGGAAGGCAGAGGTGGAAGGATCACCGGAGCCCAGCAGGTCGAGGTTGCGGTAGCTGGCTGAGACTCCAACTAAAAAAAAAAAAAAATTATAGTAGGATAAGTTTATTTGTAAAATATTATATTTGGCCTGATTATTTGTATAAAGTGTAGTAAGAATAGTGACTGGCAATATAAACTTAAGTTGACTTTGTTGGAACTTTTTTTTTTTAGGTTGGAAAATATAGTTTATTACAGAGTAAATGAGAGAGAGAGAAGATTCACCTCCCCAGGGGAGGGGAGGGGCCAAAGCTAAGAAAACATTGTGGCCACAACTCAAAGATCACCTGGTCAGACCATAGCTTAGCAGAGCAATGACTAGAAAGTAAATTAGAGAGACAAAAAGAGAGAGTTCACCTTCCCAAGGTAAGGAAGGGGCCAAGGCTAGGAAACAGGGTGGCCATAGCTCAAAGAGCCACATAGACACACCAGAGTTTAACAAAGCAATGGCTGGAACTTTTTGATAAAGAGTATTAGGTTAGACTTTTTTTTTTTTTTTTTGAGTCGGAGTCTCACTCTGTTGCCCAGACTGGAGTGCAGTGGCCGCTCCCGGCCACCGCGGCCTCAACTTGCTGGGCTCCGGCGATCCTTCCGCCTCAGTCTTCCGAGTAGCTGGAACTACAGGTGTGCACTACCACGCCCGGCTGATTTTTTTTTTTTTTTTTTTTTTTTTATTGTAGAGATGAGGTCTCGCTGCCCAGGCGGGTCTCGAACCCGCGGGCTCAGGCGATCCACTCACCTCAGCCTCCCAAAGGCGCGGGATTACAGGCTGAGCCACCGAGCCCGGCTAGGTTAGACTTTTAAGAGCCTTTGTAGGCCGGGCTCGGCAGCTCAGCCTGTAATTCCTGCAGTTTGGGAGGCCAAGGTGAGAGGATTGCCTGAGCCCACGGGCTTGAGACCCACCCGGGCAACTTGGCAAGACCTCGTCTCTACAATATATCAAAAATTAGCCAGGCATGGTAGCGCCCACCTGTAGTTCTGGCTACTTGGAAGACTGAGATGTAAGGATCGCCTGAGTCCAGCAGGTCGAGGCTGCAGTGGCCGGGAGTGGCCACTGCACTCCAGTCTGGGTGACAGAGTGAGACTCCAACTCAAAAAAAATAAAAATAAAAATAAATAAATTTTGAGCACATTTTTATTTTAGTAATAATTTGCACTTAGCCGGGTGTAGTGGCTCACACCTGTAATCCCAGCATTTTGGGTGGCCAAGGTAAGAGGATTGCCTGAGCCCACGGGTTCAAGACCAGCCTGGGCAACTTGGCGAGACCTTGTGTCTACAGTAAATAAAAAAATTAATTGGGCATGGCGTCACACACCTGTAGTTCCAGCTACTCAGAAGACTGAGGCAGAAGGATTGCCTGAGCCCATCAGTTCGAGGCTGTGGTGGCCATGAGTGTGCCACTGCACCTTAGCCTGGGTGACAGAGTGAGACTCCAACTCAAAAAAAATTAATAATTTACACTTATCTTTATTTACTGAAGATTTTTTGTTTGTTTGTTTTGTTTGTTTTGAGTTGGAGTCTCACTCTGTCGCCCAGACTGGAGTGCAGTGGCCGCTCCGGGCCACCACAGTCTCGACCTGCTGGGCTCCAGTGATCCTTCCGCCTCAGCCTTCCGAGTAGCTGGAATTACAGGCATGCGCTACCACGCCCGGCTGATTTTTTGATTTATTGTAGAGATGAGGTCTCGCCAAGTTGCCCAGGTGGGTCTCGAACCCTCAGGCTCAGGCAATCCACTCACCTCAGCCTCCCAAGGCGTGGGATTACAGGCTGAGTCACCGAGCCCGGCTTAATTTTTTTTAAATAAAATATTTGGGCTGGGCTCAGTGGCTCAGTTTGTAATCCCAGCACTTTGGGAGGCTGAGGTGAGTGAATTGCTGAGCCCACCCGGGCAAGTTGGTGAGACCTCGTCTCTACAATAAATCAAAAATTAGCCAGGCATGGTAGCGTGCGCCTGTGGTTTCGACTACTTGGAAGGCTGAGATCGAAGGATTGCCGGAGCCCAGCAGGTCGAAGCTGGGGTGGCAGTGAGTATGCCACTGCACTCCAGCCTGGGGGACAGAGTGAGACTCCAACTAGGAAAAAAATAAAATAAAATAAACATAAATATTTGGTTTAAGTGCATTTTTAAAAACTTGGTTCTTTTATATATTTTGGTAGTAAAATATTACATGTACATGACACATATAAATATATAGACATATAAACACATAAATAGAAGTAGATCTTATATATTTATAAGATTTTTTTGGTCAGTTTTTAAATAGTTTTTCCCCATTTTAGATTATTAATTTTTTTATTATCTGTTTTATATCTTAGCTAACTGTTAACTAGGTAACTCTAAATCTGTATCTCTAAAGTCTGACTTTTAGGTGAAATTTATATCTCAGAGGCATAGAATTTAGATCTAATAAAGGTAAGATTTATGTAAACTTTAAGCCATTGTCTTTTCCATCCTTAACATATTTTTGGAGGTTTAGGTATAGAAAGGAAGATACACTTAGAAATGAAGTTTTGTTTTGTTTTGTTTTTTTAGAAAGTTGTGTTTTAGCTTTTTTTTTTCAGTCGGAGTCTCACTCTGTCGCCCAGACTGGAGTGCAGTGGCCGCTCCTGGCCACCGCAGCCTCGACCTGCTGGGCTCCGGCGATCCTTCCGCCTCAGCCTTCCGAGTAGCTGGAACTATAGGCGCGTGCTACCATGCCCGGCTAGTTTTTTGATTTATTGTAGAGATGAGGTCTCGCCAAGTTGCCCAGGCAGGTCTCGAACCCGCTGGCTCAGGCAATCCACTCACCTCAGCCTCCCAAAAGCGCAGGAGTGTTTTAACTTTTTAACTTAGCTTGTTTATTTGTTAGATTATTGGCTTTAGGGTTGAGTCCTTTAATGAACAGGCGAAAGAAAGCGTATCATTTTTAGGGTCTAATATCTAAATGTTTAAAGAGGCATAGCTGGAAAGTAGAATTCAGATCCCCCAAATCAAGGATCTCATTTTATTTTATTTTATTGTTTTTGAGTTGGAGTCTCACTCTGTCGTCCAGACTGGAGTGCAGTGACTGCTCCCGGCCACTGCAGCCTCGACCTGCTGAACACCGGTGATCCTTCCGCCTCAGCCTTCCGAGTAGCCGGAATTATAGGCATGCGCTACTATGCCCTGGCTGATTTTTTGATTTTATTGTAGAGATGAGGTCTCACCAAGTTGCCCAGGCGGGTCTCGAACCTGCGGGCTCAGGCAATCCACTCACCTCAGCCTCCCAAAGCGTGGGATTACAGGCTGAGCCACCAAGCCCGGCTGGATCTCATTTTAATATTGAATCCTGGTTACCCCCCAAAAGAGGGAAATGTCATAGGATGAGCTAGCATAATGTTTTTATACTGTACCTCACTGTAAGGACATCCGCCTGAGGCTGGTGAGTAGCCCAGTGTCAATTTGCCCACTCTGTGATTAGCCCATTTTTATGGGAGTTTTATTCCTCCATGGTGAAGGTTTTTATTATCTTTAGGTACCCCAAATCATGTGTTTTAAAACTTAAATACACAAAGAAAGAAGTAGCCCCTTGTAGCATTAATCATTTGTTGTAAATGACTGTCATTAGTCCTCTCAAAAACTGTATTTTTTATCTGGTCATTATATATATTAAGGTCAAGTTTTTTTATAACACAAAGTAATTTTTGGCATCCCTCCCAAAGGTCAAAGAGATGAGATAATGTAATACAAAAGAAAGTAGAGCTATAGACCTGGAAGAATCTGCCCATCACTCTTGAAACTCCACAAGGAAAGTAGGAGACTCCCCAGAAGGGGTAAGTGGCTCTTTTTCTGAGTTTTTAAGGGGGTCTGAGTCATTAGAAGTCTTTTGCAGGTTTTTCTTTTTTTCTTTTTTTTTTGAGTTGTGGTCTTGCTCTGTCGTCCAGACTGGAGTGCAGTGGCACAATCACGGCTCACTGCAGCCTCGACATCCTAGGCTCAGGTGATCCTTCCATCTCACTGAGTAGCTGGAACTACAGGTGTGCACCACCATGCCTGCCTAATTTTTAAATTTTTTGTAGAGACAAGGTCTTGCTATGTTGCTCAGGCTGATCTCGAACTTCTGGGCTCAAGCCATCCTCTTGCTTTGGACTCCCGAAGTGCTAGGATTACAGGTGTGAGCCACCATGGCTGGCTCTTTTGCAGAGTTAAAAAAAAACAAACACATATGATATTGGCCGGGTGTGGTGGCTCAAGTTTGTAATCCCAGCACTTTGGGAGGCCAAGGCGAGAGAATCGCTTGAGTCCAGGGGTTTGAAGCCAGCATGGGCAACTTGGTGAGACCTTGACTCTACAATAAATCAAAAAATAAGTCAGGCATGGTAGTACGTGCCTATAGTTTCAGCTGCTTGGAAGGCTGAGGTGGAAGGATCACCTGAGCCCAGCAGGTCCAGGCTGCCGTGGCTGTGAGTGTGCCACTGCACTCCAGCCTGGAAGACGGAGTGAGACTCCAACTAAAAAAAAAAATTAAAAAACAAAACAAAACAAAAAAAACATAATATTGAAGATTGGCAAAGACAAAGGAGGAGTAGTCTGCAGTAAAAGCAAATGGGAGAATAATTTTTAAGAAAGGAAGTGAATAGAGGTGTCAAGTACTTTTTTTTTTTTTTTTGAGTTGGAGTCTCTGTCGCCCAGACTGGAGTGCAGTGGCCGCTCCCGGCCACCGCAGCCTTGACCTGCTGGGCTTCAGCATTCCTTCTGCCTCAGCCTTCCAAGTAGCTGGAACTACAGGCGCGCGCTACCACACTCGGCTAATTTTTTATTTATTGTAGAGATGAGGTCTCGTCAAGTTGCCCAGGCAGGTCTTGAACCGGCGGGCTCAGGCAATCCACTCATCTCAGCCTCCCAAGGCGCGGGATTACAGGCTGAACCACTGAGCCCGGCTGTTAAGTACTTTTTAAAAAAGGTATTAGTCTATTGAAAAAAATTTAGAAACAGGATTTGAAGAGAAAAAGCAGAAAGGCCTTTAAAAAATATGTACAGTGTATCTTGTGGAAGCCATTTTATCTGACACCGTCTTGTGTTAACCTCCAACTGACCAATGAGTGGCCTGCAATCAAAGTTGAACACCAACCAATCATAAGTGCCATGTTTCTTTTTTTTTTTGAGTTGGAGTCTCACTCTGTTGCCCAGACTGGAGTGCAGTGGCCACTCCCGGCCACTGCAGCCTCGACCTGCTGGACTCCAGCAATCCTTCCGCCTCAACCTTCCAAGTAGCTGGAACTATAGGGCGTGTGCTACCCCACTCGGCTAATTTTTTGATTTATTGTAGAGATGAGGTCTCTCCAAGTTGCCCAGGCGGTCTCGAACCTGCGGACTCAGGCAATCCGCTCACTTCAGCCTCCTAAAGCGTGGGATTACAGGCTGAGCTACCGAGCTCAGCAGAACTGCCATGTTTCAATTCCTTACTTGAATGGCAGGAAACAAAAAGAGGCCAGCTTCTGTATGAAAAGAACCCTAAACTGTTGACTTGAGGCAGACAGCTCTTCTATGGCTGCCCTGCTCGCTGTTCCCTTGCAGTGGTCTTGGAGAGTACTCCACAAACCTGTCCTTCTCTACCGCGATCTGACTTGGGTGAATTCTTTCACTGCCTGTGACTCCGGCCAACTGGTTGCTACCTGTGTCATTTGGTGCCCCCTACAGGGAGCGGGAAACCTCACTCTGTTTCCTCCGACTTGAGACCCTCAATATGTCACATACAAGCCCGGGGGACAATGGATGACCTCTGGCCAGGGCAACTCCCCAGTGAGACCAGAAGTTCTCCTGCTTGGCACACAATCACCACCTCCCTTGGGGGTGAGGGACCAGAACTCCTTTCTTTCACAGACAAGCTCCAGTATCCCTCTGGCAATTAATGATCTCTGTCCAATCCTTGATATGGCCTGAAGGTCTAAGGGAAAAGCAGGTTAGACTGCCTTTCACAATTGTGAGAAAGACCCACTCCTCTGGCTCTCTTCTTCTTTGCTCTTTGCCTCTTCATTGCGAGATCTTGTTTCCAATGTTCAGTGCAGTCGGCAGTGGCAGGTCCAGGGCAAATCTGCACACGGGAGACACTAACTGCTTTTCTCCTTTCTCTCTAAGCGGACTCTGATGGGGCTGTGAGCACTGAGAAGCAGGGTTTCTAGACTCCCAGCGGAGGCCACTCTTCGCTGGTTTCCAAATCCTCCCCTCACATGGCTTGCGTTTGGCCAGCCCTCCATCTCAGCTCTTCTTCTGTGGACCTAAGTGACCATTTTGCTCTGGTTGTTGTTAAACCAGGTAATCTTATACGGCCTCAGACAGTGAGTTTTCCCTTGACCTTGCAGTTCCCCCTTAATCTCGTTTCTTTCATTGGACCTGGACTGATCATCCAAAGTCATTGACCTTAGTGCTGTTGGTTCGAGCGCCAGAAGATCTTCTCTGTTAGGTGGGACGCCCCTATGGAGAGTGAGCCTTGTATCACCAAGCAGATATCATGTAGACCTTTTTCCCTTAGAGGGACACCTTGAGAGAAGTAGTGGTGGGTAAATTCTCTCTGTTCCCATCATAGGACAAAACCACTCTATCCCCCCAGATTTGTCCCTGGGCTATATCTTAAAGAACTGAAATAAGTTTGACTCCCAAACTCTCAAAAGGAAATGTATAATCTTTTTTTTTTTTTTAATTGGAGTCTCACTCTGTTGCCTAGGCTGGAGTGCAGTGGCACGTTCCTGGCCACCGCAGCCTCGACCGGCTGGGCTCAGGCGATCCTTCCACCTCAGCCTTCCAGGTAGCCAGAACTACAGGTGCACGCTACCATGCCCAGCTAATTTTTTTATTTACTGTAGAGACGAGGTCTCACCATGTTGCCCAGGCTGGTCTCGAAACCACAGGCTCAGGCAATCCTCTCACCTCGGCCTCCCAAAGTGCTGGGATTATAGGCTTGAGCCACCATGCTCAGCTTAATCTTTTTATGCACCATAGCCTGACCTCAATACAGCCTTCTGAGGCTTTGCCCTTTTATTTATTTATTCATTTTTTTGAGTCAGATTCTCACTCTGTCACTCAGGCTAGAGTGCAGTGGCACACTTACGGCCACTGCAGCCTTGATCTTTTGGGCTTAGGCGATCGTTCTGCCTCAGCCTTACAAGTAGCTGGAACCACAGGTGTGTACAACTACGCCCAGCTAATTTTTTAAGTTACTGTAGTGATGAGGTCTTGCCGTGTTGCCCAGGCTGGTCTTGAACCCCTGAGCTCAGGCAATCCTCTCGCCTCAGCCTCCCAAAGTGCTGGAATTACTGGCATGAGCCACAGTGCCTGGCCAGGGCTTTGCCCTTAAACAGGACTCTTGCCTATAGTACTATTCTGCAACTTGATCTTTTCTGTCGCAGCTCCTCTAAATGGCCTGAGGTTCCTTATGTCCAACCTTTCATGGCTCTGTTTCAAAATTCTGACCTGCATAAAAATCGCCAAATGTGCCCTGTTAAATTTCATGGACCCACTGACTTTTCTGACATTCTGGATGACCTCCCTTTTACTATGCCTCAGACCTATTGCCCCCCAGAGGAACTGACTTCTCCCAGTGAGCTGACCACCCCTCTTCCCTGTTAGTAACTGGCTGCTACTTTAATAAACAAATTGCATTCCTACTCAATATTATCCAGGGACAAATTAATTCCCTCGTGGCCGTAGTCCTACCAAACTGTAGAGCTTTAGATCTCATTACTGCCACCAGTGGGGGGTGGTCTGTGCTGGGCTAAAGGAAGAATGTTGTTTTTGGGTAAATCAAACAGGACAGGTACAAGAACACGTTGGATCATTTTTAGATAATGTCAAAAGATACAAGATCAGGCAACAGAAGGATGAAATTCTTGGGGAAAAAATGATCTTGACTTTCCTGGCTCCTTCCCTTTCTGGGACCCCTCATTTCATCACTCTTCCTCCTAATTGCAGGACCTCCACTCTTTCATCTTTTTATCAAGTTTGTCTCTTCTGGACTCCAACAGTTCTATCTCCAGATGATAACGTCAACAAGGTTTCCAGCCCATGCCATCCATCAGAACTTCCCCTAAGTCCTTTAGACAAAGCTACAAAGGATTTTTACTCAAACTTCCCCTGACTGCTCATTTGACTCTCTTATTTATTCCAACCCACTGGCATACAAGAACCTCTAAAGCATCGATAACCCCAGGGGAGGCCAATGCAACATCCCTGTTTGGCACAAAGTAGCTGCAGAAGATGAGACCTTTGCCCAAGTGGCAAAGATTTGGCATTGTCGATCTGTGTGTGTGTGGGGGGGGATATGGAAACCACTTTTTACCAGAGCCACTTGTGTTAACCTCTAAATGATCAATGAGCTGCCTACAATCAAAGCCAAACATCAACCAATCAGAACTGCATGCTCCAATCCTTCATTTGCATGATGGAACTGAAAAGAGGTCAGTTCCTGCATAAAAACAACCCCAAATCATGGGTTCGGGCAGACAGCACTTTTATGGTTGCCCTGCTCACTGCTCCCTTGCCATGTACGGTATTCGATAAACCTGTCCTTCCTTACTTTGATCTGACATGTGTGAATTCTTTCACTACCCGAGACACTAGCCGACTGGTCTGGTCGACTGGTTGCTACCTGCAGCATATACCTTGGTTATTAGCTTTTAATTAAGCTGACTTTTAACCACAGAGTTCTTTTAAACAATTCTTTAAATCTCTTACTACCAGATTGTAGTTGGGACAAATAGTTGATATTTAAAAAGTCACATAAACATTAAATCTAAAGGGACTGAGTTCTGATTAGCAAGAGAATCTGAGCTGCAATGAGAATTTTAATTATTAGACTTTAACGTGGAGCAACTTTCACTGCTAATTTTTTTCTTTTTCTTTTTTTTTTGAGTTGGAGCCTCATTCTGTCACCCAGACTGCAGTGCAGTGGCACGCTTCCAGCCACTGCAGCTTGAACCTGCTGGGCTCCGGCGATCCTTCTGCTTCAGCCTTCCAAGTAGCCGGAATTACAGGCACATGCTACCATGCCTGGCTAGTTTTTGATTTATTGTAGAGATGAGGTCTACGCCAAGTTGCCCGGGCGGGTCTTGAACCCGTGGGCTCAGGCAATTCACTCATCTCGGCCTCCCAGAGTGCTGGGATTACAGGCTGAGCCACGGAGCCCGGCCTTCTTCTTTTTTTGAGTTGAAGTCTCACTCAGTCAAGCAGACTGGATTGCAGTGGCACACTCACAGCCACCCCAGCGTCAACATGCCGGGCTCAGGCGATACTTCTGCCTCAACCTTCCAAGTAACGGGAACTACAGACGTGCACTACCATGCCCAGTTAATTTTTGATTTATTGTAGAGAAAAGGTTTCATCAAGCTGCTTGGGCTGGTCTCAAACCCTCAGGCTCAGGCAATCCACTCACTTTGGCCTCCCAAAGTGCTGGGATTACAGGCTGAGCCACTGAGCCCGGCCCACTGCTAATTTTATATGGAATCTAAAGTAAGCAGTTTGAGTGTAATTGTTTTAGGTCAGATTTTTGTTCTTCAATTTAGTCAAGATAATTTTTAAGATTAGCTATGACACTATTATATGTCCTTTTAATTTGATCTTTCCATCAATTTTTTTTTCTTTTTCTTTTTTTTTGAGTCAGGGTCTCATTCTGTCACCCAGGCTGGAGTGCAGTGCACAATCTTGGCTCACCACAACCTCGACCTCCTGGGCTCAGTTGATCTTCCTGCCTTGGCCTCCCAAGTAGATGGGACCATAGGCATGCACCACCACACTCAGCTCATTTTTGGATTTTTTGTAGAGATGAGGTTTCACTATGTCGTCTAGGCTGGTCTTGAACTCCTGGGCTCAAGCAGTCCTTTCACCTCGGCCTCTCTAAGTGCTGGGATTGCAGGCATGTGCCACCATGCCTGGCACCGTCGATTGTTTAGAATAAGAGATCTCTAGAAAATAATTTTTTTTAACTTAGAAATTTTAGTCTAATTTAAAGGATTTATCTTTTGGGCACTGGCAATTAGAATTTTAAATGGTTTGTTTAATTCTAATAGTGACTTAATAGAAAAGTTTCTTTATGCCAAAGATGACAAAAGCTCCATAGGAATGGGATCTTTTAGGACAAACCTCCCTTAGGATGTTGGCTTGTTTGGGATGACATGTCTCAGACTCCCATTTTTTTCAGACTGGTCACCTGATGTGACCTGAAAAACCATTCCTCTCATTATGACAGAACGACATAGAAAGACAAGGACCAAGGAAAACGGTTGTAGTGGGAAGACAGAGAGATCGTGACACTGAGACTATTATAGGAAGTGGCAACTTAATTACGCTGGTGGGCTCGAGCCCCCCAGAACAGGAGAAGCGGGGTCTTATACCCTTGTTTAGGTAAGGGAGGGGAGTCGTGTTGACTGATTACATATTTCCTTTGGAATCTTACAAGGTTGTACTCAGCAAAATCGGATTTTTCAAAGAACAAATGGTCTCCAGGAACTGCAGGGTTGTAAACTGTCAACTTCAGAAGAGGGGCTTTGGATGAGTCTGTGAATTAGTTACTCTTTTGCATTTCCATGAGAGTCATCAGTCTTTGGCCTTTTTCAAACAAAACTGTCCTGGTGCCTGGAAGTCTTTAAAGCTTTAAAAAAAAAAAAAGCTTGCAGCTTGGCTTTCAAAAGGAAATACCTTTAACTGCTACCAAACCCCCTTTCTGCCACACGGTTAGTGGGAGATATTCTGTCATCCCAGGTGATCGCCATGGGGCCAACTGCTGATTCCGAAGCTGCTACTCATGTATTTCTGCGTTCATTCATTCAATCATACAAGGAGTATATTTGAGCATTTGCCGCATTCTGCCACAGGGCAACCAAAAAAGGCTTTTCTGAGAGGAAAGGGGTCAAACAATAGGAATATTGGTACGTAAAGTATTAGAAAAATGCCAGAGTTGCTATACTAAGAGAAGTCACACATAAAACCTTTTCTCTCGTTAATCTAAAATTTGGAAAGGAATGAAGAGATAATGCTTTTTCTCGTCTGCTTAACTGGGGTCCATAGAGAGAGGGAAACTGGAAGTCCAACTGGTAAGAAGTTCTTGCCCTTTTGCCAGCTTCTCAGGTTCCAACATCCCCTTCCCAGAGGCTTCCAGAAGAGCAGACTGCCTTTGGTGATCCTGTTTGTGATGCAAATTGTGTCTTGGCCCCCTAAAGTCTCATTGCAAATCAGTGACTTGAGGCAGGTTAATGAACAGGAGAAAAGGCTTATACATTTATTTCATACGTATAGATGGGAGTCTTTAAAATGAAGACCCAGCCGGGCTCGGTGGCTCAGCCTGTAATCCCGCGCCTTTGGGAGGCTGAGGTGAGTGGATTGCCTGAGCCCGCGGGTTCGAGACCCGCCTGGGCAGCAAGACCTCATCTCTACAATAAATCAAAAAATCAGCCAGGCGTGGTAGCGCATGCCTGTAATTCCGGCTACTCGAAAGGCTGAGGTGGAAGGATCGCTGGAGCCCAGCAGGTCGAGGCTGCTGTTGCCGGGAGCGGCCACTGCACTCTAGTCTGGGCGACAGAGTGAGACTCCAACTCAAAAAAAAAAATGAAGACCCAAAGATATTAGGGAAAATTGCCTGTATTTGTGTTTAGGTTTAATCAAGTATGGCCAGCTCTGTAGAATTCTGATTGAACTAAAAGGTTATGATCTAATGTCAATAGACGGAGTAGGGAAACCCAGCAAGCCCTGTCGGTCTAGATTCTTCTTGGCCTTTCTGAGCCTGCATTCCTTCCTTCTGGGTATGGGGCAGGGCCCTCTCTGTAGTGGGGGTCTTATGACCTATAGTCAAATAAGGTAGGTCAGATAATTATTTTAGGGCCAGTTTTGGCATAGAATAATCTTGGGTTTTATGGCAGGCTTTCAGGCAAAGGGTTCTGATTTTTATAGCCAGCCTTGGGGGAGAATGGGACTGAGAGGCAGGAGGGCAGGGGAAGGTCAGAGAAAAACTTTTCCTTCTGAGGCTACTGCTGAGGCTTTCATTTTGGGGCACTGTCCTCTGAGCCCCAACAATGACAAAGCACACACAACATTCCTTAGAACGCCCAGCTCCGGTACTGTCAGAAAGTGGGCTGCTGGACCCCCCAGCTACCAACTGGCTCTGTGGGTTGTGTGTGTGTCTGGGTGTGTGGCTGCAATCTGCATCCTCCTCCCATCCTCCTCCCTCCCTTCCAGCCACTGTGGGATTGGTGACTCTCAGCCCCTCCCCTCGGCTCCCCCAGACCCTCCCAGAGCCTTTATCAGGGAGCTGAGGCTGAGTTCCAGCCACCCTGCCGATCCCTTCCACTCTGTCTCTCTCTTTGCAACAGCACCGGCAGCACAGCGTGTGTGGGGCTCCCAGCCAGCTCTAGATCCTGCCAGACCCTCCAGCCCCAGGCACAGAACTGTTCCACAGGTAGGCGAGTGGGAGAATGTTGGAAGGGCCAGAGCTGGCACCAAGGGGCAGGAGCCAGAGTCAGGAGGGAATAAGGAGATGGCAACCTTTGATGGGGGAGCAGGGTGCTGGGAAGCTGAGCAGAAAGGGCAGGTTAGTGCCTGGAGCCTGTGGGTACAGACAGATTCTTTCCTAGCAGAAAGTTTTTGCCTAAGTCTTGGGGTTATCTTGCACTGGAAAATAGCATCCCGGATCCCTCCTCTAGCAGACTAAGGAAACAGAGCGAAGGGTCCTATAAATCCATCATCTTCCTTGGGAGTGAGAGCCCCCTGGCATCACTGTACCATTGCTCATTGCTATGGTCACATCCTGGGGATTTTGATGGGGGAGCAGGGAAATTGAGCCCACCGGCTGTACCTCCTGCTCAGAGACACTTTCTACTCTCTCCAGACCAGGGCTTAGACAGGGAAGTTGGGGGCTGGGGGAGCTGGGCCGAGCCAGGCTGTGAACGTCTTCACATTTTTATCCATGCTGTGTCCTCCTCCTCCTCTCCTCCGGGTCTTGTCCCTTTGTCTTCCAGCTACCATGAAGAGTGCCCTGCTCTTCACAGCCATCGTGGCCCTCAGCCTGGCTCAGAACTTTGGGGCTGTCTGTGAGGGGTTGCAGGAGCAGGTAAGTACCCCCTGGCAGAGTACTGGGATCATGGGAATCCGGGTTCTGCCTGTCCGGACTGCTGTAGTGAGGGAGGTGGGTGGGCAGGGTAAGGAGTTATGTGGGTTAGCCATCAGATGACACTTTGTCTCTCTCTGGATTTCTCGACCTCTCTGGTTCTCTCATGAGAACCTGGTATGTCTGTAAGTGTCCCTGTTTCTCTGCGTGACTTTGACGTGTTGTTCATGAAAGGTGTTCTATTAATATGTTGTTCGGTTGGTTGACTGACAGGAGACTTGGTGATTGGAAGGGTACTGTGAGGGGTGAGGTAGGGTGGTCTAAGGTTCTCCGGGGTCTAGCTCAGGTCTGTCCCTTGGCAGGGGACAGATCCCTTCATTCTCAGAATGGTAGTCAGCATTTCTTTCCCAAATGATGATTGTATGCTATTTTACTCATTAGTCTTGTATGTTATTTTATTTTCAAAACAAATAAATGTCCTTATCCTCTGCTCATCCACCCCTAGTAACCTCAGTTGCTTTTAAGAGCCCAACCCCTTCCTTCTCTTCTCTCCTCTCCCTCGCTTGCCTCTATCCTCTGCTTGGTCAGGATAGGAAGAAAACTACAACAGGAAAAAAACCAGGTTAAGCCCTGATTTCCAAAGTTCCTCTAAGAAAAAGAATAGGAACCATCAGGGTAGGGGTACAGTACGGGAGAAGAAGGAGGAAATCTTTTCAAGGTTTTGAAATGACAGCAATTACATTGGTACAAATGCTTTTAAGATGAATACAGGTGGGACTTATTACAAAGTCAATGTGTGAAGTCTAACTGCCTCTTCAGCTCAAATCTGTTTACCATCTCATTATGGGAGATGGGCAGAGTATTCGAACAACCTGGAACAGTGGCTGTTTGAAGACACGCACCAGGCCTAGAGAGATCAGCAGGGCCACTTTACAGATGGCAGCACCTGCGCTAGACCCAAAAGACCAGAACCCATTCAAAAAACACCCAGGGTGTGCGCCAAGTACGGGTTGGACACTGCTTGGAGCCACAAAGTTCCAGCCTGGGATAGCCAGAGCATCTTCGAAGGCAAGCTTGCTGCAGGCCCTTGGGCAACAAGATATCCCATCTGCCCTTCCTGATCAATAAAAGAGAGGGTTTGCTGCCCCGTCCCTCCTCCCCAGGGTCTGTGAAGATGAGGGAAGTTGGGGTAGGAAGAGGGTAGGGAATGTGTGGGCCTAGGCAGCCTGGACGGTGTGTGTGGGGTGTGGCCTGTGTACTTGCACTTTGAGGTATGCACAGCAGCCCTGGAATGCCTGGTTCTGGAGAGAGAGACACTCTGGAGGTTGGAGGTGAGAATCTTTGAACGCGATCATTGCCATTGTCTCTGAGCAGCTGTAATGAACTGGCTGTGTGGTGTGTGACCACTCCCTGCTGTGCCCAAGTTGCTAAAAAACAGTCACAAAGAGCCAGACTCAGTGGCTCAGCCTGTAATCTCGCACTTTGGGAGGCTGAGGTGAGTGGATTGCCTGAACCTGCGGGTTCGAGACCCACCTGGGCAACTTGGCGAGACCTCATCTCTACAATAAATCAAAAAATTAGCCGGGCGTGGTAGCGCACGCCTGTAGTTCCAGCTACTTGGAAGGCTGAGGCAGAAGGATCACCGGAGCCCAGCTGGTCGAGGCTGCGGTGGCCGGGAGTGGCCACTGCACTCCAGTCTGGGTGACAGAGTGAGACTCCAACTCAAAAAAAAGTCACAAGGACAATCAAGAGCCACTGCTGGAAAATAGCTCTAGAATCTGGGGTTTGGTTGAGGGCAGGGGAGAAGGGATGCCCTTCTGAGCGTGTTGCCTTCCTGGAATTCTAGATTCAGGGCAGAAAGGGAAGAGCGAGACAAAACCCAAGGTGGGAAGTCATGGAGAAGAGAGAGTGGAAGGTATCCAAGAAATAAGGAGAGAAACACCCACGGCCACTGTGCAGGGCAGGGGAATCTGAGGGTGCAGATATGCTCCTCAAATCTCACTGTGCATGATCACCTGGGGTCTGGTTCAGCACAGGCGCTGTCTCAGGCCTGGGGTAGCACCAAGGTTCCACGTCTCCCACAAGCTCTGCAGCAGAGCTAGTGCTGCTGAGGGGCCACAGACCACCCTCGGAGCCACCCTCCCCACCCCCCTTTCCTCCAGGGTAAGTCAGAGGAAAACCTGAAAAAAAAAGAGGATGTTGGTTCTGCTGTGAGGAGGCTGTGCCTTGGGGGAAAATGGTGAGTGAGCCTCCTGGGCCAGCCTTCTTTGTCTCTGTCTCCTAGAAGGACCCGAGTATCTACCAGCTGCTCCGGGGACTCTTCGAAAGCCGGCCAGTCAGTCTAAAGGACTTGCTCAAAGAGCTGAGCAAGGCGGCCACTGGTAGGCAGCGGCTCTGGGGAGAGAGGGTGCGAGGGGCAGGATTCTGAAGACAAACTAGGCCCCGGGAGACCCTTTTGGATGGGAAGGGGTGTGGGGGAGGACTTGGTGAATCAGTGAGGGTTGTGGTGTGAGCCCCCCTCTCATGGTCACCTTCTGGCTTCTGCTCCCCATTTATACACTTGTTCTTGGTTTCACAGATTCTAAGGGACCGTTTCTTCCCCAGAAACGTGAGTAACTGCTTCTCTCTCCTCACCTCTGCTGGCTACTGCCTAGAGCTCCGTGAGGTGTGGGGCCCAAGGGCCATTTTGGCTGCTGCAAACGATGTGCCACAAATGCTCAGCCAATCTTTCCTGAAAGGGAGGGACCCTGGGAATCAGGAGGGAGCAGTGTGAGGGACGTGGTGGACTCTCCCTCCCGTGGCTGGTCACCAGGAAATAAGGGCATCCCCTGGTGGCCCTGAAGATTCTCAGCCAAGCACCTGCTGGGGCAGAAAATTCTTGAAATATGGAGGAAGAGATGGGCAGAGAGAGTGGGCTTAGGAGATATGACCGTGGTGGGGTCCAGGGGGTGGTCAAGCTGAGGTGAGATAGAGGCAACCCAATCTCAGAAGGCTTGACACACGTCTGGGGAAATGCACCGCTTTTTCATCATCACTTTTGACAATGTTGGCTGTTTTTTGCAGGTGACATGCAGGACTTCTTTGTGGGACTTATGGGCAAGAGGAATACCCAGCCAGGTAGGTGTGTGCAGGTGCAGTGGAAGGGCTTGGGGTGCTGGCGAGGATTTGGCTTTCCCTTGTATCTGTCACCAGACGGAAGGACAGGACTGTTGCTTAGCTTCAGTGAGGGTTCCTTGGCCCTTTTCCCCCCCCGTCAGCTTGGATCCACAGTCAGGCTGTCCTGGGAGCAGAGCAGGGGGCTATTTATAGGGCAGTCCTGTTGCAGTGGGGAGGGCGGGCCAGAAGGCTCTGCTTCCTCCCCATTCACCCAACTCTGCTAGCCCTTCGTGGTTGGGTCAGGGAAAGGTCCCATTCAGGAAAATCCCTCCTAATTACACCTTTACTTTACCCCAGTCTTTCCTACTAATGTGAATCAAGAGAAAGTCTCCAGCCTGGGTACCCTCAAGAATCTCCCCAATGCAGAATGAGGTAAGGACCGGTTGCTGGTTAGAGAGGGGAGGGGGCTGGGTTGTCGGTTGCACATTTTTCCTCTGATGCTACAGACATGAATGCTCATCGATTTGCCCTAAAATATACTGCCAGTGCCTGGCATACTGTTGGGCAAACACAAAGACACATAGAGGCATACCCCCCTCCCTTCATCTCTCTCCCTTGTGTCATGGCCCCCAGCTGACCGCTGAGCAGAAAAAGCAAGTGATGGAAGATAGGGAGATAAGATGGGGCTTCTCCGATGGGCAACTTCTGTTGTCTGGACGTTGTACTTTTGCGATGTGTACAGAAGATGGAGAAACCATTATTCGATAATGACAGGCACCACATCCGACTCTCAGGCGAAGCATTTGTCTCCTACACAGGTTGAACCTTTCAGATCACTCAGAATCCTGGGTTACTGGGTCCAGAGTGTAGTCATGCACACAGACAATTCAGGAAGAAATGCGACAAACTCTGAAATCTTTTTTTGTTTGTTTTTTTTTTTTGAGTTGGAGTCTCACTCCGTCACCCAGACTGGAGTGCAGTGGCTGCTCCCAGCCACTGCAGCCTTGACCTGCTGGGCTCTGACGATCCTTCCGCCTCAGCCTTCCAAGTAGCTGGAACTACAGGCGCGCACTACCACACCTGGCTAATTTTTTGATTTATTGTAAAGATGAGGTCTCGCCAAGTTGCTCAGGCGAGTCTCGAACCTGCAGGCTGAGGCAATTCACTCACCTCGGCCTCCCAAAGCATTGGGATTACAGGCTGAGTCACTGAACCCAGCTTGAAATCATTTTAATTTTAATTTTTGAGTCACGGTCTCACTCTTTCGCCAGGCTGGAGTACAGTGACGTGATCACGATGATCACAGCTCATGGCAGCCTTGACCCTCTGGGCTCAGGCAATCCTTCCACTTCAGCATCCTGAATAGCTGAGACTACAGGCAAGCGCCACCACGCCTGGCTAATTTGTTGATTTTGGGAGGGGGGTAGAGATGCGGTCTTGCTATGTTGCCCAGGCTGGTCTTGAATTCCTGGGCTCAAGCCATCTGCCTGCCTTGGCCTCCCAAAGTGCTGGGATTACAGGCATGGCCACCATGCCTGGCCTGATATCTTCTGGGGGTAGCTGAAAACCATATCTCAGTCTCTCTGTATAGCTTAATGGATAAGAACATGACCTGAGTTTGAATCTTGGGTCTGTCATTATAACTGTGTTCCCTCGGCCAAGTTACATAACCCTTCTGTGCCACAGTTTCCTCATCTGAAAAATGATGGTGATAACAGCATCTCTCAGGGTTGTGGTTTGGAGGAATGAGTGTCGAGAAAGTGTTCAGAACAGTGCCTGGTGCTCAGTGCTGTGGGTGGGCTAGTCTTTTGAGGACTGTCCCATTTTGGGAGGTATGAGGGATGTCCTAGTGTTTCCCTGACTGGCTCTGGTCTGCTTGCCTAGAGCCGTCTGCGATGGACCCCAGGCCTGAGTGGGCTGACGGATCCCTCACTTCGTATGCAAGTGTGACAGTCCCCCAAGGAAGTGTCTAGTCAAAACATGAATGCTTCCGGCTTGATACCGTCTTCTCACATACTGCAGTAGCAGCTCGACCAATGACTTGCTTTCTGCTAGATAAGAAAAGGTGGTGGGGGGGTGGGGAAAGGTGGCGAAAAGGAGAGGGAGAGGGATTGCAAAGCCTCAGCCATCATGGAGAGACTCCTGTCTTTCTCCCTGTGACCCTGTGACCTGTGCTTCTTGGTCTCAAGGTGGCAAGCCTGAGATCCAAGGAGCTGGCTCTCGATCATCCTACCTGTGCATGATTCCCTGGGACCAGAGCCTGGATCTGGCCCCCTATTTATTGTTGGGTGAGAGGGCACAAAGAGCTGTAATAACTGTAACTCGCTGATTATATGGTACTTCCCATATCATTTTGCTCTCATTAGATGGTTATTTCAGTCGGCTGACGGCCAGATAATTACACAGGCAGCTATATCTGGGTGACATACTCTCCCCCAGCGTCATACACTGGCCATGAAGATAATTACAGTGCAATTTTGCCACAGTATTTTATACAAATGGTGAAAACAAGTGCATTGTGGAAATCTACTTTTAATGCCCTGCTTGTGAATGCAGGCTCCTTCTAGGGGCCTGTAATTGCAGACTTCATCATCTCACCACTGACAGAGCACTTGCAACCTGTGAGGTGCCAAGCAGAATAGGACATAAGGTTCCTGGGGCTGGCATTTAACGGAGATTAGACGGGTCAACACAGATCACTGTGTCATCTCATTTCATTCATGTGAAACTTCCGAAAAAAGAAGTAATTCCTGGGCCTGTCCTTCCTCCGAAAGGTTTCTGAGGAAAGAACTGGGTAAGACAGGGGGAGCGTTAACAGTAGGCGCCTTGGATGGGACTGTGAGGAGGCCTGGCTCACAGGGGTGCTAGGAGGATACGAGCTTGGTCATGACATCTTTCTGCATGGACCCCACAGCCCATGCGCACAGGTGTGTAGAGTGGTATGATCAATATGGCAGCTGGTAAGGAAGGAATTCCTGCCGCTAGGAGAAGTCAGTCCTCTAGCTCGAAGGCTGGAGGGAGAGCTGAGGGTTACTGCTCTCCTGATCTCCCAGTGGGTGGTCAGTGGGAGTTTTACAGGACATAAGATGTGACTTTGGTGTTGTTTGGTCCTCAGCACTCCTCTTCTGGACCCCTGGACTGCATCACGAAGACCTGTCTCCCTGTCCCAACCCCAGTGCACGCTCTCGTTTTTCTTTCTCTTCCCGGTTCTTGTAACATCCCTGTGCTTTGACTCCCTCTCCTGTCTTCTACCCCAGCCTGGTGTAGAAACTGCATATGGATATCCCCAATCCTAGTGGGCATTGACTGTAGACGCACCTGGAATTTCTGTAGTGTCCTACGTAAAAATGTCTCTCTCTACTCCTCAATAATAAAGGATTTTTACATATGAGTGATGCGATATATTTGTTAGCTTGTTTGGTTAGTGCATTTTTCCTTTCCTTGACTCTTCCAGCTGCATCATACACACATATGTATGACACATTATGCTTCCTATTTAGGTGCAAATACCTTCCCATATCTTTAGTTTGTACACACCTGTTTCCTGAAGAGTGTCTTACACAGGGCCTCACACAATAAGTATTGAATTTATTTAGTGTCTAGAAGAATAAAATGAGTTTGGAGGATGGTTTCTGACACAAAGATTTTCTCAGATAAAGAAGAAACAAATTCTGAGTGGCTTGTCTGTATTACTAGGGTGGGCCTCGGGGATGTCAATTGCTGAAACTGACCCGACTGAGAGAGGTGAGGCTCAAGGCTAAGCAAAGACCCAGGCACAGGGGATGCAGCTATAACATTTTGCCATTTTTCTGTCCCCAAATGCTGAGCATGGCTTCTGGAACAAATGCTGGGGATGAACTGGTGACCCATCTACAGAGTTTACAGCCAGCAGGGCTGTGGACAAGCGAACATGGGGTGTAGACATGGAAGTTACTGAAGAGGCCAAGAGAGAAACAGATGTCTTCAGTGTTATCTGGCTGCCTTCCTTACAAAGAGAAAGCATTTATTTCAGACTAATGTGCCTGTTACCAGCCCTGGCAGCTCAGGCCTAGTGGTCCCCAGAACGTGTAAGTCACTTACATGTGGTGTGTCTGAGAATGGGTGTCTTCTATTAATCTGAGATGCCAACTGTCACTGCCTGTGGATCCCAAAGGGGACTCTGTACCCTAATGGAACAGACTGGTAAATCCTCAAGCTCCCTTGGTCTGATGCAGGAGCCTTGGTTATGCCCCTGAGTTGCACTGATACAAAGTTGGCACTCAGACGCAGGCAGTGTGATGACAGGGCCACAGAGCCAGAGGCCACGTCTTGCAGTTCTTTCACTGTTTAAGTCAGAGGTCTCACTCTGTCACCCAGGCTGGAGTGCAGTGGCACCATCCTGGCTCACCAGTACCTCGACCTCCTGGGCTCAAGTGATCCTTCTGCATTAGCCTACCAAGTAGCTGGGACTACAGGTGCATGTCACCACGCCCGGCTAATTTTTGCAATTTTTGTGGAGACGAGTTCTCATTATATTGTCTAACCTGGTCTGAAATTCCTGGGCTCAAGCGACCTTCCTATCTCAGCCTTCCAAAGTGCTGGTATGACAGGCCTGAGTCACCGCTCTTGGCCTATCTATAGGGTTTTAAAGTAGAGACACTTTTGCAGAGCCTGGGGGATTTTTTTTGGTCACTAAAGGTTCAAGAGTTGGTTCTGCAGAGACTTGGTGGGAGTCAGGCATATACACTGAGATGAGGCAATTGCTTTGTCAAGCAGGAGCATAAATGCAGAAAGGTTGCTCTCTAGTGGGATTGACAAAAACCGCAGTTCCGAGGAGTCCAGAAAAAATGAAGACCAATTTTATTACGCCCTTTCTTTTTTACACTTTTATATTTCTTTCTTTCTTTCTTTTTTGAGTCAGAGTCTCAATCTGTTGTCCAAGCTGGAGGGTAGAGGCATAATCACGGCCACTGCAGCCTTGACCTACTGGGCTCCGGCGACCCTTCCGTCTCAGCCTTCCACAAAGCTGGAACCACAGGCATGTGCTACCATGCCCGGCTAATTTTTGATTTACTGTAGAGATAAGGTCTCACCAAGTTGCCCGGGTGGGTCTCAAACCTGCAGGCTCAGGCAATCCACTTGCCTCGTCCTCCCAAAGTGCTGGGATTACAGGTTGAGCCACCAAGTCTGGCCTTTTTTTAAAAAAATTATAGAGACGAAGTCTCGCCAAGTTGTCTAGGCTGGTCTCAAACCCCTGGACTCACGCAATCCTCCAGCCTCTGTCTCCCAAAGTGTTGGGATTACAGGCATGAGCCACTCCGCCTGGCAAGACCAATTTTAAATCAGATTCCTGTTTTTGTACTTGGAGGATGATTTTGACCCTCCCCTCTTCCTGTTGCAAAGAAGTCGATGCCTAAGGAGACTTGGTCAACAAATTCCTGGTGCTTTCTTCTCATTTTGCTTTGTGCATGTGTGCTATTGGGATTGCATGGGGATGTACTTTTTTTTTTCTTTGAGTCAGAGTCTCACTCTGTTGTCCAGGCTGGAGTACAGTGGCACGCTCACGGCCATCCCAGTGTCAACTTACTGGGCTCAGGCAATCCTTCTGCTTCAGCCTTCCAAGTAGCTGGAACTACAGGTGTGTGTTACCACACCTGGCTAGTTTTTTGATATACTGTATTATAAACTCTCATCTACACCCTCTGGGTGGTTTGCTAGTATGTGATGTTTACTGGAGTCAACAGTCCAGAGATGGCTGAGGCAGTGATTAGGAAGGCTGAACAGTCCAAGGACCTTGCAAGCCCTACAGCCTAACGTCTTCAGGGTCTGGAGGTCTGGAGTCTCCTGGTAGTGTGATGTTCCCTTCAGGGGGACTCAGTCATCTTGCCCAGCTGTGGGAGCTAGGCCTGCCATGGGAACAGTGTATCAGCCTCTGAGTGACCCTTTCACTAGATGACAAAGAGGGAGTCCAGACCCCAAATTACAAGAATGGGTAATTTTGTGTCTGTGGCTGTTTTGTGTCTCCTAGCTAATAAATGTTATATCTGGCAGCATTTGGTACAGTGCTTGCTTTCCGTATAATCTACCACCGGTTAGGTTGTGGGAAGGAGGACACACAGTCTCTCCAATTCAATAAAAGATTCATCGTAAGATTGCTGAATGGCCAAATTGTCTTAGATTAGTCAACAACATCATGTGTGTTCTTCCCATCTAGCCATCAAATAATTACTGAACCCTACCACATGCCCATCCTGGGGTTTGTGTTTGGCTGCAGCCATTGTGAGGCATGGATGGGATGAGAGAGAGGGTGAAACTGAAGGGTCCTGGAGCCTGAGGGCTTTCTTTGTAGTGAGGAGGGAGAGTGGGGTGATCAAGACTTCTAATGTTTTTGGTGATGGTGGTGAGGGCAGAAAGAGCAGGTAGTTTTGGTTTAATGTCAATTCTTGGGTGGGAGCATTTGAGAAGATGGTTTGGGAGAAGGGTGGTGAGGCAGAGTTTTAGAAGTGGGGAGGACAGGCTTCAGGAAACATGCTTGGGACGCCAAAGTATGGTGGGATCCACTGACTTCCTTCATTTGACCATCGAGGTGGAAGGAGGGACATCAGTGGATTATCAGAAGGGTCCAGTCGTCTAACCCTCAAGTGCTCATTCATCCATCCATCCATTCAAACGGGCTTTATTAAGCACTTGCCATCTGTGCTGGGAAGAGTGGTATGGATGGAGATACAGTGTGGGCAAAGTCACAGCTCCCTACCTTCAGGAAACACGGAGCCTAGTGAAGGAGACAGAAATTAACCAAATGATCGTAAGACTTTGTGAAGCTACAGCAGCGGATGTTCTGGGGAGAAGCTTTGGAATTATGAGCATAGAACAGGGGAGGTCAGGAGAGTCTGGAGAGGGAGCAGGGGGAGGCCAGGAGAGTCTGGAGGGGGAGCAGGGGAGGTACTAAGAGTCTGGAGAGGGAACAGAGGAGGCCGTGAGAGTTCGGAGAGGGTTTCACTCTCCAGGTTCCGGGAAGGAGAAGGTGTCCTTCCCGCCATGACTGGGAGAAAGCAGGTTGGGGGCTTGGACGGCGCCTGCAGGGCTCGCGCGGAGGCCTCTCCGGGCCGCCGTGGGGGGGCGCTGCCTCCTCCCGGGCGGCGGGGGGCGCTGCGGCCAGGCGGCGGGGGGCGCTGCCTCCTCCGGGACGGCGGGGGGCGCTGCGGCCAGGCGGCGGGGGCGGTCGGGGCCGGCGCGGCGAGGCG